>JAKSZT010054394.1:4366974-4594421 GCA_026826555.1 Tolypeutes matacus | reverse complement strand
ATTTTTCCCCCCCCCCCCCCCCCCCCGCTGCCTGCGCTTGCCGGGTCAGCCAACCGTGCCGTGCGGGCGGGCCTGCCCCGACCAGGAGGCCCCAGGAACCGAACCCGGGGCCTCCCATATGGTAAACGGGAGCCCCACTGATTGAGCCACAGCCGCTTCCCAGAGCAAAACTTTAATTTAAAAAATTATCTTTTTAAAATGAAAAAGAAACAAGCAAAAGGCGATGGGGACAGATGTCCTCTTTGCAGTGTTGGTGGAAGCCCTAGCTGACGTGAGGGTACCCTCCTTCTCTCCTCAGAAGCAGCCTGGTGGACAATGGTGGAGGAGAACTTGCTGAGATACATTTTATTGCTGTTTTGGACCAGCATGGCCAGAGGCTGAAGGTTCATGGTAGAGAACTCACATCCCTCCTTACAATGGGGCCCAGCAAAGGTCTGAGCTGGGAGGGGTGTCCTGGTCGGTATGCTGGGTGTGGTGATGGGGGAGTTGCTGATTCTGATTTCAGCCCTCCCAATCCCCAGCGTCAATGATGGGTTTCCCTGGGGCCTGGGTGGGGGTACACACCTCAGAAGAGAGGGCCCCAACAGATATCACTGTACCCAAACCCCTACCTCAGAGGAGGCCCTCAGTGCAATTCTGAAATCCACCGGGCCGGTAGGTGAGAGTTCTGAGCTGGACAGTGACAGGGAGGTGGCAGGTGGTTGGAGGGTCAGCCAGGGTTCTGACACCATCCAGCAGATAAGGTGGTAGCCCCTCTTGGGATAAGGTTGGGGGAGGATGGGAAGGAAAACATCCTCTAAGTAAGAGGATGCTGAATCTGGACTCTGCCCCAGTGCACACCAGACCTGTTCTCTACTCTCTCCCACTCCTGCCTTTCTACCTACCCTCCTGCCTCATTCCACCCACACAATGTCCCAAGTCTATGTATCTATCCACTCCCACCCTTCCCAGGCAGATTTAGAGGACAGGGCTAGTGGGGTAGGTGCTGCTGGGATATTCACAGAAGCTTTGTTTGTACAAGAGAAGAACTGGACACAACCTAATGCCTATAAATAGGGGACTAAAAAAAATTTTTGTGTATCAATACAGTGGAATAATTGTGGATGATAAAAACAATTAGTGATAGGAAAATATGTCCAAAGTTGAATTATTAAATGAAAAAATCAAGGTGAAGACTGGTATGTATTCTATAATCCCCATATGTGAAATGTGGTATGTATTGCATAATCTTATTTATTATGTATACATATACACACATTTGATTAAACATAGAAAATGTTTGTTGTAAGACTACTCACAAAAAATGTTAATACTGATTTCCTCTGGAGAATGGAACTGGGATATTAGAAGTTTTACTTTTCCCTTATACCTTTACTTTTTTTACCTTTTATTTACTTATTTATTCATCCAACAAATAGTCAGTGAAACCACTGCACATATATTACTTCTACAATGAAACGACTCAAGTTCACTTTAAAAACGTATAATGACGGTTGATGTTAACTGAGGTCAAACTTAATTGTAATCGTTTTCTTTTTAAGTAAGGATGTCTTGGTCCATAATTTTTAACCTCTGCATAAGTGAATAAACAGCAATGTCTCCCTGGTCCTGTTGCTGGTTGGGGTGGATGCTGATTGGGTGGCCAAGGAATAGGCATCTGGGAATCCTTGAGCTGGATTTCTGTGGCAGCACTGACAGACAGATAGAGACAGAGGGGACCCTCCCTACCCCCAGGCGCCCTACCTTACCTGGGCACCAGGGATTGAAGAGCAGAATGAACTCCCCGAGCTGGTAGGCCGTGACAGATGCCTGGAAGGAGTCGATGTGAATCTTCAAGAGGTACCGACCCACGGCCGCCATAGGAGGGGCGCACAAGCTCACCTCCAGGGAGGTGGCCCTGTTGAGCTCCAGTGAAGCGATCCAGGGGTTGGGACCACCATGGCTTGCCAGGCTGAACACGGCCCGAGTCCCCTTGGCCAGGTCTGGCAGGGGGCCTGCATGAGGGGAGTGGAGCTGAGGCCCTTTGCAGGGACCTTGCAGCCCCCAGGCACAGTCTTCCCACCAACACTCAAACCCACACATACACATACACACATGCCAACACTCAAATACACACATACACACACACACACACATGCACACGGCCTCTGTGGGCCAGCTGGGGTCCTCACCCATCTCAACCACGAAGATAATGTTGTCCCGGGCAGGCTGGAAGGCCCGGTTCCTGAAGTACAGGGTGATGTTGAAGGGCTGGCCACGACGGACAAGGAGGCGTTCAGAGCTCATCTCCTCGGTGTGGTGCTGCACATTGTTCCAGGAGCTCTGGAGGTCTGTGAGGGCCACCTCCAACCCTGGGTAGACAAAAGAGCAGGCTTATGGAGTTATGGAGACTGGTCCAATCCTGTCCAACTCTTACTGTGCAAACTTTAGAAAGTGACTTAGACTCTCTGAGCCTCGCTTTCCATGTTGGTAAAATAAAGTCCATAATACCAGACTTATAGGGTTGATGTGAGGATTAACTGGCTCCATACATGCAGATGCCTCTGTCTTCCTTCATCCTTCCCTTACCTACTTCTCTGACCATCCATCTCTTTCTCCCTAATGCCTACCGTGACATGCATGGTTTTCTGCCTCTGTCCAAATCCTCTACAGGACTGGCCAAGTCTGGTTGCTCCCTTAAACCCAGCGTGTCTGCAGACATCTGGCATCTGCCTTCTTGGACTCAAGTTAAATATCCCATTGTTCCTGTAAAAAGCCTCCAGACCTGGGAGCAAGTCCCTGAGTTATCTGTCCCTGGGTTAGCTGCTTTCTGTTTGGCAATTTGCTGGCTCTCTGACCACCACTAATGCCATGTGCCCAATGCCCTTGAAGCTTGGATGCTGAGGAAAACCTGCTGAAGCTTCTGATAAAACATAGGACGACCTCACTGCTCTCCTTGTGCACCTCCCCAACTGTTTCATGTTTGGCCATGGTCCTGTCATGGTTCCTAGGCACCTGGGCTCACAACCTTGGAGTCACAGTTGGCTCAACCATCTCCCTCTCAGACTGTATTCATTCACATGTCACCAAGTCCCTTAACTTCTTCCTTAAAACATCTCTGGTGGCCATCTCTCCCTTTCATGCTCATGTAATCCCTACCTCCTCACCTCACACCTAGTGACTATACAGCCTCCATCGGGTCTCCTGCCTCCTATCTATCTCCACACCATCCCACCCCTTAACACATCATCAAATTACCTTTTCTCAAGAAAATTTGAACATGCCAAACTTTTTAATTTAAAAGTTCAGAGATATCCTACAGCACACAATATAAAAGGCACACTCCTAAACCTGACGCTTATGATCCTCCATGCCTAGCCTCAGCTACAGTTGCACTCTCACTTTGTTCTATTCCCAACATGAGCCCTCTCCTCTAGCCAATCTGTTGTGGAACAAATGGCAGCCCCTACCTGTCTATGTATTTTGTTCCTGCAGTTGCATCAATGCAGAATTCCCCTTCACTATCTAACTATATTCTACCTGCCCTTCAAGTCCTACTCAAAACCTACCTCCTTCATGAAACCTGCCCCAGCTGGTCCACACTTCTTCCCATGTCCCACTAATCTGTAACACTTGACTGCATCACTCAGGAAATTTTAACTGCTTAACTGTCAAGTAAACTTACATGTCATGTTCATTTGTTCATTTATATCAATAAGCTTTTACTGAGAGCCTACTAGTTTCAAGCTCAGCATGAGGTGTTCAGATATTTTTCTTAATATATTTTTATTTGTCTTTCTTCCACCACTAGATGTAAGCCAATGAAGACAGGGGCTTAGATTCTTTATCTCAGCTGTATTTAGATTTTTTAAAAATATGAACTACAGCTTTTGAAAAAATACCACATCCTTTCATAATAAAAATAGTCAACAAACTAAACTAGAAGGGAACTTCTTCCTTGCCCCCCTCCCGTTATAGGATACCTATGAAAAATCCACACCTAACATCATACTTAATGGTGAAATACTGGATGCTCTTCCCCTAAGATCAAATACAAGACAAGGATGTTACACTTGCCACATCTATTCAACATTGTACTGGAGGTTCTAGCCAGTGAAATTAGGAAATAAAAATAAAAGATATCCAAACTAGAAAGAAGAAGTAAAACAATCTCTATTAACATGTGGCATGATCTTGTACATAGAAAATCATAAGGAACCCAGAATAAATATATTAGAACTAATAAACTTGTCTAGCAAGATTTCAGGATACAAGATCAATATACAAAAATCAACTGTATTTATATGCACCTGAAATGAACAATCCAAAAATGAAATAGAGAAAACAATTTCATTTACAATAGTATCAGAAAGAATAAAATACTTAGGAATAAATTTAACAAAATAAGTACAAGACATGAACACTGAAAACTACAAAACATGATTGGAAGAAATTAATGAAGATCTAAATAAATGGAAAAGCATCCCATATCATGGATTGGTTCATGCATTAATACTGTTAGAATGGCAAATTGATGGGCACATTTAATACAATCCTATCAAAATCCCAATTGCCTTTTTTTGCAGAAGTTGACAAGCTGATCCTAAAAGTCATATGCAAATATTAGGTACCCAGAATAGCCAAAACAACCTTGAAAAAGAACAAATTTAAAGCACTCACATTTCCCTATTTCAAAACACATTACAAAGCTACAGTAATCAAGACAGTGTAGTATTGACATAAGGATAGACATAGATATAAATGAAATAGAATTGAAAGTCCAGAATACAAAACTCATTTGTCTATGGCTAATTGATTTTTGACAAGAAAATTCAATGGGGAAAGAATACTCTTTTCAACAAATGATGTTGGGACAAGTGGATATACACATGCAAAAGAATGAAGTTAGATCCTTACCTCACATCATATATGAAAATTAACTCAAAATGTAACAAAGATTACACCAAATACCATTGATTGTACACTTTGAATGGATTTATGCTGTATTAATATGTACCAATAAAATTGATTAAAAATGTATCAAGTATTTAAAGGTAATAACAAACTATAAAACTCTTAGAAGAAAACATAGGAGTAAATCTTTGTAACTTTTGATTAGGCAATGATTTCTTAGATATGACAACAAAAGCACAAGCAACAAAAGAAAAGAACAGATAAATTGGGCCTCATCAAAATTTAAAACTTTTGTGCTTCAAAGTGCACTGTGAAGAAAATGAAAAGACAACCTGTAGACTGGAAGAAAATATTTATAAAACACATATCTGACAAAGGATTTGTATCCAAAATATATAAAGAACCCCATAACTCAACAATAAAAAAAAAAAAATCCAATTTAAAAATGGGCAAAGGTCTGAATAAACATTTCTCCAAATAAGATATATAAAAGGCCAATAAGCAAATGAAAAGATGCTCAACATCAGTAGTCATTAGGAAAATACAAATGAGATACTACTTCACAACCACTAGGATGGCTGTAATAAAAAAGACATGATAATAAGTGTTGGTAAAGATGTGGAGAAACCGAAATCCTCATGCATTGGTGATAGAATTTTAAAATGATGTAGCCACTTTGGAAAACAGTCTGGCAGTTCCTCAAAATGTTAACTACAGTGTTACCAGCTGTGAAAGCAGGCTTGGTGGCACAAGGCTATTTAGCTGTTCTCCTGCTGGCCTCTACCCTGTCTCCTGGCTCTTAAGCCACCGCTCCTCAACTTCAACGAACTCTGAGGGACCTGGGGTTTCTACTTTTCCTGCCTCCATTCTTTATTTACTCCTCTGTTCCTCTGAAGCCACCTTCCTCCTTGAGTTCCCATGGTCTCTCTCTGTCCTCCCTGTCCCTGTGCACCAGCAGCCCCTGGGCCTTCCCTACCTTGAGCCATGGCTGCTACCTCCAGTGGTCGGTTTGCTTCCCACAAAATGGGCGAATTGACTGGAGCTTCATGAAACTGGTCCTGGAATGCCTACTTCCCCTTCCATTTCTTAGGCTCCAGGAGACACTGAAGGCGGGGCTGCTGTGGCACTTCCATCTGCTTACTGGGCAGATCACAACTGGTTTACTCACTTGCCCTCAGGTTTTTCTTGGCAGCATTGCTGGGCTGAGAGGAGGTGTGGAGGCCAGCAAACTAATCAGGGCCTTGTGCTGTGCTGGCCTTTGATAGCGCTTGGGCAATGGGGCATTCCCGGCAGGTGCCATGCTGTGGTAGGGAGCCGGGTGGGGGAGCTGAGCTAATGGGGCCTCCCAGAGGATGGAGAGGACCAGGGTCCCTGAGGGAAGGAGTATCTGGGTCCCAAGACTATGGCTCACAGCTTAGAGAGACTTGGTGAGCCCACAGGCTCACTCTGCACCCAAGCTCTCTCTTTTATTCTGAAGAGTCACTTTCTGGACATTATATGTAAACAGAGCCCACACTGATTTATCCTTCATCTGATTTTATTTTATTTTATTTTTTGGCCATAGCATTGTCTTGGGTGAGACCTGCCATATTTTTTTTTTTTTTTTTATTAAAGATTTTACTTATTTATTCATTTATCCCCCCCCCCCCTGCTGCTTGTGCTCACTGGGTCAGCCAACCACACCATGCGGGCGGGCTTGCCTTCACCAGGAGGCCCCGGGAACCGAACCCGGGTCCTCCCATATGGTAAACGGGAGCCCCACTGATTGAGCCACAGCCGCTTCCCGAGACCTGCCATATTAAGGTGAATCTCAAATAAAAGCAGTGGAGGAAGAAAACTTGGGAAGATTCATGGAGGAATTTTTGGAAAGAAGTGAGAGGGTGGGAAGGCCAGTCAGCAAGGTCCTTTATCCTAGTAAGAAAAGTGAAAGACCTTGGCGTGATTGTGGAGGGAGAAAAGCATAGATGGGAGAGCAGAGAGGGGATGAGGGGTGAAGGGCTCTGTATAGGCACCGGTTCCCACCTCACCCTACCTTTCCCTCCTGTGGGGCACTTCTCCCTGCATCCCGCTGCTTTCTGGGTCCCTTCTCCTCTCTCCTCAGGAACCTTCTTCACCAGCATCTGTCTCTCTTTCCCAATCAGCTCTTACACACGCAATTCACTGTCTTAACACATCCAGAGTCACATGAAGCCTCCTGCAGCTCTGTGTCCTCTCTAGCTCTGGTCCTTTCTCTCAACCCACCTTCAGCCATGCCCCTTTCCACTGCTTCACCTCCTACCCACTCCTCACCCACTGCAGTCTGGCTTCTGTCCCGACCTCTAGAGACCACCCTTTCCTGGCCCCTCTGGCTGCCAGGCACTCTTATTTTGTGGAGCTTCCGGCAGCCCTGGCTGTCCTGGCCATGCCCTTTGAGAACCAACCTCTCCTGGGCTTAGGTGATCTCTCTCTCTCTGGGTTGTCCTCTTACTACCCTGTCTACTCTGTCCTCTCTTTCTCAGTCCCCTTTACAAGCCCTTCCCAGGGACTCACACTGGACCTCCTCTCCTTTCACTGTACACACTCCCACAACTCCACCTCCCACAGGGCATGGGTGTGGACACCCAGATCTCCCTCTGCACCTCCTCGGCAATGTAGGTACCACCTGCTGGACAGCTCCACTAGGTGGACCTCAGACCCTTCAAACCCAACACTCCAGAATAGGACCCCTCCTCTCAAAAAACTTGTCCTTTCTCCTGAGTGAGAACAGCACCCACCCTGCTACCCCGGGAGAAACCTGGGTCCCACCTTGTGCTTCTCCATCTTCCTGATCTCCCTTAGCCCATCAGTCCTCAAGTCCTGTCCAGTTGACTCCCAAATATCTCCTAAAATATGGGCCCTCCTTGCCATCCCCCTTGGCCCTGCCTTCATTGAAGCCCTTGCCTTGCCTGAGCAACAACTGCCAGTCAGTCTCCCTTCTAGCCTTTCCCCAAATGGGTACCCAGAGTGATTTTTCTGAAGTGCCAATTTGACCAAGTTGTGCTCCTGCTTAACACCCAGTTTTGAGTAGAGTCCAAACTCCTAGACATCGCCCTCAAAGCCTTCAGGCTCTGCCCCTCCCCACCTGCAGCTGGAATTCCAGCTTCTCCCACAGAGATCTGCTCTCCCTGTGCTCACCTGAGGGTTAGTCTGTCTCTTTCTGAAATGTTCTTTCTTCTCACTTGTCTACTTTTTCCAGTGTCCAGGTTCAGACGTCATCCACCTGAGACGTCTTCCTGACACCCTCCCTCTAGCACAGCAGGTGTTTAGGGACTCCTATTAGCTGCCCCAAACTGTGACATTATAAATACTAACCTGTTTCTCTCACAGCTAAGCTAAACTGGAAGCCCCTTGCAGACATGGACTGAGTCTTATTAATAGCACCCCCAGGGTGTAATAATTATAGTGGCTAATAGTAGGTGAGCCACTAAGAGATCTAGTAATAGCCTGTAAGTGCCAGACACTGTTTTAAGTTCTCCATATGCAATATCCCACTTAATCTTCACAACATCCCTATGAGTTTGGTACTATTATTTCCCCCATATTACAGATAAGGATTTTGAGGCTTAAAGATATTAAATAATTTCCTCAGGATTACTCACTAAGAACTGGTGGAGCCAGATTTTGAATGCAGGCAGTCAGGCTGCCAAGCCCATTTGCTTCATAAGTGCTTAATGGAGTATCCAAAGAATGGTCAGTTTTCCAGTTTGTATGTGGAACAAATTGACTGAGTGAACAAATGTTGAAGTCTTTGGTATGTCCCAGGTCTGATCCTCTTCACTGATGGTTTCTAATGCTTTAATCTTCTCCTTTGCCTGGGCCATCACTTCCTGTTTCTTTGTATGTTTTTTAATCTTTTGTTGAAACCCGGATATTTTGATATTTTAATGTTTTATCATTGGAGTTTAGACTCTGAGGCATCTGTACCTTATTCCTGTATTAAGCTGGTGTTGTGACAAAAGTAACAAAAAAGAAAAAAAAAAGGAAACACCTTTTCCAGTGTCAAAGATAAACTGAGGCAATTTAAAAAATTGTTAAAGTTTATTTGGGCACCAATTCACAAATCAGACAGCACCAAACTGAAAGTGGCAAAGAGCTCCGTCGATGGAGTGGAAGGGGGAAGCTTATATAGGGCAAACTTGGAAGCAAGTGAGGAAACGCTCTGATTGGCTGATATTAAGTTTTCATTTGACATAGAGAGGGCTTACAAAGTGGGGAACAGATATACATTGATTAGTATGGTATGCTTGTCTATTCTGATAAGCTGGTTTATCACCAGGGGTTGCTTACCTGCAATTCTGTTGGGTGAATTCCATTGTTCCATTTTCTCAGAAAGCCCCTCGGGTTAATTGTTTTTGTCTTCTGGAGAATCCTTTCTTGGAAAGGGTTCACTCTCAGCAATGCCCAATGCAGGCGGTCATTTTATTTTACTTAACACCAGTCTTCACAGATTGGCCTGTGTGAGTGCTCTCCTTCAGAACTTACCCACGCAAAGACATTAGGGAAGAGCTGGAGGCCATGGCAGAGGGGCCACCCTGATCCTTTCTGCACATGCATCTCATCTTGGGCATGTGCGCATGTCCCTAGGAATTACTCCATTTACAAGGATACGAATGTCCCCTCTTCCCTAAGAAACAGCTTCCTCACAGTCCCTACAACCAGCAATCCCTTGTCCCAGGCAGGTCGACTTAACTGCCCTGCCACAGCATTCTGTAGGAGAGTTCCACGAACTGTGAACTGCCTTCTACAAGCAGGGCAAGTTCTGGGATGGCAAGTCCATGACGAATGTCCTGGTTCAGTCCCTCCGGATGCCACCAGAGAGAATGGGTCAGACGTATATGCCTCCAGTACGAGAGTTTCTCTGCTCCCTCCGGAACCGGGACCAGGGACTCACACTGGATGCTACGTGATCCTACTGTTTTTAAGTTGCACTTGCACTGTTACTGCCGTCCTTCAACTGTTTTCTGGAGCTTTGCTGATTGTTCAAAGCTTCTGTGGGGGGAACAGAGCCCTGAAGCATCCCACTCTGCCACCTTGATCTCGGTGGGCTGGAGTAAATGAATTTAAAAATGACCTATGAATGAATACATGGATAAATGCCTAAACCCACTGACACTTTGAAATGGGTTAGGGGGAGTAGTCGTAGCTCTGTGGTTTGAGTGTCTGCTTCCCATGTACTAGGTCCTGGGTTCGATCCCCAGTACCTCCTTTAAAAAATTAATTGATTAAAAAAAAAATAGCAACCAGAAATGGGTTGGGCAGCAGCCAGCAGCAGAACTTAGGAAGGAGGAGGAGACATAGTTGAGAGAACTTAATTTTGAGGGGAGGCTGGATGGTGAGAACAACAATGGATGTGTGTGTGTGTGTGGAGAGGTGAGGCAGCCACCGAGGAAGGTGCCTGTTTTTCTGGTACCCCTGGGGTCAGCAGCTGGGACACGCTGAGAGACTCTTGGAGCCATCAGGTAGCCACTATGAGTGAAGCCCGTGGAGTTGTGCGCCAGCCTGGGTCTACCTGGGTGCCGGACAGCCCCCTCACTCTTAGCTCCTCCCCAGTGAACTTAGCCAGACCAAGTCACGTGCAGAGGAGAGTGCGTAGAGGACAGGAAATCCATGCCCACCTCTGAGGGCCCATGGGGGGCCTGGGCAGGAGGCCAGGAGGTAGACGGTTCTCAAAGGGAGCCTCGAGGCCTTGAGCATTATGTCAGGAGAAGCCTTGAGGAGACCCCTGTTAGGTAGCCACTGGGCAGGAGAGAGGAGGTAGAAGCCCAGAGGGGCACGCAGCCCATTCACGGGGCCAGGAAAACACGTGCCAGCTCCTCTGCCTGGGCCCTAGGGACTGAAAAAGACCTGGGCACGGGGCCTAATGAGCTGATTTACAGATTCAAACTTTCATTTGATTCCCACAAACCATTAGTCAGATGGTGTGTGTAGGGTTGTGCTGGGAGGCAGAAGGAGGCTCTGATAAGAGCAGCTTGTCCCTCGGTCCAAGAAAACAGGGTTGCTGAGCAGGACTGATGAGCAAGAACACGAGGGGCTCTGTCTGGAAGCAGGACTGTGGCCCCCAGAGACAGCGCACAGCAGATCCTGGGACACTTGAGGAGAGCTGTGGGCTCACCTGCCATCTCCACGGGGCAGGCTAGCTCTAGCAAGGAGGGGGCGGGGCCTCCAGACCTAAGATACAGAGGGACTTGGTTCAATTCCCGGCCTGCACTGAAATCTCAGAGTGCCCTTGGGCACGTTTCAGTGCCCCTTGTCTGCAGAATAAGGGCCCCTGGCTCCATGGGAGCCCACGTGAGAGGGGAGGGTGAAGAGCTTCCCCACAAGGCATTACAAAGGGAAGACGGAACTTCCAGATCCAAGCGGGTACCTCTGCCTCCTCCCTCCTCCCATCCCCAGAAACGCAGACAGACACCCTGGAGAGGTGATTAAAGGGGTAAGAGGGCCTCTGCACAGGAGCACGTTAGGACACATTTTCTCATCCAATCCTCACAGCGACCCCATGAGGGAAGGTAGGGCTGGCACTACTATTATTGTTATTTTCGTTTTACATCCGGGGGAACCAAGGTTGCACCATGAGGGTGTCAGGACTTGATCCCAGATTTCTTTGCTTTATACACATACACGAAGATGCTGGACAGCCACGGATCCTAAAACCACAGCCAAAAGGATTCAAAGATAGTCTCTGTGGACACCTTGGGGGATGGGGAGGTCAGGAACCAGGAGATGTGGGTGCTGGTTTCTGCTACCACCTCGCACTTCTTTTGCCAGATCCTTGGCTCTTAGAAGCCCTGCCTCGCCTGGTCTGCCTCACTGGGTTGTACTGAGACGTGGGGAGGGTGCAGGTAACAGATGCAGTGTCCTGGGTCTAAGGGCAGCCTGCATTGCTGCGGTGGGTGGGCGGGGACACCAGTATCCCGGCCCCCCGAGGATGAGGATGCTGGAGCCAGAAAGGAGTTTGGGGATTATCTAGATCACCAACCATGATGAGGAAATGAAGCCCAAACAGGCTTGCCTGAGTGGAAAAAATAAAAAAGGAACAAAACATTACAGAGTATAACTTTTAGCCAACTTTTAGGTGGGGAGAGAGGAAATCATTTGAAAAGTCAACTGAGAAGACAGAGATGGCTCATATCCAGCATCCCCTGGAGCCCCCTCGGAGGTGGGTAGGAGGCCTGCCCACTGTTCCCCCTTCCAGTGGCATGATGACCAGATAAGAGGGGCTGTAACTAAACAGAGGAACCAGGTTTCAGATTTCCACAAGAGCCAGCACTCTCTGCATACGAGGAGCCCCACGGAAATGCCAAATGGCTCTTAAGGCTGGTGGGAGCCCACAGCAGAGCAGGCGGGCACACTGGGTGTGAGGCTCCTGCCTTCCTGCCCCACGCAGCACTTGATGTGGGCAGGGATGGAAAGAGGCCTGGGGCCATGGGAGAGAGAACAGAGAAGGGAGGCCGAGGATGAGGACCTGGGGCTGAGACTGAAAAACAAAACAAAATAAAAACACCAAGCAAACAATTCCACAGAGTGAAGCAGAGGGAGGTGGGCCAGAGCAGTGGGCGAGGATAAAGGCCCAACCTGAAAATTATCTCTTTCTCTGCTCTACTGGAGTTTCTACATTTTCTATGATGATGTATCAATTGCTAATAACTTTAAAAAACCTAAGGCAAGGGGGGAAAGTCCAGAATGACACATGGCAAAATGTTAGCAGCAGTTTTCCTTGTGAAAGGGGAGCTATCAGTGATTTTCCTTCTCTTCCTTTTCACTTTTTGGTTCTTTCCAAACAATCTAGAATGAGAATGATTTTGATAATTACAGAAAAACAAAAAGGAGCGGCTCCTTCTCCCTGTGTCTAAAATAACAAAAACAAAAACAGGCCAAAAAATCGCAAAGGAAGAGAGACTGAGGTTTAGGGTGAAACGGTCAGGGCAGCTTCTGGCCGTGACACCGCAGCTCACTGTTCTTCCAGCACAGCCAGGCCACCCTGTCCAAACCTTCCTCCAGTCTCAGCCTGCAGCTCGCTGAGACTATTTAAATGTAGGGACCTGAGATCCTTAATTCCAGAAAGGCTGATCTAAGGTGATGGTTGTGGGTTTATTTCGTGGTTGGGAAGAGACAGGGGAGAGGAAGACCAGAGAGGGGCCCACCCCATAGCTGGCAGCCACAGCAGCTCGGCCACCATGGGACTTGCTGGCACGAGAGAGAGAGAACACCTGCAAGAAAGACCCCTTTATTGTCTCTTCCCAAGGTGCACAGCGGTTCTAACAGAGCTTCATTCCACTCCAGGCGAGCTGGAGAGAGGACAGAGGTGGAGTGAAGATAATACACTCAGTAATAGAAAAGAGGGGGAGGGAGGGAGGTGAAGATGTGGAGAGCGGCATGGGGCTAGGGAGCCCTGGCTGCAGCCACCAGGATGTCCTTATAGCCCTTGATCTCCTTGACCTCGTTGCTGCTGATGAGGACTTGGAGCTGGCGATGTCCAGCTTTGATGGGATAGAGGTCCAGCTGAATTTGGATGGTATGTCCAGCCACCAGAGTCCCAAGGCTGAAAGTCAACAAGGGCTTGTTAACTGCTGGGTGGGTGGACTGGTTCTTAAACCACTCCCCTCTGGGTTGGTACCTCCCACACCCCCACACCTCCTGAACACCACTGAGCTCAACCTTCCCGAAGAGGGTGGGAAAGTGGGGGCAAGGATGTGCTATCCAGGAGACTGAGGACAGCCTAAGCCCACAAGGCACCCACCAGAAATCAGAGTGAGAGAGGCAATGGGCTGTGTTACTTACTCTTTTGATATCTGACCGTCAATGAGGCCACTTCCTTCCAGCAGCATCGTGCAGTTACTCAGAGCCACAGTCTGGGTATTGGTAAGGGTGATGTGGACTCTCAGTGCCTTGCCCACCTCAGCCCTCTCAGGCACCTTCATGGAGAGAGACGTGTCTTGGGCAGCTGGCCTCATGTCTGTACTTGGATTCAGTAATTTCCCTCCCCCATTCCTCTGGTGACCACCAGGGACTGCTACTTAGAGCTAAGTGCTACAGGGAGAGCAGAGTACAAGCCGAGAGTATTCAAGGTTAACACATCTAACCTAAGGCATAACCTGTCTTTGAACATAATACTCCAGGAAGCCTCCACTAATCAGGAATTGGTACCAGGTTGAAATCTGTTGCTCTTCCCACCATCTAGATCAAGATGGAAAACAGATTTCAACTGAAGTGTCAGCTCCAATTGGTCAGTGGTGGCTTGTAGGAAAATTGTGCTACAAAGGGTCCTGAGGACAAGAGTCAGTGGGAGGGTCGTGATTGAATAGTAGCACCTGACACAGGTGCGGGATAAGAAAGCAGTGCTGTGTGTACCATCTATGCCCCGTGGTTGATGTCATTCCACCCTTTCACTCTGTAAGTGAGGAAGCCAAGGTCACACAATATGTGGGTGGCAGAGCCAGGATCTTGCCCCCGGGCTGCTCTAACTTCAGGTACACCAATAGGGCATGCGCTGAGCTTTTCCAGGTGTTGTCAGTGCATCACACATGAGGTCTGTGTCCTGGGCCAGCTCCTCTAGGCCCCTGGGGGTCCATCCCGCAGCCCTGGCCTGTGAGTGGGAGGCAGGAATTCTGTCGTCCTCATTTTTGGAGCCCTGGAGCCTAACACCGTGCCAGGCAAATGCAGGATATTTGGTAAATGTGTGTTGAACTGAAATGAACTCCAACCACCCAGATGGCAATGGGTCTTGTTCTGGCTTGCCCAGAGAACTAAGAATTCTTTAGTTTGGATCCTGACTTTGCCAGAGTCCAAGCAAAAGAACCAAGTTCCTTGTCCCATAATGAGGGTGTCAAAACAAAACAGGTTAAAGTAACCTTGGAATCCTGCACAGTCAAATCCGTCATCCCCAGAACCCTAACCCATGGGCACCAGTGAATAGCCTGCTTGCATCTAATAGGTTTGCATTTAGGTCCTGTTGACACCAGGACTCTACCGTTACAGGCAGGGCCCAGGCCTCAGCACCAAGTTTGCGTCTGCACTTGCCATTCTGCCCAAGGTTTGCCCCACCAGGAAGGGCCAGGTGATTTATGGTATGAGGCTGCCCAACTCTTGGTGGATGAGAGGAGGCATGCGGTTGATGGACCCAGCAGGTGTAATGCCAGGTTTGGGTTAAGCAGTGGGAAAAGTTTTTCAGGGTAGGAAGGGAAACGAGGCTTTAGGGAAAGGAAAATCCTGGAAGTAGATGGAAGATGGGAAACAGTACCTGCCCCTCCTCCATTTGCTGCTCCTTCACCTGAAATTCCTTTTTTGTTTAATGGCCTCACTAGCCACCAGGCATCTGAACTTGAAATCTGAGGGTCACCTTTCATTTGCTTCCCTCTTTCTTGTCACCCTCGGCTTATCACCAGTCACCCTTTCAATCCATCCTTAGGGACTCTCTCAAATCTGTCTCCTCTGTTCTATCACCAGTCACTGCTGTTCATATCTCACTGCCTTTGCAAAGTTATATCCTTACTTAAAATGCCTCCATCTCCACCTCACTACCCTATACTGTGCCTTCCTACACATTCTTCACAAAAGTGCTGCCTTCTTTGAGAAGCCTGTATACCCCACTCACCCTTTACAGAGGCTACAAGAGACCTCACCACTCTGCACTTTAATCATTGGTTTGGTGTTTGAAGGCAGGGACTTTTTAGCCCCTGCAGGGGCTCAATGAATGGGTGGGTCAGAGAGCCCAAGGGACCCCACCACTGTCCAGAAGCCTTACCTTGATAGATAGGTGGGGGAGCTCCAGTAAGATATCTTTCAGCACCAGTGTGGATCTCCCCGTCTCCTCGACCTTGGCAATGCCAGACACGCGGATCAGCTTTTCGTCTGTCAGCTTGTTTTTGTAGTTGTTGTAGGGCAGCAGGAGTGGCCACCGCACCTCTAAGCACAGACAAAAGACATCTTGAGTCAGGGACAGAGGGAAAGACAGCGAGAAAGGGAGAGGGGAAGAGAATGTGTATCTGTGTGAGAGTAAAAACTAAAGTTTGTGTGTGAGAGAGAATGTGTATAAATCTATGTGTGAGTATGTGTGTGTATAAGACTGATAGTGTGCTTACCCTGCACAGACTGCCCCTCAGGGTCATTGCTGTGTTCCACCTGGTGGGATGGCTTCAGAGGTACATTAACTGGCATTCAACCTCCCACCCTCACTGCAGCTTCACTGCCTGGTGTGTGTGTGTGTGTGTGTGATCTAGCTGGGCCAGCCCAACCTTCTTCATGGCCCCGAAGCTCCCCTCTCTGCAGGTGCCTCCCCAGGCCTGCCTCATACTCACCCTCCCCTAAGTCCAGGTGCAGGTGCACTATTTGCCTCCAGAGGGGCCTCCGTATGCCACCCCTGTGCAGCATGGTCTGGGCACAGAAGCGCAGCACCAGCCCAATGGCGCTCTGGGGGTGGGATCTATCTGGGACCCTCCAAGCATGCAGCATCAGCAGCAGATCCTGGCCCCACTTGGGTGCCCTGGCCAGGTGAAGCTGCAGCTGCACTGGCTGATGCACTAATTCCTCAGATCCCAGCAGATCGAGGAAAGGTGAGGAGGCCCTCCTCAGGTCCAGCATTTTCCGGGAAGCTTTCATGAATACAGACCGCTCCTCAGGGGATCCTGGTGGAGAGGAGAGTCAGGAAAGACGGCAGTGAGAGGAATTGAGAAGACCAATGACTTTTTCCGGGAAATGAACCACCCAACAACTCCCAGCTGCCCTCATGAAGCCCCAGCCACATGGACAGCAGCATAGGGCCACAACACAGCATCATGGCCAAGAACGTGGGGCTTGCCGTCTCTCAGTTCTGGGTTCAAATCCTTGCTCTAACTCAGTTCCTTAGTCTCTCAGTGCTCAGTTGTCACCTATAACACAGGGATGATACCTGCTTGCCTCAGGGAGTTGCCAATAAGTTGGGATAAATAAGCTGCTAAATATAAAACACTCAGCACTATTCCTTGGCATCACTATTGTCATAAAAGCCAGAAGCTCTCTACCCCACCAGCATCCTTTTAAAAGGCTTGAGCCTTTTAAATAGAGCTTCATCACTCGGCCTTGGAAGCTACTCAACATTTAGGCTTAACCCGAACGTACCCCAAACTGTGGATTTCTCTAGATGGTTCCAAGTGCTTACAGTTTACTCATTCAAGCCTCACAACAGCCCTCTGAGGCGCTGCTGTTCCAACATCCCAATTTGACAAATGGGGAAGTGCAGGCACAGGGGGATGAGAAAGTGTCCAGGCTTAACATAGCTCGAGTATGGTAGAGCCATGATTAGTTCCGAGGCACACTGACTCATCCTGGCCATCTCCACAGGGACGTCCACTCACTTCCACAGGGCTTGGGGCCCTTTCCTCCTTGAGCACCCACCTCCCCCCTCCTTGCCACCCCACGGTCATGGACACAGGGAGACTGTGGAGTGACCCTAAGATAGGATTGTCAGACAAAACACAAGACATTGATTAAATTTGAATTTCAGACAAGCAATGAAGATTTTAATATAAGCATGCCCATGCAATATTTGGGACATACTTTATACCAAAAAATTATTTGGTTATCTGAATGTATCTGATATTTGAATTTAACTGGACACACTGTATTTTCATTAGCTAAATCAGACATCTCTATTCCTAGGGGCAGGAAAGCCCCTCAGGAATTTGCTATGAGAAGAAGAGGTGATTAGGTGGCACCATTCCAATGGGGAGGCAGCAGAGGCAGAGAGGTCATCACCCAGAGTCCCTGGGGCCCCAGGCACCTTCTGGATACTTGTAGGAGCTGGTGATGTTCTGGCGCCATTCTGTCCCCACCATCTTGGTGCTGATTTCCTTCCCGATGGAACTGGTGCTGTGGGCCAGGATTTCCTGGGCCTGGCCGTCCCCAAAGAGCCAAATAACTTCATCAGCATTCACTTCAGCATACACAAATGGGGTGTCATAGGCCAGGTGGACCTCCCCTTCCCTGATGGCCTTCACGGAGGCAGGGCCACAGCAGAACAGCCCTGGGGAGGGCACAGGCTTTGAGGAACATGGCTGCTAACTGGGAGGGCCGCTGGCCATGGCCTTGGGTGGTGGGGAGACGGAGGAGGAGGAGCAGTGGCATTAATGAGCCACATCCGTGGAGTGCTTGACAGTTTGTCCAGCACTCTTGTACCTGTTAACTCATCTGATCATTATCATTATCGTCTTTATCATCATCCTCCCCATTTTACAGGTGAGGGAAGAATGGTCCGGAGAGGTCCAGCATCTTATCCAAGTCACTCAGCTGTCAGGGGCCAAGTCAGTCTGATGCAAAGCTGGCTCTGCTATGACAGCTCCTCCCAGCCTCCTTCTCACATAGTCAGTCACCCTTGTTGGTCTCCCCACGGCACCCGAACCCTTCTACAGGGTCTTCACTCACCACTGCTGGTTTGTTGGGGAGTGGGGTCCAGAGCCTGCCACCCATTGTATCCTGGTGGGAGATCTTTCCGGATCATCCAGCACTCATTCCAGACATGGAAGTTCCTGTAGACAGGAGTAAGGAGACAAGGACTCACATTTTCTGAAGTTTTTCCAGATACCAGACACTGAGCTATGTTTTATATCATTGCAGCTGATTTTTTTTTTTTTTTTTTACATTCTATTTGGAAATTTAAGCTTACTGTAAAGTTGCAAGAATAATACAAAGAACACTCTTATACCTTTTACCCAGATTCTCCTGTGGTTGACATATTACCCATTTTCTTTATCATTTGCTTTCTTTTGATAGAGACATAGACATAGATACACACACCTGTCTAAAAATAAGAATCTTCTCTTCCATAACACCTGCACAATTATCAATCTCAGTAAATTTAATATTGATACAATACTTTATATTTCGATTTTAGGTCAATTGACTAATAATGTCCTTTACAGCATTTTTCCCCCACCTTTTACAGGATCTAGTCTGGGGCCACATATTACATTTAGTTGTCCAGTGTCTTTAGTCTTTTGATATGGAGCATCAATTTTTATTTCTTTTATTTACATTTATGTATTTGAATATAGTCCATGGTGGTTTTTTTTTTTTTGTTTTGTTTTATTTTGCTATTGCTTTTAACAGAGTAGACTCATTTTGATTTGTCTAATGTTTCTTCATGATTAGATTCGGGTTAAATATTCAGAGACAGAAAGAATTCTACATGTCCTTCTCAGGTATACCCCTGCTTCTTGCATCGGAAGTCTCAGCCCTCTAGGATTTATATCAATGTCTCCCAGGTTGAAAAAAAAAACCCTGTCTACCTTCATTTATCTCATTTAGTCCTAACAACTCTGTGAGATAGACACTATCTTCATTTGACAGACAAGGGAACTGAATCTCAGAGAGAGGGTGGGGCTCCAAGGGCAGCAGCTAGTTCTCATGCAACTCAGAGGGAAACTGGAAACTGGCTCGAAAAGGAAAAAGAGGAAAGCAGATCTGGGGTAGAATAGATAAGGAGAAAGAAACCAGGAGAGGAGAGAGATAAAGACACGCAGAGAGGGAGTGAGGCAAGAAGAAGAAGAAGTCAAGGGAGACAGGAAGAGGTATGCAGTGGGAGCAAGTCCAGGATTTGCCCCTAATGTGAAAACAACCTGGAACAAACTGAAAGACTCAGAGAAGGAAGAGTAAGTAAGGTGAAGACTGGTTTTGAAATCAGAGGACACAGTCGGTTCATTCAGTTGTCCCCTTCAGAATGTTATCCCTCAGTCTCTGACTTTGAAATGGGTTTGATGTAATGATCTAATTAGCCAGAATGGCCTCCAGGGCTTGGAGAGTTACCCTCTGAGCGCCAGCAACCACATACAAAGCAATTTAGCCTCAGGGGCCTGAAAGAACCCCGGTCAATTTTTTCCTACCCCTTCCTGGTAGAGGGAAGAGGCATGAATTGAGACAGTGCCCCTTACCATATCTTGTCCCGTCTCTGAGTTGGCAGCATCTCTGCATTTTGGTCATAGTAGGTATCAATGGTCAGGTTTCCATCCGCGTTGTGTGCAGACCGGAAATTGGACACGACACGGGTCGGAACACCTAAGCATCTCATCACTACAGAGAAGGAAAGGAATAGAGAATCACTGGGTTTATTTCAAGCAGAACCATTGGTTTCTCATGCAAGTTTTCTAGCTCTCAAGCTGAAGTAGAGAAAGATGGCCAAGAGTCATGCAGATCCAACCTGTGACCCCTTTATCTCCAGTGTCCCACACGCAGACTCAGAACCCTGCCGCCCACCTGCTCTACCAATGGTCTCCATCTTACAAGGAGAAAGAAATCATTTGAGTATCACTTAAAATAACAATAACAACAACTCAATTTATCATTGAAGGCTTTTCTACACAGCAGCTTTTCAAATTAAAAACAGAAAACATAAATTTGATAATCAGAAAGAAAATAAAAACTTTAGCCCTATGTTGTGGCCAATTTCAGAAGAGAAGCTGTGTGATCTTAGGTAAGTTGCTTAACTTCTCTGGCCCTCAGTTGACTTCTGTGCCACAAAATGAGAAGTTGGATCAGATGATTTTCAGTTCTGACAGTCTGGATCTATGATTTCTACCTAAAGATAAAGGTTGAGGGATGGTAATAAAGAAATCAGAAAATGAACAGAAGGGCAAGGTACACTCCTAGAGATACAGAGTGGGAGGAAGAGATCAGAAAGGAAACAACAGCCAATGAGGTGCTGACCGTTTTTGATGAGGCAGCAGCATCCTCTTGTGGCCTCTCAGGATAGTGCCATGAAGGGTTGGTTTGTAGTTGTTTTTTAAAAATATATATATATATATTTAAAGATACTTGGATTATATAAATGTTACATAAAATATAGAGGGGATTCCCATATGCCCCACTCCCTATACCTCCCACATTTTCCCACATTAACAACATCTTTTATTAGTGTGGTACATTCGTTACCATTGATGAACACATTTTGGAGCATTGCCACTAAACATGGATTATAGTTTACATTGTAGTTTACACTCTCTTCCACACAATTTTGTAGGTTATGGCAAGATTTATAATGGCCCATATTTGTCATTGCAATGTCGCGCAGGACAATTCCCAAGTCCTGAAAATGCCCCCATATTTCACCTGATTTTCCCTCTCCCTGCCCTCAGAACCTCCAGTAACCACTGCCTCCACATCAATGATATAATTTCTTCCATTGCTAGAATCACAATAAGTCTATACTAGAATACCAGTAAGTCCACTCTAGGCCATAGTTCATTCCCCAATCCTGAGGATTCTGGGATGGTGATGCCCACTCCACCTCTAGTTGAGAGGGTGCACGAAGGGTTTTTTAAAAATTGAGTTAGGTTTCGGCTTCACAGATCTAGCCTCACAAGGCAGACACACAGGGACAGATGAAATCAATTCAAGAACCAGGTGTGTGTGGGGCAGATGTGGCTCAAATGGTTGGGCGTCCATCTGCCATATGAAGAGACCTGGGTTCAATCCCCGGGACCTCCCGTTAAAAAAAGAAAAAAAAGGGGCTGCCAGGCTCTGTGTGCCGGTGAGCCGCCAGGCCCCGGGAGCCATGAAGCAAGATGATGATGTAACAGGAGAGAGACAAGACAAGATGCTCCAAAAGCTCTGAAAACCAGGAACTGAGGTGGCGCAGGTGGCAGAACACCTCTCTCCTACATCAGAGGTCTCCAGGATCGAATCCTGGTGAAGACTGGAGGAGGAGGATGAGAAGAGATGGCAGGAAACAGACACAGAGACTTGCCCAGTGAATGGACACAAAACAGCAAATGGGGAAGGGGGGATTTAAAATGGATAAAGTAAATAAATAAATCTTTAAAAAAAAAAAAAAAAGAACCAGGTGTGAAGTATTGCAATGCCTTGAAAACATAAGACTATTTGAGATCGACAAGTCCTTTTGTTTCAATTCACTGAAGAACTCCAAAGGTGTGTGGTGTGTGTGTGTGTGTGTATATATATATGAGAGAGAGAGAGAGAGAGAGAGAGAGAGAGAGAGAGAGATACCTGTCCACTCATAGTCACACCAGCCACAGTCCTGGGCTTTCTCACAAACCCTTAGTGGGGGTGGGAGCTAGAGCAGGGCTTCAAGCAGTCAAGCCCACCGGGCATCGAGGCCCAGGCTCTCTACCACTGCTGCCTCTGGGTGCCAGACGGCTGCTGGCAGAGGCGGCTCAACTAAGACCTGGAAGTGGGGAGGGTGCAGGGTGCAGCAAGGATGCAGACCTAGTCCTCTCTCTGATCCCAGGTGCTAAATGCCCAGGGTCTTCTCCACAGAACTCCAGACCGAGATAAATGGAGAATGAGAAGTACCAGCGCTGTTGCCAAGCACTTTCCAGTGCCAGAATAGCCTCAGCTAACAAGGAAAGTGGGGATACTTGATTTAAACACTCATTTGAACTTCTGTGTATGCAACACCTGTGCATAAATGCCAGGCTATGTTGCCCCTCGCTGAAAAGACTAGAATTAGGGCCCCTATTCTTGTCCTCTCCATTCTGTGCTTCCTGCTTCTCCAACTCAGAGTCAACCTGCTATTTCCACAAACATTTATTAAGCACCACAGTGTTAACAGGTAGCACTGTGTAAGGTACTAGGACGGATATAAAGGTATATATATCCGTCCCTGGCCTTGCATGGGGGAAACAGGCAGGCATTCGCAGTACCCTCTGTCTTTCCCTCTTCTTCACAGATAATCTACTCAACATCTTTACACTAAATTGTCTGATAATAACTGATAATGCATAAAATGTTGATGTTCCGTAAGGGTGGTTAGCAAAGTAGCAAATCTTTAATTGTAACTACTCAAGAATCTCTCAGGGAAGCATTTGGGGGCTGCCAGCTCTGCCTACAGGTGAGGGCAGGCTGTTCTAGACTGTGTGCAGGCACCTCCAGCTTCCCCTCACCTGTCCCTGATGCCAGCTAAGAAGTCTGAGCAGGCAGCAAAGAGAAGTCGTTTTGTCTGCTGCTTTGAGACTGCAGTCTCCCTATCCAGGTGACCATTTTAATAGCTTAACTCTCCATGAAGGAGACTGCTGGAGTGTTTGCAACAGGTCAACCCTCCTCCTGCGTAAATATGCAGGATTCCTGGAGACCTTAGAGTACACTGGTTAGGAGCTCAGATGCCCACTACTCCCTAGCTGTGAAGCTTTGAGCAAGCTCCTAAACCATGATGGGCCACAGTTAACTCACCTGAAAGTAGAGATAATAGTTGTTCCAACCTCAAAGCGTTATCATAATGATTAAATGCGTGACCACACAAGTAAAGCACTTCCCATCTCCCATCACTCACCAGTGCACATAACAGCTGCAAAGACCCAGCACTGACCATACTTCACGGGCTGCCCGCCCCTGGCCGACCACTGCCGCAGGATGGCCACGCTGCCATTCCACTCCAGGGGGCTGACCCCATTGGAGTAGTCCTCTCCCCAGTTCCCCTGCAGCACGCCATTATCATCGTTGCTATTGATCTGCAAAGGACAGACAGGTGGGTTTCCACAGTGCCGGGGGCAGCTCAGCCTGTCCCCACATAGAGCTGGGGAAGGACACCTTCCCTCTTTACCATGGCGCTCACCACCCTGCAGACGTACACCACGTCGTTCCGCTGGGAACAGTCTTTGGATGGGTTCTTTAAGAAATATAGGCTCTTGTTCAGGATCTCAAAGCAGATATCTATGATGTCATCTTCAAACTTCCAAGTGATTCCAAGGGGAAGAAAAGAGAAGAGTACAAACCATCTAGAATTTGCAAAATCTCACATCACTAAGACAGGGTTTCAGGTATGGTATATGTGTGATGGTGGGGTAGGGATGAAGGCTGAAAATAAGACAAGGTCCTGCCTTCAAAGAGCTTATAAATCAATTTGGGGATGTGCTGGATTCAGACTAAACTATTTGAAAGACTTTAATGGAAAATGCAAACAGAATTCAGAGAGAAGAGAGATTCCTGTTGTCATAAGAGATCTGAGAAGGCTTCTGCAACTAGCGGGCTTTGAAGGATGGAGCAGCCTGGAAGAGAGGAGACTGCAGGCATTTAGCTGAGATCTTTGAGCATGGTAGGTACCAAGGACAGGGGTTTAGCTATTCTCAAATCTGGGGACTTGCACAAATAGGGAGAGATCTGAAGGAAAAGTGTAGCCCCAGACTTGGCAGGGAAGGGAGAAGAGCGTGGAGGGCCTTGAAATCAGATATGTGTTCAGAGATGATGCGCTGAGTGCTGGAAGAGCCAGTGTGGGCTCATGACACTGTTTAAGACTATGTCAAATGCACATGTATATGTCTCAATTACAAAAAATTACACAGTAGGACAATGTGGAAAATGTGATCTTCTTCAACAAGGCTCCCTGCGTCTCCCTTCCTTGTGGTTTTGGGCAGAGCTGAGATGGCCGATGGTGAAAGGGAGAAACATCACAGGCCATAGTTGGGGGTTCACAGTGGGAAAGCTGCCCAGAGTCAATGGTCCCCCTCTGTATATTGACTGAATATTTGATGTTATTAAAGAATGACATTTTTCTGTTATGATAATGTATTTTGCTTAAGTTTTTCAGAAAGAGTTATTATCTTTTAGAGCTATTTTCTGAAGTATTACTGGGTAAAATTATATGGTATCTGATTTACTTCAAAATTCCTATGGCAAGTTGGGAACAATGGAGAAGGCCAGACCAGGGGTCAGCAAACAATTTCTATAAAGGTCCAGATAGTATATATTTAAGGCATTGCAGGCCATACAGACTCTATCACAACTACTCAACTCTGCCATTGTAGCACAAAAGCAGTCATTAACAATATGTAAATGAATGAGCAAGGCTGAGTTCCAATAAAATGCTATTTGTGGACACTGAAATTTGAATTTTCACATGGCACTAAATATTCATAAAAAATTACCTTCCAACTTAAAAAATGTAAAAACCATTCTTAGCTCCTAGGTTATACAAAAACAGGCATGGGACAGATCTGTCCTGTGGGCCATAGTTTGCAAACTCCTGGTACAGATGAAACAAGATTCACAATTGATCAACATTGAAGTTGAGAAATGGGTCCATGGAGGTTCATTATAGTAGCCTGTCTACTTTGATTATGTTTTAGGTTTTCCATAAAAAAATTTTTTTTTTTTTTATTTTTAAAAGGGCTTCTCCCCTCCTTTCCTTCCTTTCCCCTCTCACTGGATGGGAAATTGGCCCAGCAACTGACTCCTTGACCTTTGTGGGCAGCCCTGCATGAGCTAATAGAGTTGTCTAAGGACTCCTTTTAAAGAGCCTCCACACCAGGCTCACCTTCAGGTGATAGAGTTACCTGCCCATAGTTCCAAGGCCACGCGGTGACGAATCTTTCATGACCCTTGTAAACAAAGCCATAGTCCATCATGATATACTCCTGCAGCAGTATCTCACTCGGCAGGTAGACATCATCCTCTGAGCAGGTAAGGGTAGTGGAGGCAGCAAAACCCCCAACCAAAAAACAAACAGAGCAATAAATTAAAAACACAGTAATGATAGTATCTTGCCAGGAGACAGGAGAAGCAGAGAGTTGCTTAGGTAAAAGGCAAAATGGATTAAGACTGAACCCCCTTAAAGGTTAGGTGCTTTCCAAAGGCCAGCGATATTATCTATACTTTATTCTTTTTTTTTTTCTTTTTTTTTTTGTTATCAGGAGGTCCTAGGGATCGAACCTGGGTCCCTCCATATGGGAGACGGATGCCCAACCATTTGAGCCACATCTGTCCCCCTATCTATACTTTAAAAAAGTAACAATTCTACAACATGGAGGAAGGTTGAAAACCTTATGCTCAGTGAAATAAGCCAAACAAAAAAGGATAAACATTGCATGATTCCACTTATATGAAATATCTAGAATAAGCAACTTCATAGAGACAGAAAGTAGATTAGTGGTTACCAGGGACTGCTTAATGGGTATTGCTTAATGAGTTTCTCTTTTAGGTGACAAAAAAGATTTAGTAATGCATGGTGTTGATGGTAGCATGACATTGTGAATGTAATTAATGCCACTGAATTGTACACTTAAAAATGGTTAAAATGGAAAATTTTATGTTTTATATATATAACTAAATCTTACCACAAAAATTTTAATGGTAATAAAACAATAAATAGGGGGGCGGATGTGGCTCAAATGGTTGGGCGTCCGTCTGCCATATGGAGGGACCCGGGTTCGATCCCCAGGACCTCCCGGTAAAATAAAAAGTGTATATATAGAAGGTGCATGGGCTGCCAAGCTCTGTGTGCCGGTGAGCCGCCAGGCCCCGGGAGCCATGCAGCAAGATGATGACGTAACAGGGGAGAGACAAGATGAGATGCTCCAAAAGCTCCTGAAGCCAGGAACCAAGGTGGCGCAGGTGGTAGAACACCTCTCTACTACATCAGAGGTCTCCAGGATCGAATCCTGGTGAAGACTGGAGGAGAAGGATGAGAAGAGATGGCAGGAAACAAACACAGAGAATTGCCCAGCGAATGGACACAAAACAGCAAATGGGGAAGGGGGTTGTTTAAAATGGATAAAGTAAATAAATAAATCTTTTAAAAAAAACAAAACAAAACAAAAAACAATAAATAAGTAAAATGATGATGATGACAGATTATTGTGGAGATTTGGAAAATTCGGATGGATGGAGAGAAGACAATGAAAATCAGTCACTCCCACCCTCCAGAGATACCCCCTGTTACATTTTGGTGTAATCTGGAGTACTCTCTCTTTCTGTGCACATAACATACATTTACTACAATTAGGATCATACTGTGTTCGATGCCCTAATCTATTTCACTTAAGAACACATCACAAACATTTTCATCACGTAATTAAAAATTCTTTGTAAAGGTCATTTTTGGTGCGCTCATGACATTATTTTGCAGATATGCAACAATTTCTCTCTAGATGTTTCTCAGAAGAACATGGCAGAGCATTTCCAGTGGATCGGTTAGCAATGCAACCTGAAGGCAAGTCCTACCTGCACTCCAAGGGTTAAAGAGTAGGATGAAAGTCCCCAGCAGGTAAGTCGTGCCAGGACCCCTGCCCTGGGAGATTGCCATCTTCAGAGTGTAGGGGCCAATGACTGCACTGGCCGGGGCGAACAGGGAGACCTGGAGCAAGTTCAGGTCAACAATGAAGTCTGAAGCACTCCAGACATTCCCAGGCCGGGCCTGGGTGAGTAAGAATGTGGCTCGGGTTCCCAGCAGCTCGGTGGGCTCCGGTCCTGTGTAGGAGAGAACTCAAAAATCTATGTGATATCATCCGCCCCCACCCTCCCAAATCTATGTGTTGTAATAATAAGGAAAACTGGGGGGTGGATGGGGGGTGCAGGCAGTATATGGGAACTCTGTAAGTTCTGAATGATTTTTCTGTAAACGTACAACTGCTCTAATTTTTTAAAAAATTATTTTTAAACCTATATGGTGTGATTCCAGGGGCACTGGAAAGACCCTCACCTTCTCCCATCACTTGCTAATCCTTTTGGCTTAAGGCTTTTACTAGCCACTGGATGTCCTTGGTTAAGCCACTTAGATCTCTGGGCCTCAGTTTTCATATCTGTAAAATGGGGATCATAATAGTTCCCACCTAAAAGTCTTATCATATGGATTAAATGAGATAAGGTGTGTGAGGTTCTAGTGCAGTGCTTTGTGTCTAAGGAAAGGTTGGCTGTTATTACCGGTTTGCTGAGGTGGGCAAATCTTCCCTTACCAGCACTGAGAGGGAACTGTGAATGAGGGTCCTGGGTGGAGGGGAAGGGGGTTCCCAGGAGAAGAGAGAAGGGAGGCTCAGGGAGGAAAAGCAGGGACCCTGCAGGTGACCTTTGTTAATGTCCTCATTTTGAGGGACCCCCCCAGGACCTTGGGGCAGGGCCAACTTACCAGTCTCTGCTACGAAGGTGAGGTAGTCGGTCTGGGGCCGGAAGCCCCTGTTGAAATTCAGGACCACAGTGAAGACCTGGCCGCGGCGCACAATGAGCCGCTCCAGGCCCATCTCCTGTGTGTGGTGCTCCTGGTTGTTCCTGGGGCTCTGCAGGTCGACAGAGCTGAGCTCCAAGACTGCCCCTGGGGTGGAGAGGAGGAGACAGGTCACTGCCCAGCTGCAGCTTCCTGGGTTCAGGGGTTCCCTGGCCCTTCTCTGTCATCTCTGTGGCCCCTGGCTCTGATCTAGGTGAGAGTGCCTGCCCAGCTCCTAGCCCTTCTGCCACCCTGCCGCTAATTTCAGGACTCATCCTCAGCAGGCGACTCAGCCGGCCCTGGCCCAGGAGCTGGAGGACACCATCTTGGCGGGAGTTAGAGGTCCTGGAGAGCTAAGTGTTTCCAGATGACTGAAACTTTACCCTTGAAGTGCCGCAGCATGCTACTAACCACTTTTGTTGACAATCTTTCTAAAAGTTTATTATCCCACTGATATGTGAATAAGATATTAGGCTTTTGTGTGAATTAAATCAATGAGCTGAGCGGAGGCTGGACCCTCAGCTCCAGGACAAGTTCCCACCTAGGGATGCTGGGGGGCTCAGGGCTACTGCAGCTTTCCAGCTGTGCTCCAGGTATCGAGGAGGGCAGCCTAGTGTTTGGTTTGCAAATACTCAGAGAGCACAGTGGGCAAGAGTGCAGCCTCTGGAGGATCACAGCTCTGGCTTCACTACCTCGACTGTGAGACCTTGAGCAAGAAATGTCCCTGGACCCCAGCGTCCTTCCTAAAAAATGGAGACAATACTATTGCTACCTCCTAGGTTTCTTTTGAGCATTAAGTGAGGATGCCCATGTAAAGATCTTAGCATAGTGCCAGGTATAGTGTAAGCACTCAGCAATCATGTATTAGTACTAGCAATAATGCAGCCTCAGATGGTATTTGCTTTACTATTTTGCTGGCAAGGTTTATGTTGTGCTTACAGCTGAGGTCTTTCCCCACTCGGAGTACATCGATTTATCGGACATTTTGGTTTTCATGACTCGGGCGAAAGGCTTCTATTGGCATCTAATGACATCTAATGCTGCTAAATGGCAGCCCTGAGGAAAAAACCATGCTTGCTCCCAGCCAGTTTTGTACATATTTAACTTCCTAAAAGGTGTTTTATGGTTTATACTGAATGAGTTCAGCCCATCTTTTCTACATGTCTGGACCTTTTTAGGGTATACATTTATTTTTTATTTTTTAGAGGAGTTGTAGGTTTACAGAAAAAAAGTGCAGGAAATACAGAGTTTCCATATACTGCCCACCACACACATACCCATCTGTACCTTTTTGAATCTTATTCTCTCACTCAAATGCTTTACCTCGCTCTCCGCATTGTGTGCCACCTGCAAATTGGTTAAACCATATTCATCTGAGTCATTGGTAAGATGGTTCTAAACTTTAGGACTTAAGTCAGAGGCCAATGGAATATTGTCAGAGCTTTCAGCAAGGTTAACCCCGAACCACTGGGAAATGTTCTTTGGGTCTGTTGTTCAACTAGCTATGGCTACATCTAATTCTTTATGTGAGGAAGTTGGATTAGGTGTTTCTAAATTTCCTTCACACTCTAAAATCAAATCCAGCCTTCATATTTTCATCTTTCTGATGCGTTTGATAAACGTCTGGTATAAAACAGAATTCCCTGATGGTTCCTTGATTCACCCTTCTAGTAACAATCTTTCATAAAGGGGAAATGTGGATCAACCTGACTTGTTTTGAGTATAAGTGCTGGCTCCTAATGATCTCTGCATACCTTCCTAAGTACTCACAGCAATCTCTTTAATAATCTGTTCTAGAATTTCTGCTCATACCTGGTCCCAAGTTAGGCATGGATTAGTGTCTAGCTTGTAGTTTCTGGAAACCACCTGTTCCTTCTTTTGCAAATCTGAACCAGACTTGACTGTCTTCTGTCTTCCACCTTCCTCATTTCCCCACCCCACCCCTACCCCCACTGATCTGCTAGCTTCCCTCAAATGCTACTTACTAGCTGCGGTTCTGTGATCACCTATTTCCTCATCCTGGTGCCACCCTAGTCACCCAACCTCTCTAAGCTTCAGTTTGCTTGTCTTTAAAATTGTATTTCATATGCCAAGCTCGAGATGTGTTAACCAGAAGCAGTAGCAGTAAAGTAAGACAATAAAGAAGAAGAATGGCCCCAGAAGGCAAAAAGCAACCTGCTTTTTGAGAAGCCCAGTAGGATAACAAGAAAGAGGTCAGAGAGAACTTCCAGGAATTCAGAGCTAGAGAGACCCCAGAAAGGACTGAGGATGGGTGTGTCTGGGAATGCCTTGCTACAGTTCACAGAAGGAAACTTTGGTCCAGATAAGGAGAGCCTTACCAAATTCCTAGAGACAGAAAGCAGATTCAATGGTTCTGGATTAGACAGTGGTGATAGTTGTGCAACATTGTAAAGGTACTAAATGCCACTGAACTGTACACTTTAAAAAGATGAATTTTATGTTTTGTGAATTTTACCACAATTAAAAAAAAAGAGGTGGAGGAGGAGAAATGGAAGAAGAACCTTAGTTACTGAGAACGAGAGGATGCAGGCAAGAAGTCTGGGTTCAAGTAGCAGCTCAGTCAGGAGGGAAGCAGGTACTGCATACAGCCCACCAATCCACATGCACTCTGGATTGAGGGTCTGCATAACCTGGTCTGGCCAACCAGCCCGAGAAAGCTAAGGAAACAGCTGGGGTACAGAATTTCTGCTTCCTAGTAAGTCACACACCCGCTTTCTTGTGCTGTAGCTTTTTATTTTTGTTTCTCCTAGTTTTCTAGGAAAATGTTGAGCTTGACAAATTCTAAATGTGTCTCAGCTGAACAATGAAAAGAGCAATCTATTCATACCTATACCAAGGTAGCCAGGGAGATGAAGGTCACTGGAGCTGAGAAGTGGAGGAAGGCTGGTAGGGAGAGGGCAGGGCCAGGATTCCCACTGAGCTGTATCCTCCCATCATTCCCATCCTCTTCCCCACACAACTTCTTGAAGTCTGAGCTCATCCAAAACCAGGTTAAGGATTCACATCAGGTCTCTTTGGTCCTCGTCTGACTTATTAATGATTTCATTGACAAATGTGATTTTGGGGAGCCCCTCTTTCCCCTCTGTGTCAAACTTGTGGCCATCTGTTTTTCTGAAGTTCTGCTACATTAGCCAGAATTTCCTTTCTTTCCCATCCCCAATTCCAAGATGGCATGGTTGTCTTTCACCCAAGATTCCAGTCGCTTCCATGTCACCAGCCAGTTCTCCCTTATTTGTCAGAATTAATTCAGACTAGGTGTTCCCTGTAATATTGTTGTTAATTTCTTTTGAAAATCTTGCTTTTATCTGATAATAAAAGCAATTATACATTTGCCAAAATATATTCAAGCCATACAGAAAAGTAAGCCGTCAATAGTGAATACAACCCAAAGATTTTTTTTGCATGCACAAAGTAACACACACACACACACACACAATATTATATTGTATGTTCTGTTCAACAGTTAGCCCTCCCCACCCTAACAGTAAATCTTGGCCATCTTTCCTTGTCAGTGCAGATAAAACCACCTCTTTCAACTGAATGCTTAGCAGTCATTGTTTGGATATACCGAATGTATTTATTGATGGGCATCTAAATTGTTTTCAAAATTTTGCAATTACTGTGCTACAGTGAACATTCTTGAATATACATCTTCAGACCCAAGTATTGGGATTTCTATAGAACAAATTCCTTAAAGAAGAATTTCTGGGTCAAAGGATAGGCATTTTTAAAGTTTGGTAGCTACCACATATCAATATCAAGCTCTGTAAACTGCACCCCTCCCAAGTTTATATAATCCTATTTCTATTGCAGTCATCTGTAAAGAACCAACACAAAATTTATCCCCCATTTGCACATGTGGTGGAGGAAAGGAAAGAGGTTGAGCAGATTTTTGGAAGTACATCTGACTGCCGTGGGAAAAAAAGGAGGACTTGCAAAGAGAACAGGCAGAGGAAGGGATAAGACGGGGCACAAATGAACACGTGGGTTGTTTCCACTACAGGCCTATTATGAATAATACTGCTATAAGCATTCATTTACAAGTTTTTGTGTGGACATCTATTTTCTTGGGTATACCCTTGTTGGATCATATGGTGTAACTTTATATTTAACTTTTTGAGGAACTGCCTGCCCATTGTCCAAAGGGCTACACCACTTTACATTCCCACCAGCAATGCAGTTTTTGCACATCTCCCTCAGCACTTAACGTCTGTCTGTTGTTTTTTTAAATAATACCATCCTAGTGGGTGTGAGGTGGTATTTCATTGTGGGTTTGATTTGCATTTCCCTAATTACTAATGAGGTCGAATATCTTTTCATGTGCTTCTTGGTCATTTGTATGTCTTCACTGAAGAATCTCCTCTTTCCTTTAAAAAAAAAAAAAAAGTAATACAGATATAGTCTTCCGGGAAGATGGTGGACTAGTAAGACACCGGAATCTCTTCTCCAGAACAATAGCTAGAGGACAAGCTGAAACAGCCCCGAAAAAGATCTTCCAGGGTTTAGGACAGCAGGTGAAGGCTGCACACCACCCAGAGGAGAGAGGGACAGAACAGGGAAATCAGGACAACAGAACCATGAGTTGCAAGTAGCAGCTTCTGCAGCTGCCGGCATCCTCCCCCACACTTCAGAATTCTCAGGCTCTGGGCCTAGGACCACAGACAAAGGGGGCTCCAGGTGTAATGGAGATTTTTAAACATAGTAACACTGATGGAAATTCCTAAGGGCCACAAAACCTGCTTAAAACAATACCCCGGATGTGCATCCGTGCCTGGCCTATCACGCCACCATAGATATGGCAAAAACCACCCCTAGTAAAGATTAACCCAGACCCCCTTAACGCCGATGCTAATTGCAAAAATTAGCTTCTGTAATATTGCTTGCTTGCTTTGCTGGATATGGACAATTGAAGCTGCCCCTCACCCTTTCTGGCGCAAGAAAAGTAATGCTTTGTTTTAATCAACTAATCTGATATCTGAACACAAAAAAAAGTTGCTTTATCATGCTGACCCTGCTAAAATTCCCTATAAAAACCCACCGCGGGAAGCCGGGGGTCGCTTCTCTCCATACTGCTGGAGGAGGTCCCGGCCTGCCGGAAATAAAGGTTCCTCTCCTAAACACATTGTCTGGGTGCTGAGTTTCTCTCTGGATGAAGTGTCCCACTTCACAGGGATCTACCACTCCTGGAAAGGGGAGAGAGAGGGACACAGCCTTAGGCTGACTCAGGTTCTGACCTGAAATTTGGGCTGCGGAGCCCCACAGACACTTCCACACGGCGGTTTGCCCTGGGAACCTAGAAAGGACTGGAGAAAGCCAACCCTTGCAACCTCCCTCTCTTCTAGCCTGGACTAATTGTTGAGGAACCCACGGGAGTGGGGAGAGAGAGCCTGGGGCTGACCCTGCTTTTGACTCCCAGGCTTGGTCTGCCCTGTCCCGAGAGCCCTTCCAGGCCGGGTGGGGATGCCCCATTGTTTGCCTTGGAGCCTGCAAGGGGATAACGATATACAAACCTCCCAACCTCCTACTATACTAACAGAGACTGATTGTTGAGGATTCAGAAGGGAGTGGAAATATTTCCTAGCTGGGAAAAGGGGGGCGCTACAAGAGAAGTCTGGAGAACCGTCTCAGAAAGTTTGAATCACAGAGCTCTTAGCCAGACAGGAAGCTCTATCACTTTGATCTGGTCTGTGTCACAACAAATACGCTCCGACCAGGCATTGAATTGAGAGCTGCCAACAAGCGCCATCTCCTGGCAGACCAAGGAAGTGCACATAAGAAAATTAATATGTCAGAGAGGCTTTTCCTGGCCTCTATAGACTCCCTGCCAAAGGCCCTAGGAAACGACTCTACAACCAATTACTGGGTCCAGTGCCCAGTTTTGAGCAACCAGCAGAACAATCTGAACAATCAAGGTTGAGCCAAAAATCAAAGAGCTGTGGTAACTCACAGCCTCCTGCCACTAAAACCCCATGAAAGAGAAAGAGATAGAGCATCTAAGTAAAATACAAACTAACCAGATGCCTAAGCACCAGCAAAAAATTACGAGCCAAACTAAGAAAATAGAAGACATGGCCCAAGAAAAGGAATACAGCAAAGTCCCGGAAGAGATGCAGAATTTGAGAGAACTAATCAGTGAGATGAGCACAAATTTCCAAAATCAAATTAATGAGATGAAAGAGAATATAGTTAAAGAGATCAATGACATCAAGAAGTCATTGACCGGGAGGCGGATGTGGCTCAAATGGTTGGGTGTCTGTCTGCCATATGGAGGGACCTGGGTTTGATCCACGGGACCTCCCGGGAAAATAAAAAATATATATATAGAAGGCACATGGGCTGCCAGGCTCTGTGTGCCGCTGAGCCATCAGGCCCCAGGAGCCATGCAGCACAATGATGACGTAACAGGGGAGAGACAAGACGAGATGCTCCGAAAGCTCCAGAAGCCAGGAACTGAGGTGGCACAAGCGGCAGAATACCTCTCTCCTATATCGGAGGTCTCCAGGATCAAATCCTGGTGAAGACTGGAGGAGGAGGATGAGAAGAGATGGCAGGAAACAGACATGGAGAATTGCCCAGCGAATGGACACAAAACAGCAAATGGGAAAGGGGGGGTTTAAAAATGGATAAAGTAGGGAAGCGGCTGTGGCTCAATCGGTAGGGCTCCCGTTTACCATATGGGAGGCCCCGGGTTCGGTTCCCACGGCCTCCTGGTGAAGGCGGGCCCGCCCGCATGGCGTGGTTGGCTGACCCAGCGAACACAAGCAGCAAGGGGGGGATAAATGAATAAATAAAAAAATAAAATCTTAAAAATAAAATAAAATAAAATAAATAATAAAAATGGATAAAGTAAATAAATAAATCTTAAAAAAAAAAAAAAAAGAAGTCATTGACCGAACGCAAAGAAGAATTTGAAATCCTGAACAGAAAAGAAACGGAGTTCATGAGAATGAAAGACACAATAGGTGAAGTCAAAAATACAATTGAGGCATACAACAGCAGACTTGAAATGATAGAAGAAAGAATAAGTGATACCGAAGACAGAGGAGCTAAAATTGAAGAGAAAAAAGAACAGAGAGAGAAAAGAATGGAAAAAATTGAGCAGGGGCTCAGAGAGTTGAATGACAACATGAAACGCAACAACATACGTGTCATGGGAGTTCCAGAAGGGGAAGAGAAAGGAAAAGGGGCAGAAAGAGTATTTGAGGAAATAATACTGAAAATTTCCCAACTCTCACGAAAGAAATGAACTTACTTGTCCAAGAAGCACACCGTACTCCAATGAGAATAAATCCAAATAGACCTACGCCAAGACACATATTATTCAGAATGTCAAATGTAAAAGATAAAGAGAAAATTCTCAGAGCAGCAAGAGAGAAGCAAACGATCATGTACAAAGGACGTCCAGTAAGACTTAGTGCAGATTTCTCTTCAGAAACCATGGAGGCGAGAAGACAGTAGTATGATACAATTAGGAAACTGAAAGAGAAAAACTGCCAGCCGAGAATTCTTTATCCAGCAAAACTGTCCTTCAAATATGAAGGTGAATATAAAAAATTCACAAACAAACAGAAACTAAGAGAGTTTGCAAAAAAGAATCCACCTTTGCAGGAAATATTAAAGGAAGCCTTAGAACCTGAAAGAAAAAGACAGGAGGAGAGTATAGAAGAAAGAAAAGCAGAAAGGATAACCAAAAGAGTAAAAAGAGAGACAAAAAAGATGACATATGAAAACCAAAGAATAAAATGGAGGAAATAAATAGTGCATTTTCAGTATATCATTGAATGTGAATGGATTAAATTCCCCAATCAAAAGATACAGGCTGACAGAATGGATTAAAAAACATGAGCCATCCATATGCTGCTTACAAGAAACTCACCTCAGACACAAGGACACAAACCGGCTGAAAGTAAAAGGTTGGAAAAAGATACTCCACGCGAATAGTAAACAGAAAAGAGCAGGGGTAGCTATACTAATATCAGACAAAACAGACTTCAAATGCAAAAAAGTGATGAGATGCGGAAGGCCATTATATATTAATAAAAGGGACGATCCTCCAGGAAGATATAACAGTATAAATATCTACGCACCTAACCAGGGTGCCCCAAAATATATGAGACAAACTCCGGCAAAACTGAAGGGAGAAATAGACATTTCTACAATAATCGTTGGAGACTTCAACACCCCTCTCATATCATTAGATAGAACAACTAGACAGAAGATCAACAAGGAAACAGAGAATTTGAACAATAGGATAAACAAGTTAGACCTAACAGACATATACAGAACACTGGATCCAAACTCAGCGGGTTATACATTCTTCTCAAGTGCTCATGGATCTTTCTCCAGGATAGACCACATGTTAGGTCACAATACAGCTCTCAATAAATATAAAAAGATTGAAATTATACAAAGCACCTTCTCAGATCATAATGGAAGGAAACTAGAAATCAATAACAGACAGGAAAAAAGGAAATTTGCAAATGTGTGGAGACTGAACAACACACTTCTAAATATTCAGTGGGTCAAAGAAGAAATTGCAAGTGAAATCAGTAAATATATTGAGAAAAATGAAAATGAGAACACTACATATCAAAACTTATGGGATACTGCGAAGGCAGTCTTGAGAGGGAAATTTATAGCCCTAAATGCCTATGTTAAAAAACAAGAAAGAGCTAATCTCAAATATTTAACTGAACAACTTGAGAAACTAGAAAAAGAACAGCAAACCAATCCCAAAGCAAAAAAAAAAGGAAAGAAATAATAAAGATTAGAGCAGAAATAAATGAAAATGAGAACAGAAAAACAATAGAGAAAATCAACAAAACCAAAAGCTGGTTCTTTGAGAAGATCAATAAAATTGACAAACCCCTCGCTAGACTAACAAAGAAAAAAAGAGAGAAGATGCTAATAAATACAATCAGAAATGAAAGGAGGGAAATTACAAATGACCTCACAGAAATAAAAAGAATCATAAGAGGATATTATGAGAAACTATATGCCAACAAACTAGACAACCTGGATGAAATGGACAAATTTCTAGAAACTCATAACCAACCTACACTGACACAACAAGAAATACAAGAACTTAACAAACCAATCACCATTAAGGAGATTAAATCCGTCATCAAAAATCTCCCAGCAAAGAAAAGTCCAGGACCAGATGGCTTCACATGTGAATTCTACCAAGCATTTCTAAAAGAATTAACACCAATCCTGTTTAAACTCTTCCAAAAAATTGAAGAGGATGGAAAATTACCCAACACATTTTATGGAGCCAACATCACCCTAATACCAAAGCCAGATAAAGATTCCACAAGAAAAGAAAATTACAGACCAATCTCTCTCATCAACATAGATGCAAAAATTCTCAACAAAATACTTGCAAATCGAATCCAACAGCGTATCAAAAGACTTATACATCACGATCAAGTGGGATTTATTCCTGGCATGCAAGGCTGGTTCAACATAAGAAAATCAATGTAATACACCACATTAACAAATTGAAGGAAAAAAAATATATGATCATCTCAATAGATGCAGAAAAGGCATTTGACAAAATCCAACATCCTTTTTTGATAAAAAATACTTCAAAAGATAGGAATAAAAGGAAAATTCCTCAATATGATAAAAGGCATATATGAAAAACCCAAAGCCAACATCATACTCAATGGGGAAAGGTTGAAAGCTTTCCCCCTAAGATCAGGAACAAGACAAGGATGCCCACTGTCACCATTGTTATTCAACATTGTACTAGAAGTTCTAGCTAGGGCAATTAGACAAGACAAAACAATTAAAGGCGTCCAAATAGGAAAAGAGGAAGTAAAACTCTCACTGTTTGCAGATGACATGATCCTGTATTTAGAAAATTCTGAAGTATCCACAACAAAGCTACTTGAACTAATAAATGAGTTCATCAAAGTGGCAGGATACAAGATCAACACTCAAAAATCAGTAATGTTTTTGTACACAAGTACTGAACAATCTTAGGAGGAAATCAGGAGGAAAATTCCATTTTCAATAGCAACAAAAAGACTCAAATACCTAGGAGTTAATTTAACCAAAGAAGTACAGGACCTATATGCAGAAAACTACAAAACACTGCTGAAAGAAATTTAAAAAGACCTAAACAAATGGAAAGACATTCTGTGTTCATGGATTGGAAGAATAAATATCATGAAGATGTCAATCTTGCCCAAACTGATTTATAGATTCAATGCAATACCAATCAAAATCCCAACAGCTTACTTTACAGAATTAGAGAAGGCAATTACCAAATTCATCTGGAAGGGTAAGTGCACCCGAATAGCCAAAAGCATTCTAAAAAAGAAGAGCAATGTGGGAGGAATTTCACTGCCTGACCTTGAAACATATTACAAAGCTACAGTAGTCAAAACAGCATGGTACTGGCATAAAGGTAGACACATCGATCAGTGGAATAGAATTGAGAATCCAGAAATATACCCTCACCTATACAGTCAACTGGTTTTTGACAAACCTACCAAGCCTACGCTAATGAGAAAAAAGTCTATTCAACAAATGGTGTTGGGAGAACTGGATATCTATAACCAAAAGAATGAAAGAGGACCCCTATCTTACTCCCTATACAAGAATCAACTCAAAATGGATCAAAGATCTAAATATAAAAGCCAGGACCATAAAACTACTAGAAGAAAATGTAGGGAAACATCTTCAAGACCTTGTAGTAGGTGGTGGCTTCTTGGACCTCACACCCAAAGCACGTGCAACAAAAGAAAAAGCAGATAAATGGGACCTCCTCAAAATTCAGCACTTTTGCACCTCACTGGACTTTGTCAGAAGGGTGAAAAGGCAGCCAACTCAATGGGAAAAAATATTTGGAAATCACATATCGGATAAGGGTTTAATATCCAGGATATATAAAGAGATGTTACAACTCAACAATAAAAAGACAAATGACCCAATTAAAAAATGGGCCAAAGACTTGAATAGACATTTCTCCGAAGAAGAAATACAAATGGCAAAAAAACACAGGAAGAAATGCTCAACATCACTCATGATTAGGGAAATGCAAATCAAAACTACAATGAGATATCATTTCACACCTATCAGAATGGCCACTATGAAAAAGACAGAGAACTACAAGTGTTAGAGAGGATGTGGAGAGATAGGAACACTTCTTCACTGTTGGTGGAAATGCAGGATGGTACAACCACTATGGAGGACTGTTTGGCAGTTCCTAAAGAAGTTGAATATAGACTTGCCATGTGACCCTGCAATACCACTACTGGGTATATACTCAGAAGAACCGAGAGCAGTGACACGAACAGACATCTACACACCGATGTTCATAGCCACATTATTCACCATTGCCAAAAGTTGGAAACAACCCAGTTGTCCATCAACAGATGAATGGATAAACAAACTGTGGTCTATTCACACGATGGAATATTATGCAGCTGTAAGAAGAAATGAAGTCATAAAGCATATGGCAACATGGATGAACCTGGAGGACATTATGTTGAGTGAAGCAAGCCAGACACAAAAGGACAAATACTGTCTGAATGCATTACTATGAACCAAATATATTGTGTAATATATTGTTTAATTAAAAAAAAAAAAATTTACATGTATCCATTACATTTAATTGAGAAATGTATATATTTATTCATCTGTGTTTGCTTTTTAGTTTTTAATTGTTTATATTTTCAATTATTAAATGTACAAAATAAAGTTTAAAAAAAAAAAAAGTAATACACTGAATATTCTCGCTGTCCTGATTTTGTGATAATCAGGGTAGGCTAAACATTCGCTATATTAGAAACCATGCATGTGTCCCCAGACCTAGTTTTTCTCCCTAGGTCTGGTTTTTAGAATGCTGGTGATAAACTAAGACTGATTTATTATATGACCATTCTGTATAGGAAAAGACTGTAACTTTGGGTATCTTTGGTCAAGCTTAAGAGATATAGCAGGGGGACAGATGTGGCTTGGGTGGTTGGACGTTCGTCTCCCATATGGAAGGACCTGGGTTTGATCCCCGGGACCTCCCGATAAAAATAAAAAAAAGAAAAATATAGAAGGTGCGTGGGCCACCAGACCCCATGTACGGGTGCATCGCTAGGCCCCGCGAGCCACGCAGCAAGATGATGACGTAACAGGAGAGTGACACAAGGGAGAGCCAAGATGAGACACACCAAAAAAACAGGAACTAAGGTGGCTCAGGCGGCAGGACACCTCTCTCCCACATTGGAGGTTCTGAGGTTCGAATCCCAGTGAAGACAGGAGGAGGAGGAGAAGAGAGGGCAGGAAACGGACACAGAGAGTTGCCTAGAAAATGGACACAGAAACAGCAAAACCGGGGGGCGGAGGGGGCGGTAAAAATGGATAAAAGTAAATAAATAAATAAATAAATAAATAAATAAATAAATAAATAAATCCTTAAAAAATGTATAGGGGAGGAAGATACAGACTATAGTTAGTAGTAATACTTTGACGATGCTCTTTCATATTTGTTAACAAATGTTTCACAACAATGCAGGGTGTTTGTGGGGGGTGATGTGTGGGAGCCCTGTATGATGTTATGCATGTTTATTTTGTAAGATCACAATGTTTACTGAACACTTACAGTTTATGTATGTTCATGTATGAATGATACACTTCAATGAATTGTTTAAAAAAAAAAAAAGAACGTTTCTCTGGTATGAAAGGATAAATACACCTTTCTAAAATTATGTGACATCAATTTTTATTTTCTATAATTTCTAGAACCAAATATAATAAATATATTTTAAAACTCAAAACAAACAAACAAACAAACAAAGTAATACATGCACATTGAAAAAATACAGAAAGCCATAGAGGAAAACAAAAATCATGAGTAAATGAAAAGGACAGAGACTTTCCCCTGATTTTAAAAGTGATATATGATCTGTAAAGAAACAGCTAAATAAGCTATCACATATTACTACAATGGAATCCTATGCAGTAGTTTAAGAACAAAGCATGTGGGAAAATGTGGAAGGTGTAGGAAGCAGGGCCTATGGGAATCCCCTATATTTTTATATAACATTTATGTAATCTAAATAACTTCTTAAAATATGTATATATTTTTTAAATTAAAAAATAAATAAATAAAAGTTCACAGCAAGCAAAAAGGAACAATGCAGATCTATATAGACAAACATGGATAGACCTCCAAGACATTATGAAAAAAGTTACAGAATTACATTTACAGAGTGATTCCACAATGTGAAAAACCCCTACCAACTGTTGTCTGTAATAGCATACAACATATATGTATACAGTACATATATGTAAATGCTTAGAGAGAGGTCTGAAAGCAAAAACAAAAAATTAAAATTGGTAATTTCCTCTGGAGCAGGGAGGACCTGGGATTAGAGTGGTTGAGCAAAAGAAAATTTAACCTTGCCTTTAATATATATATATATATTTTTAATACTTTTATTATTCTTTTTTAACAAACGGCCCCAGGGAGAGGGGACCAGGGGAAGGGAGAAGAGGGGAAGCAAGGCCCCAGCCCCACAACCCCTCCCTACCCACCCCTTTCCCCCTTAGCCTTTAATATTTTAATTGTATGAATTAAGAAAATGTCCTAGTCATTAAATTTTTAAAGTAATACATGCTTATTTGTAGAAACCTTAAAATATAAAGAAAATAAAAGAAAACCAAATCATCCAAATCTCATTTACTAATCCACTATTACTGGGCATTTAGGTTGTTTGCTGATTTTTATTTTTGAAAAAGGGGGATAAACATCTTTATACAAAAATCTTTGTCCATATCTCTGATTACTTCCTTCTTAAGGCAGATTCAAAGGAGAATTACTGGATCAAATGTCACAAAGTTCTGAAGGTTCTTGATGTAATTTGGGCACTTAAATAGGTATTTTATTGGAACCAGAAAATTCAGAGCAAGATCTAAGATGTTCGCCTTTGAGTTATTTATCAGCATTTATGAACTTCAGGTCTACCCATTAGTGGTTTGTGATATCAATTTAGAGAGATGTGACCAATATTTTTTTAACTGAATATGATAGAAAATATCACAGTGCATTACATATAGAAAAAGGAAGTATAACTTTATGTTTACCTGAGTCATGATGTAAACTGTGGGTCATAGTCCAAAAGTTTGAAAGCTCCTGGCCTAGATCCTGCGGGAAACTTGCTGCCTCGCATCTGTTCCTAAATGGCCTGAAACTTTCACACAGGATCTACTGAGCCTCCAGGGACAGCCTCCCTACCCCCAATGGCTATATACCCAGAAGACAGGCACGGGATCCCTGACATCACCTCCACAGGGGCGAGGGCACCAGGATTGGGGCAACCTTCTCCTTGCCCTTGGCCGCTGTTCACAACTCGAAGCATAATTCCTCTGGGCAGTCAACTCAATTTTCCCTTCACCCAGGCTGGGAAGGAAAGGGGAGGAGGAAGAAGGAAGATCTCTTTCTCTCCATGCCCAAGGTTGCAGTGCAAGGAGAGTCCTTTTTAATTCCACTTAACATAATTATGCACTTATCTCACGGGTGTGCTTTTCGAGTCAAAGAGAAAATTAATTCCGAGAAGAAAAGGGAGGGGCTTCAAGGGAACAGGAACAGAAAGCCAAGAGGATCAGAAAGAGGCTCAACAAAGCAAGAAACGAAGCAGAATCAATTAGTAAAAACATGTCAGCACCCACAAGGCCTTCTTGACTTGGCCACAGTCCCACCGGAGTTACTGACTTTCAGTAAGAGAAATAAGCCACCCCCATCCTCCATGACTCCTGGTGCTTGTTTGACTAATATAAAGACAAAGGTTTAAAAAAAAGTATCAAAATATATCCTGATGCATTATCAGCCTAAAAAAAATAAAGGAGACACAAAAACGGCCGTCCTCCCGGGGGAGTTCCCAGATGCGAAGCTCCCGCCCCAGGAGAAACTAAAACCTGAGAGAGGCGGCTCCATCTCCCCACTGGGGCCTTGGCTCAGAACTAACCAACACACAGGGGCTTTCTCACCAGATAGGATGCCCCCAACGCCGTGGTCATTGCCACAACACCCTCTTTTTTTTTTCTTTTCTGCAGAGCACTTAATAATACCTAGAATTATCCCGCCTACCTATGTGCCAGGTGTGCATGAAATCTAGGTGGAGCTGCAACTCCTACCCTACAGCTCAAAGGACTCATCCAAGTCACCTGGTGAGGAGACAACGATGGGCAATGGCCATCCCAGGGAATGGAGAGGGCCTGCATCTGCAGGCAGGATCATCCCACCCACCATATCCATGGGCTATAAGCCCTCTCTCACTTGGAGTTGGAGTGGACATCACCATCCCAGTCGCCTCTGGATTGGGGGAAGAACTATGGACTAGAGTGGACTTGATGGTATTCTCTTGCTCACATATGGTGATTCTTGCAATGCAAGAAATTATAACAATGAGGTGGAGCTAGTGGCCACTTGACAGTTTTTGGGTAGGGAGGGGATGAGCAGTTGAAATACAGGGGCTTCTTTGGGAGTTGGAGGTTGTCCTGAGTACTGTTGTGGCAACGGATGTAGGCCATTTTAAATCAGCACACACCACTCAGAACTGAGTGGGAGAGAGTGTGGTCTACAGTGTGAACTGTGGTCTATGGTTGGTGGCAAGGCTCCAGGATGTGTAAGTTCATTGAGGTTGGTGGGCCACACTGTGGGAGATGTTTGTGTGGGATGTGGTGGGAAGTGTGGGAGGTGGGCAACATGGGAATCCCAGTGGGTTCCGTGTAATATTTTAGGTAATCTAAGCACCTCTTAAAATATATGTATATATATATATATAAATAACATTTTTGTAAGCAAATACACATATATGCATATATATTTATATATCATTTTGCAAAAATAAATAAATAAATAAATAAATAAAGAATAAGGTGAAATCCAAATGATGGCCAAAGAGAATAAAACTGCAATTCAAACACTAAAAAAAAAAAAAAAAAAAAAAAGAAAGAAACAACTGAGCACTTCCACAGGAAAGTGATCCAACTTTTTGCGAGAGTCAGCCTCCTTCTCAGGGACGAGGCTCTGTGGTGGGAGTAGAAGTGGGATTCCCTGGTCGTACTATGTGCGTCATTCCACTGTTGTAGAGATTAAATGAGAGAGCAGAGGTAAAAGTTCAGCACAAATGAGGTGTTCAAAAAATGGGAGTGGCTTTTATGATGATCCCTGTTCCTGTCCCTTACTATTTACTCTGAAAGGACCTGAGGAAACTTGATTTTAGCTTTAAACCAACAGTATGTGAAACTCAGCCTCGAAACTTGGGCAGTGCACAGTGGGAGGGGAGGTGTGGAGGCGGAGTGGGCTGTGTGTGGGCAGAATTGTAAGGATCCTCTCCCTCAGCCCCTCAGCCCCTCCAGGGTGGCTGGAAGGAGAAGTTGGCTTTTCTATGGCCAGACTGGCTGGGCAGGGCTGAATCAGTGCCTCTGCTGCAGGGGAGCACACGAATCCCTCTCTTTATAGAGTGTGGACAATTTTCTAGAACTGCCATGGAAAGTAGATGCTTCTTATTTTGCCTAGCACTGCTGAAATGCCTTCCATTAAAATGAGTCCTGGGGAGACACAACCACCTTAGGAGAAGTGTTATTTTTTATTAGAAAATGTCCAACCCAGCTATGCTTTAAAGCTGACTCCACAACATCCTACAGAAATGATCTGCTGCGATTGTCTTTTGAGGGAGAGAACCTACATCTAATGTCCAAACAGAATTAAGTGGGGGAGGTCAATTTCACCTGAAGGGAGCACAGGTGCCTATGGTTGTGTTACAGTCCCTCTCTGGGTCACCTCATTGCCCCCAGGCCCTCCCTTTCTTCTCTGTGCGCCTGCCTGCCATGGCCCCCACCAGAGAGTGGGAATGCCATCCTTTTCCTCTCCAATCTCAGCCGTTGTATTTCATCTCTGAGCCAAGGACTTTGTTTCTCTCTTTCTAACACTGTAACCAGAGTGCTGGAACCTCAAAGTTTCCATGTAATCTTTAAGAAGAAAGCCTTTGCTTTATGGAATACTTTAATTTCATTAAAGTTGATGACAAAACAAAACAAAACAAAAAAATAATACCTAGAATTAGCTCTAGGGAAGCAGAGACCTTGACTGTCTTCTCACACCGGGAAGCCCATGCCCAGCACAGAGCATGGATCAGAGTTCTAGGTGATTATGGCTCATGTTCACTGGATATTTTGCATGTATGAAATCATTTGCATTCTTACAAGCGCGCTGTGCCGAAGGTGTTAGGATTGTTCCTGAGATACAGGAAGGTGTGGGGCACAGATGGGATTCAAACCCAAGTAGGCTGACTCCAGAGCCTGCTCCCTTAACCTTCACAGTCTCCTGCCTTCCGTGGTGGGTGCTCAGTAATACATGCTGAATGGACATATGAAGTGCCAGGAGAGTAATTTGGCAGGAGGGCAGTGGGGGTGTAGGGAAGAGAGGGAGAAAAGTCGGCACGGGCAGTGAGGGCCGGGATGAAAAGCAGCCTGACCCCAGGCTGAGCTGCTGCCGTTTGATCAGTAAGTGATGGGCATATCCATCCCTGACGGGAGGATAAAATGTTACATCTTTCTGAGGGCACTTTATCAATATTTATTATAAAAATAAAAGAAAGCCTTAAACATAAATACCTTAAAAAATAAATTCCTCTTCTAAGAATTTGTTCTAAGAAAATCATTTGTGTACGAAACCACAAGTATAAGGATGTTCAATTCAACCCAAACAGCCCACACTAAAGGTTAGATATGTGTATTTTATTGCTCTCATATGATGCAGCCCACAGAAAGTACAACAAGCAACAAAAAAGCAAAGGACATTGGGGAAATTATTCATGAAATATTGCAAAGTAAAATAAAAAGACATAAAAATCACTACGCAATGAAAACCACAGCTCCACCCCAAACTCCTTATCCAAGAGGCCAGAGAGGTCAAGAGCCTTAAGGTAGCTCCATCAGTCACGGGCTTGGTCTCTCTCTCCCTGCTCTGCAATTTCTTAGACTCTGAACCACTTATTTGCCAGTCAATCACCTGCTAGAGTATTGTTGTCTTGAAACATTATTTCATTTATTAATGTCTACATGATTAACTATATCATTTGATTGTTTACACCCAGTCCTGTGCTTGAACTTCAAATAGCTGCTGGCAGGAAAAAAAATAGTTCCTGGCTGGCTGCCTAGGCTAAATCATTAGGTCCTTTGCAGCACATAAAACAAAGGATTCATATCTATATTATGCCAAAGTTGCTATAATATTAAGGAGACAGTCTTGCTATAATCAGAGAAATGTAAATTAAAACAATAACAAGGTCTCATCTTTGATCCATCGAAAATATTGAGAAGATTAACAACAACCTATTTTGTGGAGAGTATATGGAAATAGACTGTCTCGTATACTAATGGTGGGAATTTAAATTCATACAGTCTTTCTAGAGAAAATCAATTTGTATCCAACAAATTTAAAGTGGACATTGCCTTTAACCCAACTGTTCTAGAAATCATCAGTATAAAAAGAATTTGCGGGAAGCGGCTGTGGCTCAATCAGTGGGGCTCCCATTTACCATGTGGGAGGCCCGGGGTTCGGTTCCCAGGGCCTCCTGGTGAAGGCAAGCCCGCCCACGCGGTGTGGTTAGCTGACCCAGCGAGCACAAGCAGCAAGGGGGGGATAAATGAATAAATAAATAAAATCTTAAAAAAAATAAAAAATAAAAAATAAAATAAAATAAAAAGAATTTGCACACAGATGCAAGGTTATGGCCACAGGGATGTTCACTGCAGCATTTGTTTATAATAGCAAAATAATGGAAACAATCTAAATGTTTATCAATAAGGGACAGTAATAAATTAAACAAATTAACAAATTTATTAAATAAAATATGCTTGCATATCCAGAATGGAAAACTATAAGCCATTACATATTATAAATAAGCACTGACATGAAAAGATTTCCAAGATATATGATTAAGTTAAGAAGAGCATGCCATCGGGAGGCGGCTGTGGCTCAATCAGTGGGGCTCCCGTTTGCCATGTGGGAGGCCCCGGGTTCGGTTCCTGGGGCCTCCTGGTGGGGGCGGGCCCGCCCCCACCGCGTGGTTGGCTGACCCGGTGAGCGCAGGCAGCAAGGGGGGGATAAATAAATGAATAAATAAATAAATAAAATCTTTAAAAAAAAAAAAAAAAAGAAGAGCATGCCATCAAATAATATGTATTATATAATCACATTTGTGTAAAAACAATCTTATGAAATAGAGTATTATTTGGAAACAGTTAGCCAAATTAGCAGTTCTTCCCTATGGGGAAGGAATAGGATTGGGAATAAATGTATATGCAAAGGGAGACATGGGCATTTTTTTTTTTTAATCCTAATGTAATATATGGACTTTTAATTTTTTTATAGCCATCAGATATTTGTGTATTACTTTTGTAATTAAAAAATGCTGTCTTAAAAGATAAGATAATATGACATTTTAAGCTTACTCTAGATGAGGATACCTGAGGGGGGAAAATACTCTACTATTTACCACAGAAGAATACCCTGAAATCTAGCACCTGAACTAGTCTCTTGAGCCTTCTTTATCAAATTGAAGCTTGCATTTTAAAAACCATGCAAATCTCTAAATGCTAATGGTTTCTATGTTCTATAATGTAGAATATAATTTTAAGAAATACATCATCGGGGGACGGATGTGGCTCAAATGGTTGGGCGTCCGTCTCCCATATAGAGGGACCCAGGTTCCATTCCTGGGACCTCCCGGCAAAAAAAAAAAAAAAAATACATCATCTATATTTAGTGCCATCTCCCAGCAGGCCCCATGTGTCTGCTGGACTGGCCCAGCCTGCTGGACCCTGTTCTTTTCAATCCCTGCAGAGGAGCAGTAGGAGTTCTGAGGGGACCCAGAAAGGGACCTGGACTCAGGGGGTGGGGCCAGAAGCTCTCAATGGGGAGCTGAAGGCCAGAGGAGAAGCTGGGCTGAGAGCTGGTCTTCCCACAGCTCCAGGGTGTTCCACAGAAATGGCTTCCAGCCATCCAAGAGCACCTGATGGCAGGAGCCAGGGTCCTTGTGGGGCTCCTTAGGATTCCCAAGGCCATTCCAGCCCCAAGATTAAAAAAAAAAAGACTGTCTACAGCCTCAGGAAAGAAAATGAATGGCTGTATGGTTTATTCACCAAGGTCAGAATGAGGGTGGGGAAAGGGGAGGAAGGAGCCAGATTACACAAGCAACTATCAACCACCCATTCAGACTCTCCTGTCTCCTCTGTTCCTCCCCTACCCTCTCAAACTTCTCTCCTTTCTTGACTTAGCAACTTAGAAAAGTGAAATGGATTCCCAGTACTCACCCTGGTCCATCTCCCTCCTTCTTCTGTCAGCCAAGGAACTTCAACTAGTCAGCATCAAGATTCTAAACTTAATTGCCTCTCTGAGCATTTACAGTCATCCTACTAGTACTTTTCCTTCCGCCCTTGAGTCGGGCGGGGCTGCCATTTCCGCCTCCCCCTACCTAGTACACCTTCTTTTTCAGTTTCCCCTTGTTCCAGGTGCTGAAGGAAAGGAAGCACCTGCCTAACACCTTTATAAAAATTGCTGGAGGATTTGTTTCTGTGCCTCCTTTTTAAACTGAGATGACTCCAAGTGACCTGAAAGGGGAAGCTTGGTTTTGCTTTGTCCCGTTGTGCCTGTGTCACTTCAAGACTTGGGATCAGCTCAGCCTGGTGTCAGGCATCACCCAAGAGTGTGGGGCTGAGATGGAGAAGAGTGAGAAACAGAGCTGCCCTCAGTCAGGTCATAGACAAATAGTCGTGAAAACGGGTTTGTACAGCCCATTAGGGCCCGGAGACCTCTGTGTTGAGAAGAAAAACAAGACACTGAAACGATTAACAATGAAGTTGATGAAATTTCCAATGACAAGGGAGAGTGCCTATGATATAACATTAACTGTGGGGAGGGGAGCAGGATACAAAACCTGTGCATCACATATCTGATAAGGGTTTAATATTCAGGATATATAAAGAGACGTTACAACTCAACAATAAAAAGACAACCGACCCAATTAAAAAATGGGCAAGAGTGGGGGCGGATGTGGCTCAAATGGTTGGGCATCCGTCTGCCATATGGAGGGACCTGGGTTCGATCCCCGGGACCTCCTGGTAAAAAAAAAAAAAAAAAAAAAAAAAATGGGCAAGAAATTTGAATAGACATTTGTCCAAAGAAGAAGTAAAAATGATAAAAAAAAAAACACATAAAGAAATGCTCAACATCACTAAGGATTAGGGAAATGCAAATCAAAACTACAATGAGATATCATTTCACACCTATCAGAATGGCCACTATTAAAAAGACAGAGAGCTACAAGTGTTGGAGAGGATGTGGAGGGATAGGAACACTTCTTCACTGTTGGTGGGAATGTACAATGGTACAGCAACTGTGGAGGACTGTTTGGCAGTTCCCTAAGAAGTTAAATATAGACTTGCCACGTGACCCGGCAATACCACTACTGGGTATATACCCAGAAGAACTGAGAGCAGTGACACGAACAGACATCTGCACACCGATGTTCATAGCAACATTATTCATGACTGCCAAAAGCTGGAAACAACTCAGGTGTCCATTAACAAATGAATGGATAAACAAACTGTGGTCTATTCACACGATGGAATATTATGCAGCTGTAAGAAAAAATGAAGTAGTAAAGCATATGACAACATGGATGAACCTGAAGGACATTATGTTGAGTGAAGCAAGCCAGACACAAAAGGACAAATACTGTATGAATGCATTACTATGAACCAAATATATTGCGTAACATATTGTTTGATTAAAAAAAATTTTTATATGTATCCAGTACAAAAAACAAAACAGTGCGAAAAAATGTTATTTATACAGATAGATAGATAGCTGTCTAAGAGCAGTGGGATTGTGAGCAACTGAAATTTCCTTTTTAATGCTTTTCTGCATTTCAATAATTCTTTTCCACAACGGGAGTATAAAAAGTGTTTCATGGTGGAGGAGGGTGTGGGGTGGCGGAATAATTTTTAAGAGAAAGTGAGGAAAGGGGTAGGAGACCCATGGCAGCTTAAAGTGGAAAACAGAGGTGTCTGCTCCACAGCACTCCTGTAGGAGGAATTTAGTGTGGTGAAAGGATAAATGCCGCAGAGAAAACAAAAGCTATTTACACACTGATCCTTGTCAAAGGCATGTGAGAGGTGCCTAATTCCCTGGGTTAATTGTGTGATTCGTCACAAATTCCTATGCCTATTGTAACCAAAGCTCTCTGTCACACCCTCTGCCTTTTAAAAATGTGTTCAGAGTATTTGGGGATATATGGTCCTCAACTGGAGACATAAAACTCGCTCATCACAAAGTATTTACTGGGCACCCTGGGGACTTTATTTTGTCAAAGTTACTGTATTTCGACTCAGAAAAATAATACTTTGGTCACTGGTATAGGAATCTCTTGTAGGAGAAATGTATGCTTTTCTGAGGAAGACAGAATTTTAAAACAATTTTTTGTAATAAAAATCAATTTATATTAAAGATATTTTGAACATAGGTTTTTTTAAATGGTGGAGGGGTGTATAAATTCTGGTGACTTTCATTCCTGTTATTTTGCTATGCACAGGTGGGTTTTTTTCCATAGGTTATAATCCTACTGTATCTCAAAGACATGAAACAACTTACCATTCTATTGGAAAACCTAAGCTTTAACTATGTAATGGCTTCTATCTTGTGAAAATGAGCTTTCACACCGCAAATAGTACTTATTTATTTTGATCCTTCAATTTTTGTTTCAGGACTTAGATGGGAAGAGATGTTTCTCCATGTCAAAATAAAAATAACCAAAATATTATCCAGGTTAACTGGAGAAATTCCATTTGGTCAATCCTAAGGGCCCCATTATAAGACTGAGTGCTCCAATTTCCACTACTGCTTTCCTTCCTGCCTTTCCTTCCTTCTACAAGTATTAAACAACGGTGATGTTTAAGGCACCATACTAGAAATTTTGAGGCACACAAAGGTGAGAGCTAATCCTTGGCCTCAAGGAGCTTAGAATCTATTGGTGGAAATAAAACACACACGAATATCTTCTACAAAGCAAACTGTCATGAATGGCAGGCTCAAAACGAATGAGGAGTTCTAAACAGAAGCTGGGGAGAAGCATCGTGATAGGCTTCTGAAGGAAGAATAGGATTTTAGAGAAAGCGAGGGCGTGAGAAAGCCTTTCCAGGTCAAAGGCACAGCATGAGCAAGTGGGGAAAGTGAGGGAAAACAGAGGGCTTCTTCTGAAACCAGCATGGCAGTTGGATTGCCTGTAGCAATCAAAATTTACTTTATAAAACAATGATTAGCTTGTTGGATGGAGAAAATTCCATTTTTTCCCCATTTTTTTCCTCAATGGAGAAAAAAAAAAAGAAAAAGTCAGAAGCCAGAGAGTTTCAGACTTGCAAAAACAAAGCTATTTTTCTTATAGTGCTTTCAGTATTAGAGTTTTATAGCTTTAAGTGATTAGCTATAAATCTTAAAAATCATTGATCAAATTCAGCTTTTGATTTCCCCTAGCTTTTTTTCATGCCCTACTTTAGCATCTTACATGCTACTTTTACCTAGCAGCTATTCTGGTGAACTAATTTTTTAGTTAACTTTTAATTAAGTTACAACATGTTGATGAAGTTATGGTTAATGTCCATCAAAGTATCACAAATCATGTTCCTTAACTTATCATATAACATTCAGTTTGCTCTATAAAATTTTCCCTGTAAGGCAAAAGCCTGATACAATCCAGCTCTAAATTTAGTTTCTAGAACAAAAAGAACCTTCTACTGTAAAATCACCTCTATACTGATAATAGACTAAGCTCTGCTAAGGTTAATCCACTAGGTTTGTTGCACAACAAGACAACATACTCTCTGAGGACCTTTAACTGCAAAATAAATATAGACACACTAAAATAATCTCCTGGACTCCATATCCTCACATGTGTCTACTGGTTTCCACTTGAAGATCCTGCAGTCACTTCAGACATGACATATTCAAAATTGAACTCATTAACTCCACCCACCCCCCAATTTATATTATTTCTTACTCATCCTTGTAAATATTACAAAACTTCCATTAGTTGTTTGGAACCTACTATTTGAAGGCAGATTGTCCAAATGAAGAGCACAGGTTTCTGAGTTAGAGAATCTGGTTCAGGACTTCACTCTGGCCCTCTTGAGTTTTAGGACTATTTGATCTTCAGCAAATAAGCCCTGCCACCCCCACTTTCCTCAAATGTAAAATGGGGCCAATAGCAGCACCTACTTCAAGAGGTTGCTTTGAGGATCAAACAGATAATGTTCTTGGAAGCATGTGTAAGCCTTAAAATGCTCTATAAACATCAGCCACTTTCACTGGTAATAATGAACTATTTATGATCCTTCAGAATGTGAAACTCATGTTGAGTGAAAGAACACGTGTCAAGACTTGTCTCTAAGAACACCACCCAAAGAGACATTCATAACCATGGAGAATTTATCATAATCCAAAATCTAGTCTCATTCCTATTAAGTCTTGTCAGTGCTCCTGGCTTGATTATTCTCAGGGGGGGGGAATGAAGACATCATATCCCACCTAAAGTGATTAAGTTACAGCCCTGCTTAAAATTCATCTATGACTTGTATTACTCCAGAATCCAAAATCTTAACTTGGTCCACAATTCTCTGCCTTACTTTACCTTGACCATGTCTCCAGCCATATCACCCACAACTCTCTTGTTTGTTTGCCCAAAATACCAAATTCTCAAATTAAAGTCTCCCCCCAAACCATTCCCTTCCTTGGACACTCCTTCAGACCTTAGCTAAAATGTCACTTCCTCACAGAAGCTTTCCCTAACTAACTGAAGTATCTGTATTTGCTCTCCTGGAACACTGCAATTCTTCACAATACTTATCACACTCTAATTAGTCACTTATGTAATTTGTCTTTCCTACTAGACACTGTCTTCTATGTGCATTCAGATGACCCCCTCCCCCTGGACAGGCTGACTCATCTGCAAAATAAAGTCCTATTTTCTATGATATCTGAATTACAACAACTCCAAGCTTCACCTGTGAAATTAGCTGGAAGCCGAGTAAGCAAGAGAATCCCAGTGTTGCTTAGTTTTGTCCACAAATAAGTCTGGCTCCCTCGAAACACTCTCCAAGGGAGGCTTGACTGATTATGCCCCTGCAGGCGTTCTCAACCAACTCTACAAGCCTATGAGAACTTCAGTGTGCATTATATAGCCAGGAGGATGGGGCAAGAGAGGTGACGGAATTAGCCACACCCTATGCCTGGCATCAGCTTATGTGCCCCTGTTTTTGAGTCTTGGGTTCCCATCCAGATGGCCCCTTCCTGGTGGTGGGTCATAACCTTCTTGTCCTTGCCTGCCTGTCTGACCTCAGTGCAAACCATCCCAGGCCACCAAACTCATTTTAATAACTAAACATCCAAAGGAAATAGTCATGGTTGGTACCCCAATTCCTTTTTTTCCAGGAGGCTCCTTTCCCCTTAGAAATGACAGAGAGGTATGATGAGGTGCTCTGCCCAGCTTCTCCATCTAAAGCCTAGCTTAATTTTAACAACCCATGAGCTAGTCTGGTGAAAAGTATCCTCACTTCTTTTTAGAGATTTCAATCCCACCAATTAGGCTACAACCAAATTTGTTAGTTCTAATCTTATCCACTTCTTTTCATCCCTTTCATCATATTCCAAGACCAGGTCTCCATCACCTGTCCTGGACTCTATCCTGCACTCTCTCCTGGACCACTGTAATAGCCTCCTAACTTGTTTCCTTTGCTTCATTTTGAACTGCCCCCCCCACACACACACACAATGCACAATAGTCAGAGTGATTTTTCTCAAAAAGCAAAGATCATCAGGTCAGTTCCCTGCTTGAACTTCTCCATTTCTTCTATTCCCATTAGAATAAGATCCAAAAGCTAAAATGCGGTCCCCAAAGCTCTGCATGATCCCACCTCTGCTCTCCTTTTCCTAATTCTCTGCCATAGCCATTCATTTATTCAACAAACGTTTGCTAAGTACCTGTAAGTGTCAGGCACTGGAGATACAGCAGTGAACAAGATTGGGGAGATCTCTGCCTCGGGGCACTTACACTTTCATGGGGGAGATAGTTAACAAATAAGTAAATGGATAAATAGACAAGATATGCTCATATGGGGATAACTGCTCTGGAGGAAAAATAGAAACAAGGGGATGAGAGAGAGAAACCTTGGGAGGCAAGGCGCTACTTTAGTTTGGGTGGTCAAGAAAGTTCTCTCTGGGGTGGTGATATTAATCTGAGGCTAAGTAACAAGAGAAAAAAGCTCATTTGAAAATGGTTGAGGGAAACGGATGTGGCTCAAGAGGTTCGGCGTCCGTCTGCCATATGGAGAGACCGGGGTTCGATCCCCGGTACCTCCCGGTAAAAAAAAAAAAAAAAAAAAAGAAAATGGTTGAAAGGAAACAGTAAGTTCAAAGGCCCTGAGGCAGAAATGGAGTTGATGAGTTGAAGCAAAAGTGTGGTCAGTGTGGGTGGAGTGAGGTTGGCAGGGAGGATGACTGGCAAGAGGGTCAGAAAGGGAGGTAGGGGCCAGACCCGATGGGCCTTGTGAGCTGTGGTTATGAGTTTGGAATTTCCTCTGAGTTTTCCTGGTTCCTTGGGCACACCTGTTCTTACATACCTCTACCTGGAGTGTTCTCCCCTCTTCTGTTCTCCTAGCTAACTACTCCTCTTTCTTCAGGACTCTTGCCTAAGTGTCACTTTCTTCTGGAAAGCTCCCTTCATAAATACTCCCACTGTTTGCATGTATTTCATTCATTCATTCCACAAATATTATGTGTTTTAGGCTCTGGAGATACAACTAAACAAATTTTCCTCAAATTAGAAAGATATGTTTTGGATGGTCCATCTGGAAATGTGGTTTACCCAGCATGCCTAGAATTCCCTCTGGGGCCCTTGGATAGCATCCTAAAAAGATACACAGCCTTCCTCCAGAACAGCAGAGGTAAAGGTACAGTGGGGCTCCAGGCTGAAAGAGCTACATCTTATGAAGACCCAGTGGCCTGAGAAAGCAGCAATTCCAAACCAGGACCTCACACTAACTGCAGGTGATGATTTGGGACCTAGCTGCTTCTCAAATGGGCAGTAATATGTAATCCATGTGTTCTGCATAGTTTATTTATTTGTTGACAATTATTATGTGTCCAGGGAAGACATATTGTTATTAACGAAGAGTGGCTAGACCCTAGCTCCTCTGGGGACTCAAGTAACAAGTCTCTGGAGGCTGCCAATGTTTCCTAGCAGGTAATTCTGAGAACTGAGGGCATTTCTGGAGTGATCCCTTTCAGCATGAGCCCCTAGAACTTTAAAGAAAAAAAAAAGTAATTTAATGTATTCATTCAACAAATGTTTTTATTGAATGTTTCCATGAGTATGGTACTGAGCTAGGTTCTGAAGGCTCAGCAGTAAATAAGAAACATGGTTCCTGTACTCATGGAGCTTACATTCTACCAAAGGAGACAGACATCTCACAATTAATTAAGTAGCTCCAGTTGAGCAAGAACAGCCTTCTCTGAAACCATGTTTCAATAAGGCATGGCCAGTCTGGAGAAGGATGGGAAGTGGGGGCGGCTTTCTTATGGAATGATCTTTTGCTTTATTTTGAAAGATGACTGGAAATTCTAAGTGTGAGAAGGTGACGCTCAGTGGCAATGAGCTTTCCTTGCAAAGGGAAGAGCTTGTACAAATGCCCAAGGTGGAAAGAAGCAGGAGTGGTTCCCTTAACCTTTCTGAGAGACGGTCCAAGTGATTGAAGTACCTAGAGCAAACAGTAGCACAATATGAGATGAAGGCAGGCCAGAGAATTTTACTTTTTTCCTAAGAGAAATGGGAGCCCATTAGAAGGTTTTAAGTAGGGAAATAAAATGTCAAGTTTGAAATTTAGAAGACAATTCTGACTTTGGTGTGGAGGATGGATGGGGAGGAGACAAAGGTGGATGGGAGGAGACTCTTTGGGAAACTCCTGCAGAACTGAGAAATGATGGCGACCTAAACCAGGTTGAACCAAATATCAAAGAAGAGCTGTGAAAAAAAAATAGGCAAAAGAGAGAAAATAGGGTATGTATTACTTCCCCACAAGGAGTATAGCACTCTGAGCTCCCCATTGGCTGCTGGGCATTCTCTGTCTGTCCAAACACATCCCACACTGACTTTCTGTGATTAGGTTTTTGACCCAAAGCTCCAATCCCTCTCTGATCTCTTGACCAACAAAGGGATACAGAGCACCCTTCCTTGATTTACATCCAATGGGTCCATGGCCCCTCACCCCCTGTGCAAGCCACAGGACCCCACCTGTGCCCGACAATTCTCCCCTGTTGTTTTGGGACGGTTCAGCTCACATGTAGAATGAGCTCAGACAACTCCCTGAACAACTTTTAAACCAGAAGAAGAGCAATCAGGTTAAGTGATGGAAGGAGGTTTATTCAGAACCTAATAGGAAATCAGATTAAAATCATTCTGCATCTGTTGGTGGTGGCGTTAGTGATTATTCTGGCTTGGATTCTCATTGATTGACACAGACTTTGAGTGAAAAATCATTAAGGTGGGGTGTGGCTGTTTTCTAACCTTGGCTGACAAAACCCTGTACTTAGGCAAGGGGCCAGGCTAGAATGTAAGGATAGCTACACAGCAAAGTCATTGTTTCAACACCTTCATCAGAAGCTGTGAATGAGAGGAGATAGATTCATCTTCTGAGAGGTGTTGGTTTGGGGTCAGGTAAGAGCACCGCTACTTTTATAGCCATCTCGGTCTCCTTTTCCCGAGCCTCCTGATCATACAGCCCCTACCTTCTCCCCTGGTCCCTCACTTATGATCCCATAAGTAACTATAAATGAATGGCTGAAATGGAGCTCCTGTGATGGCAAAAAGTCAGGGTTTTCATCAGAAGAAGGGGAATAGGATGCCTGATTTCCTTGTAAACACAACGTTCTAAAAGAGAGCACCTGGAAAGTGTTTAAGAATGAGACAGGGTGTCCTGGGGTGATCTGTGGTTTCAGCAACACCTAAGGTCTGAGGCAGGGGAGGTGTTGGGTATAACTATCAAGCAGATTTCAAGGTTCAAAACTGTTTCCACTGAGCGCTAGGCCGGAGATTGACTCATAGTCCCCCTGAAAATGACAGTTATCTGTGGCCTTGAAAAGGGGGTAAAGAAGATACCTTAGACATCATTTCCTCTATCAGAGTGGATTATCCCAGGATCTAAAAGATAGCACACAAACACTCTTAGCTTTTGACCTATAGTAACTGAGGTTATAGATATGAAACAAAGAGCTAAAAAGAGTGTGGTTTTAAGGCACTTGATAGAATAGCAGCAAAATTTCTGGATAAAAGAATTGATTTCTAGGTTAACTTGGACCCCAGCACTAGTCTCACCATCCAAGTTAGTTTTCAAGTCACCTGGGGTGGCTGTCTGTAGTATACTAGCCCCAGGAAATGCCACACATTTCCATAATAGTATTATGTGTGGCTGGTTGTTCTAGACAAAAGGACAATGGTTCCCCTTGAAGGCTTGTGTTCAGCTGCTGCAATAGAAACTGATGCCTTCGTTATTTGACTTCAGCATGGCATGAAATCATAGGCCTGTAAAAGAAGGTGAGACGGCAAAGAGTTGTGTAAGGTTTGGTTCTCAAAGCCAACAGAAGTGGATTCAGGTTGCTGGGTTGACAATGAAGAAACGGGAGTTTTGGCATTCCAGGGGCAGGGTCAATGCTGCTTGTAAGGCCAGTCTGACCAGCAGTACACTCTCAGAGTATTTCCCTAAAGTGTCTGCCTGACTATTCCAGTTTGGTTCTATAGAATGTCAAAGTCGTTTTATGGTAGCTGTTGTTCTCACAAGGCAGATAAGTGCAGTGGTTGTGAATTCAGTCCAAGCCTCAGAACTATCTTGGGATTGGTTTACTACAGGATTCTCAAACTTGAGTTTCAATCCTGTCTTAACTAGTAGCCTGTACCCATGAACAAATTGCATCCTTTCTCTAAACCTCAGATTATTCATCTTTAAAGGGGGCATAATAGTACCTCTTTATAGGGTTATGAGGATTACAAGAGATAATGTGAAAGTACTTGGCCCAATTTTGAGCCCAGAGTCAGCTCCCAAGAAAGAGAAGCAATTATGACTATTTCAAAATCAAACACCTGCTCAAGTAGGGCTCTTCTCTTTCCTTGGACTTCGTTATTTTTGCTAAAGGAACCCCTGACTAGGACTGTAGAAGTTGACCAGTTGGTAAGGTACTTCATTATCCATCATTACCTTCCATTTCTGGGTAGTTCATCTTCTGTCTTAAGATGACAGTGATTACCTCAGCAAATGACTCAGGTATCTTGGTATTAAAGAAGGCAAGACTATAGATTATTGATACCTTATTTTTTTAAATATATTTTTTTATTTATTTTTAAAAGATAAAATACTACATTGAAAAAATATAAGGGATTCCCAAATGCTCCACTCCCCATACCTCCCACTTTTCCCCACATTAACAACTTCTTTCATTAGTGTGGTACATTCATTGCAATTGATGAACACATTGTGATGAGCATTGCCACTTAGCATGGATTATAGTTTACATTGTAGTTTACACTCTCTCCCACTCAATTCCGTAGGTTATGGCAGGATATATAATGGCCTGTATCTGTCATTCCAATGTCATTTAGGACAATTCCAAGTCCTGAAAATGCCCCCATATTACACCTCTTTTTCCCTCTCTCTGACTTCAGCACCTCCAGTGGCCACTGTCTCCACATCCATGATATAATTTCTTCCATTGCTAGAATCACAATAAGTCTATAGTAGAATACCAGTAAGTCCACTTTAGTCCACATTTTATTCCCCAGTCCTGAGGATTCTGGGATGGTGCTGCCCACTCTACCTCTAATTGAGAGGGGGCTTCAATCCCATTTGGCTGATAGATGGGATTCTCTTGCTTGCAGTTGTAGACTCTCTTGGTTCCTTTGTGTGGTGATTGTCCATCCTCACCTCCTTGTTAGTTGTCCTGGGTGAGTCCCATGAACTGGAGAGTAGGTGTTACAACTCTGCTGAGGCTCAGGGACCGGCTGGCACATGGACAGCCTAGAGATTAAAGTCTCTTGGATGTACACCTACCAACTCCAGCACCAACTATAGGTTCAAATAAAAGGGACAGAAGAGGCATGTGTAGAGAAGTCATATCTGAGTCCAATTATGTCACACTTGGGATACCTTATTTAATTTAATAAATAAAGGTGAAATTGTTAGTTGAGTAACCACAAGGATGGGTCCAACATCTGGAAATAGCTAAGCCTTGCAAAAGACTAAAGTTACCACAAAAGTTTTCTGCTGAATGTAGAACAATGATGATAATCTATATTCTTCTCTAGATTTCTCAATTTACCTGCCACGTGACTGCGTGAATGTCCCTGATGTTGTGGAGAGAAATGTGCTATTTTTTCCCCCTGTTTTCCCCTCTTTATCATGGTATAAATGCAAGAGAAAGGATTCAAGTTAACATATGTGCTTCTTTAAATTTGAAGACTGGCTTTACTATTTCCCTCTTCTAACTAAGGACTTAAATTTACAGATTGGGCCTTGATTACACTTGTGGTCCATTAAATCCCATTATAGCCTTTTAGAAGTTGATTTGTGCATGCCATGGTGACAAACTCAACATATCCCAAAGTAAACTAAAATTTCCCCTGACATTATCTCTGCTTCCCACCTACCCATTTCTGTCAATGGTGCTACCATTCTCTAATCTCCAAAGCTAGCAATCTTTTTATATACATACTTTTTATTAGAGAAGTTGTACATTTATAAAACAAGCATGCATAATGTGCAGAATTTCCGTACATCCCCTCTCCACCAACCCCTTGCATTGTTGTGAAATGTTTGTTATTGATTATGAAAGACCATCATCAAAATATTACTATTAGCTATGGTCCTTAGTTTATATTTGGTATATTCTTTCCATTCACCTCCCCGTTATTAAGACCACGCATTAGTATTGTATATTTGTTACGGTTAATGAGAGAACACTCTCACATTTGTACTGTTAACCTCACTCCATCATCTACCACATGATTCATTGTTTTATACAGTTCCATGCCCTGTACAATCCATCCAAAGTGTACACTCAGTGGCTCTTACTTCATCACAGCGTTGTACAGTCATCACCTCAGTAAACCTTTGAACGTTTTCCTTAGCCCAAAAGAAAAAATCCCATAGCCTCCTATTATTGACCCTTAGCATTGATATAGTAACTTCCTTGACATGGATGCAAGAATATTACAATATTGCTGTTCACTATAGTCATGAGTTACATTAATTGTATTTTTCCCATGCATCACCATATTCTTACCACCCTTGTTTACATTTGTGATGTACGTTTTTCTGATTTTTAGAAGAACATTCTTTTATTTGTACTATTAACCACAAACCTCATCCACAACCAGGTTCACTATGTTATTCAGTCCCTAGGTTATTCTCTAGCTTTCCTTTAATTGACATTTACATCCCCAAACTTCCCCTTTCAGCCACAATCCCATTTATAAGCCAGCCATGTTAGTTACACACACTATAATGTTACCATCAACTCCATCCACTTTCACACCCTTGCAGTCAAGCTAATCAAAAATTCTACACATATTAAGCATCAGTACCCCGTCTCAACTCTCACCCTATCTCCTAGTAACCTATACTCTAGGTTTTAACTCCATATATTTATTCTTTGTATTTAGTTCATATTAGTGAGACCACACAATATTTTTCCTTTTGTGTCTGACTTATTTCACTCAGCATAATGTCCTCAGTGTTCATCCATGATGTCATATGGGTCCCAATTTCATTTCTTCTTACAGCAGCATAGTATTCCATCACATGTATATACCATATTTTATTTATCTATTCATCGGTTGATGGACACTTGGGTTGTTTCTATATTTTGGCATTTGTGAATACTGCCGCTATGATCATTGGTGTGCAAATGTCTGTTTGCATCCTATTTTCAGATCTTCTGGATATATTCCTAGAAGAGGGATTGCTGGATCATATGGCAGTTCTATATTTAGCTTTCTGAGAAAGCGCTAAACTGTCTTTCAGAGAGGTTCCACCATTCCACATTCCCATCAACAGTGAAAGTGTTCCTATTTCTCCACATCCTCTACAACACTTGTAGTTTTCTTTTTTTAAGGTGTGAGATGATACCTTATTGTAGTTTTGATATGCATTTCCCTAGTAGCTAGTGATATTGAACATTTTTTCATGTGCTTTTTTGCCATTTGTATTTCTTCTTTGAAAAAACGTCTAAGTCTTTTTTCCCATTTTTAAATTGGATTGCTTGCCCTTCTTTTGGTGAGTTGTGTGATCTCTTTATATAGCATGGGAATCAAATCTTTGTTTGATATGTGGTTTGCAAATATTTTAGTAGGCTGCCTTTTCACCTTCTTGACAAAGTCCTTTGAAGCACAAGTGTTTTTAAGTTTGAGGAGGTCCCAACTATCCATTTGTTCTTTTATTGCTCATGCTTTTGGTTTAAGGTTTAAGAAACCACCACCTACCACCACGTCTTGAAGATGTTCCCCAACATTTTCTTCTAGGAGTTTTATGGTTCTAGCTTTTATATTTAGGTCTTTGATCCATTTTGAGTTAATTTTTATATAAGGTGTGAGATGGTTGTCCTCTTTCTTTCTTTTAGCTATGGATATCTTTATCTTACTTTCTTTTTTTTTTAATTTTAGCATTTATTTATTTATTTATTTATTTATTTATTTACTGGGAGTTCCCAGGGATCGAACCCAGGTCCCTCCATATGCGAGATGGACGCCCAACCATTTGAGCCACATCCGCCCCCCTATCTGATTTCTTTTAACTCCAAAATATTCTGTTGAACTCTCTTTATCTGGGTTCTTCTAAGATACTCTGTGGATCTCTGAAGATTACACTGTCTATACCATTGTTCTCAATTATTTCATACACATTAATTTCTTTTTAGATTGTAAGCTTCTTGAGGGTAGAGCCCATGTGCCTCCCACAAGACCTAGCAGAGGGTTGAGTTGTCATTAAATATTGGGCTTACTGGGTCAACACCAAGGGCAAGTTACTGGGGAAGGTCATAAATGATCCCTTCCTGCCGATGTCATATCCTGGGCTATTTAATGAGCCCTTAATGTATGCCTCACACTGTTCTAAATGCTCCATATTTATATTGTCTTATCAAATCATTAATTTATATTGTCTTATCAACTTATGATATAGGTACCATTAATATAAGTTTAGAGAGGTTAAATCACTTTTTCACAAATGATTAGTCAAGTAGTCCCAAACCAGATACTGAATAGTCGAGTCTTCCTTTACTTATTTGAAATGTCATCTTCAGCATATCTAAAATGCCAGATATACACAATTTTACTGTTGAGTTCTCTGTTCCATTCATCTGTTTGTCTATTCTGGCACTAATAATCAAACACCATAGTTTGATTCCTGGTGGTAATCTCTGATTTTGATATTACAATTCACTATTAATTTACTATCAACTTTAGCCAAAATCAACCATATATCCTTTGATTTGACAAACATCTTTTGAGCATTTACTGTATGACACGCACTGGAAATAAAAATATTGCTGGCTGGCCAGAGGTAATGGTTGGACTCAGTTGTTCAAATGTAAATTCAGTGGGTAAGGATTAGACTCTACTTTTTCAATTGAGAATTTTTTTGGAGGGGTGGTGAGTGAGTTGGGGGATAACAAAGGATTTTTTGCTCTCTTATGTATTGGTTAAGTCAGTTTTTGCTAACTTTTTCTGAAATAGTAAGTGTAAAAATGGATCAGAGGTTTGGGCTCTCATGAAAAGTCTAAAAATTTGGATAAAGACGAGGGTATGAGAGAAGCAGAAAGTGGTATAATATCCTAAAAATCATTCCTATTGCAATTTATTTCCTAGCCTTCGTCTGTTTATTTGGTGACAAATGATTTTTCACATAAAAATTAGGGCAAGGTCTTTCCTCTTCCTCTATTAAACTTACTTTGAGAGTTACACACCAAGTTATGCCCAGTGAAGCATCACAACATCCTAGGAAAATTCTGTGTGTATGTGCTCATGAGCACATATAATTGCATGCTCCTACTCCCTCAGATTAGTCTTTTTGCAAAGTTAATTCAATTAATCTCCAAAGGATATGGGTAACTATGGTTCATTGTTGAGCAAAAGGGGTTGAAGATCAGCTGCAAACTGCAATCAGGAGAAGGTTCAGACCTATTCCAAAAAGGTCGTCTCCACCTTTCACCCTCACAGGGGTGAAAACTGTTTGTGAATGGTAGGCACCATAGTAACATTCAATTTATTTGAGTTCCAGAACTCTTCACCCAAGTAGTAATTGAGCATCTACTATGTTGAGGATGGAGAAGTGAATCAGACAGACACAATTCCTTCCTTCAGTAAAGGAACTGACCCTTCCCAGCTGAGTTCCATCAGCCATTGTCCAACAAAGATTAAAGATCAACAAATGAGCACTCTTAGAACTAATCTGTGGAATGATAGAACTTCTTTGCTATATAATTATTGACATTCAAGAAAATCTCAGCCTGCACTAGAGCTGATTATAAGTTTCATAATATCCACACAACAAATTCTCCTTCTCTCTCTAAACATCAAGTCCAAATGTGATTAGCCATATTTCATGAAGAACTTGCCAATCTAAAGCTATTTCATGCCCCTTCTTTACTGCAGTCAAATGGCTCTTTGTAGTTTAATCAAACTAGACATTATTGGATGGCCCCACTACCTAAGAATCCACCTTAGTAAACAGTTCTCTTACTAACCAAATAGATGCTCCAAAAAGCATAGCCTTCTCTCTCTGAGAACGAGACACAAAGCTTAACACTGACTACTTTCCCTATTTCTGCATTTCCAGGCTAGTTGGTTACATTTGGGGCTGCCATATGGTATGGTTCCCAGGGTTGGTATGGTCTGGGATCACAAAATGCATATGAATGACCAGGACTTCAAGGTCTCAGGTCGCTGAAAGAGAAGACTGAGGAAATGCCTGGGCACTGGGACACATCTGATGCACGTCAATTAAAGCTGCCAAAAGATGAAAAATGGACATTCAGCCATAAAATCCAGAAAGCACACAAGTAAGTAACAGCACTGGCCTTTGAAGAACATATTCTAGAACAGTTGTTCTTAAACTTGTTTTCATATCCTTACTAGTGTGATACAGTTTTTGAGACCCTGACAGAGGAGACATACAAAATAACTAGTTTTTCTGGCTTGGAAAGAAGTATGATCATTAAAAGAGGAAGAGGCCCGCTCATTAACTCACGATTACCCTAGAGCGCCATACCAGAATTTTAGAACAAAAACTATTCAGAGGTGAAATGTAGAAGCAAAAATGGTCAAACTTCAGTTCTCAATCTGACCTATAGTTCTAACTGCTGCAGCTACTGTTAATGAAACTGACCCAACACTAATCTATACCAAGTGTTGTTTCAAAGGCACCGAGTAAATTTTGCTGACAAAACTCCTAGGTGCTCTAATGAGCAGCGCTCGAGAGACGATTATTTCCTTAACTGAGTGTGATGCACATGAGTTAAAGGTGGAGGGCATCTTAATCTGATAATCATTTATAGAAAATACAGGTAATTTCTCTGGGAGAGAACAAGCCCAATTACTCACAATGTGCCATCCTGGGAGTGCTCAAAAGAATAGACATCACTGCATGAATAATTTAGGTCTGGCACACAACCACATTTCATTGACAATTTACCCCTTCCCCTCCCCCTCCCCCCAAATGTAGTAAAATAATAATGGACAATGGCATGATCTAAGAGGTAGCATAATGGAAGGAGAACCCTGGGCTTTGGAGTCAGATCTAGGTTAATTTCTGGTACTAGCCACTACATAGCTGAGACCACTCATTTTGCCATTGTGTTCTGCTTTGACCTGCTCCTGAAAGCTGGAAATAGGCTTTGGTGAACTTAGAAACAGAAATACGGAGGAGCCTATTCTCCCAATACCTGACCCACTATAGCTTTGCCAGATACCCAGCTGTTAAATTCGGTTCCCTAGGACCATCACCAGTGACTTCCCCAGAAGGAGATCCTGTAAAGTCTCAGGGAAGCTGAAGTCAGACTACAACCCTTTATTCAGCTTATCTTCTCCTGGAAGCCTTCATCTAACAGAGCCAACTTTGCCCTCTCTTGGCACACTTAGGTTTGTATTTGCTACTGAATTTTTATATTCATCATCTTTTACATATGTAACAAATGTTGATAAAATATTTCGAGAAAAAGGATTCTATGCCATCCTAAGTCCATCACGATGTTAATATTGATAGTTAGGGAGTGGGTGTAGCTCAGTGGTTTGAGTGCCTACTTCCCATGTACAAGGTCCCGGGTTCAATACCCGGTAGTGCCTAAAAAAATATAGATAGATATAGATAGATAGATAGTTAGTATTATTTAGGTACTTGTAGAATTGTAAGAGTCCATTCTTCAAGGTTTCAAAGATTGCAGTCTAACAGCACTATTCAAGTGGAATATTTAGTACCACCAAAATCCTACCTTTTGAAACATATGCCTTTCACAAGGTATGTACAATTTAGGTCACAAATTGAGGCTCAAATTTTCACGGATGAACATCTAAGATAGTTCATTGATCCCATGAGGCCCACAAGGAAACAAATGGTCTATTTAAAAGGGATAATCATCCATGGGATCTAAGCCCTCTCTCAGTCAGAGACAGGGTGGGCATCATCATCCCCAAATCCTCAAGATTGAGGAATGAACAAACAAAAGGGTGGAAAGCAACTATGGACTAAAGTAGACTTATTATTCTAGCAATGGAAGAACTTGCATCATTGATATAAAGGTGGTGGCCACCAGAGGTTCTGAGGGGAGGAAGATGGAAGAATAGGTGTAACATGGTGGCATTTTTGGGACATTGGAATTGTCCTGCATGACATTGCAATGATGGATACAGGCCATTATACATTTTATCAAAACCTATAAAACTGTGTGGGGCAAAGTATAAACTATAATGTAAACTATAGTCCTTAACTAGTAAAATGCTTCAATATGTGTTCATCAATTGTAACAAATATACCACACTATTGAAAGATGTTGTTAATGTGGGAAAGTGTGGGAGGGGGTGAGGGTGAGGTATATGGGAATCCCCTATATATATATATATTTTTTTTTTTAAAGATTTTATTTATTTATTCATTTATCCCCCCCTTGCTGCTTGTGCTCGCTGGGTCAGCTAACCACGCCGTGCGGGCAGGCTTGCCTTCACCAGGAGGCCCCGGGAACCGAACCTGGGGCCTCCCATATGGTAAACGGGAGCCCTACTGATTGAGCTGCAGCCGCTTCCCTCCCCTATATTTTTGATATAACATTTATGTCATCTAAAACTTCTTTAAAAATAAATATTTATCAACCATAGACCACAGTTCACATCGTAGACCACACTCTCTCCCACACAGTTCTGAATGGTGTGTGCTGATTTAAAATGGCCTACATCCGTTGCCACAACGGCACTCAGGACAAATTCCAAGTCCCGAAAAAGCCCCTGTGTTTCAACTGCACATCCCCTCCCTGACTCAAAAGTGTCCAGTGGCCACTGGCTCCACCTTACTGTTTAATTTCTTTCATTTCTAGAATCACCATATGTGTACAACAGAATATCATTAAGTCCACTCTAGTCCATAGTTCTTCCCCCAATCCTGAGGGGACTGGGATGGTGATGTCCACTCCATCTCCAAGTGAGAGAAGGCTTATATCCCATGGATATGGTGGGTGGCATGACCCTGCCTGCAGATGCAGGCCCTCTCCATTCCCTGGGATGGCGGTTGCCCATCGTTGTCTCCTTGCCAGGTGACTTGGATGAGTCCATTGAGCTGTAGGGTAGGAGTTGCAGCTCCACCGAGATTCCATGCACACCTGGCACATAGGTAGGCCAGAGGCTCCAGTCTCTGGAAGTATACCTAAAAACTCCAGCATCACATATAGGTTTGAATAGAAGGGACTGATGAATCATGTGCAGGGAGGACTTAGTTGAGTCCAATTCTGTCACTCTCAGGAGCACAGATTCCAAAATAGAGCCCACTGATAAGGCGTCAGTCTCTGGGGTATCCCCCCTTATATAGGACCTGGGTGTCTCCAGAGCTCTCAGGAGCCCCTCTGTGTGGGGTGATATGCACTTTGATGTTCTATGAGATCCTACTGAGGTGTGCTTAAGCGTTACCTCTGGGATGACCTCCCGACTTTCTTTGAAGTCTCTTAGCCACTTGAACTCATTTGTCTTTACCTTTTCCCCCTTTTATTCAAGGTCTTTTTCCAGTAGTGTTGCCAGTTGGCACTTGGTATTAATCCCTCATTGCCAGGGAGGCTCATCCCCGGGAGTCATGTCCCACATTGGGGGGAAGGTAATGCATTCATATGCTGAGTTTGGCTTAGAGAGAGGCCACATTTGAGCAACAAGGAGGCTCTCAGGTGGCAAACTTAGGCACCCCATAACAGTAAGCTAAGTTTCAGTTACAAGAGCAAAGACTCATAAGGGTAGTCATCAATAACAAGAACTCATCAGTGGGCCATCCTCTTTTGACAGACACTGTCCCTGCACTCAGAGACTATTGCTGCTCCCTTGGAGAATGTGACAGAGCTCTCCAGGCTAGGAATTCAGATTCCCTCATTTATTGAGTGATTGTCCACCCACCGTGACCATGCCCCATACTTTGATCTTTTGAACAATTTTGTATATCTTTCATGTATATTCGGATGAACTTACTCCCATGAATCCCCACTCCCAGACACCTCCCACCAATAATCCCCTGCAGTACCCATTGTAACCCTTCTGTGATCTGAATCTTCCATGAACATGTAGCCCATATAATAATCAAATACACTTAATAGGAAAAAGAAACAACAATGATAAGCTTACATGTAAGAGACAAACATAAGGAAACTCAGGGGAAAAAAAACACAAACAAACAAACAATCAAACAAAAAACAAAACAAAACAAAATATAATTAGCAGATTGGGACATTCAAAAAAATGAGAAAAAAAGCAAAAGAAATGCCTTAAAAAAAAATATATATATATATATATATATATTCTTTTTTTCCTTTTATCACTGTGTTATCAGATGTCCGGTGTGCCATGACACCTTCCCCCTCTCAATCCCCAGTGTCTCCCAAATTTTCATTTAATTTTCAAAGAAGTTTTAGGTCACAGCAAAGTCACACATGGAATACCAGAGACTCCCAGATACCAAACCATCCCCCCTTCCCCACCCCATATTAAACCCCCCCCCCTTTTTTTTTTGGATGTTAGCATTGTTATAACTGTTATACAGAGAGCAAAATATAGCAATTAAACATTGTTAATGATTTACAGTATAGTTTACAATTTATACGATACAGTTTAATAAGTTTTGATGATATTTACCATGTCCTGTGTCCATTACTGTAAGGTAATGAAAAACCTTTCCCATGACCACTAAATACCCCATTAGATCTTAACTGTTCCTTCCTCCCCACCCCCCTGGGGCATATGACACTCCCCTGTCTAGACTCAAGGAATGTCAAGATTCATAGTTACATGCCCTGGGTATTTGAACCTGCCCTTCCTAATCTACCCACTTGTCAAAGCTGGACCACCAAACCCAGTAATATCACTACCCATCTGACCTATCCTTCAATATACAACTATACTCTATCCCTTTACCATAGGTTATGTCCATATGGGTGATAGATCAAAGCCTGCTCTTCTCTTTCTCTCCCTTGTTAACCTATCTTTCAGACAATGGTTCTCAGAGACTGCTCACTTTCCTCAGTTCAAATCAGTGAGATCATAAAATGTTCATCCTTCAGTGCCTGGCTTGCTTCACTCAACATAAGGTCTTCAAGATTCATCCACGTTATTCCATGTGTTAGCACTTTATTCCTTCTTACAGCTGAGTAATATTCCATTGTATGTATGTACCACATTTTGCTTATCCATTCGTCTGTTGATGGGCACCGGGGCTGATTCCAACTTTTGGCAATGGTGAACAATGCCGCTATGAACATTGGTGTGCATATATCTGTTTGTGTCTTTGCTTTCAGTTCTTCTGGGTAAATACCCAGCAGTGGAATTGCTGGATCCTACGGAAGATCTATTGTTAGTTTTCTGAGGGGGGTCGGATGCGGCTCAACTGGTTGGGCGTCCGTCTCCCATATGGAGGGACCCGGGTTCGATCCCCGGGACCTCCCGGTAAAAAAAAAAAAAATAATAATAATAGTTTTCTGAGGAACCGCCAAACTGTCCTCCACAGTGGCTGGACCATACCACAGTCCCACCAGCAGTGGATGAGGGTTCCTATTCCTCCACATCCTCTCCAACATTTAGTGTCTGCTGTTTTTTTAATAGCTGCCATTCTTTTTTTTTTTTAAAGATTTTATTTATTTATTCATTTATCCCCCCCTTGCTGCTTGTGCTCGCTGGGTCAGCTAACCACGCCGTGCGGGCGGGCTTGCCTTTACCAGGAGGCCCCGGGTTCGGCCTCCCATATGGTAAACGGGAGCCCTACTGATTGAGCCACAGCCGCTTCCCAATAGCTGCCATTCTGATGGGTGTAAGATGGTATCTCATTGTAGTTTTGATTTGCATTTCCCCGATAGCAAGCGATGTTGAGCATTTTTTCATGTGCTTTTTAGCCATTTGTATTTCTTTCTTGGAGAAGTGTCTTTTCAGGTCACTTGCCCATTTTTTTTTTTTTTTTTTTTAAAGATTCCATCTACCCATTCATTCATTCCCCCCCCTGCTGCCCGCGCTCGCCGGGTCAGCCAACCACGCCGTGCGGGCGGGCCCGCCCCCACCAGGAGGCCCCGGGAACCGAACCCGGGGCCTCCCACACGGCAAACGGGGAGCCCCACTGATCGAGCCACAGCCGCCTCCCTGCCCATTTTTTAAATAGGTTGTTTGGAAGCGGCTGTTGCTCAATCAGTAGGGCTCCCGTTTACCATATGGGTGAAGGCAAGCCTGCCCGCGTGGCGTGGTTAGCTGACCCAGCCAGCACAAGCAGCAAGGGGGGGATAAATGAATAAATAAAAATAAAATCTTTAAAAAAAATAAAAAATAAAAATAAATAAATGGGTTGTTTTTTTATTTTCAAGGTGTAGGATTTCTTTATATATGCAGGATATTAGGCTCCTATCAGATATATGGTTGCCAAATATTTTCTCCCATTGGGTAGGCTGCCTTGTGGGAGATGTTTGTGTGGGATAAGGTGGGAGGTGTGGGAGGTGGGAACAAGGGAATCCCTGTAGGTTCTGTGTAATATTTTGGTAATCTAAGCACCTCTTAAAAAAAAAAATAAATAAAATAAATATATATATATATAAATATATAAATAACATTTTTGTAAGCATATGCACATATATGCATATATATGTATATATCATTTTACAAATATTGGTATGTATTGTGAAAAATTTGATTTTTACCCACAATAAAAATAAATAAATAAATAAATATTTAAAAAAATAAAGGGGGATAATTAAGGAAAGTAATGAAGATACCAGTTGAAAGTGGTAGGCAGTGTCAAAGGAAACCAAGACAAGATATGTAATACCTCAGTGGTATCCAATAGATCTTTCTGTGATGACAGAACTGTTCTGCATATATATTGTTTAAGATGGTAACCACAGGCCACATGTGACCATTGAATAATTTGAAATGTGGCTAGTGTGACTAAGCCACTGAATTCTAAATTTTATTTGATTTTACTAATTTAAATAGCCACATGTGGCTAATGGTTACTTTATTGGACAATGTAGCTCAGGTCTAACAAAGAGCTATTTACCACTCCTAGGCCTGAAAAGTTAAGAAAAGGGAGGAATTACTGGGACCTAGAGTGATGTAGAATTGGAGCTATAGATATAGCTTACAGAGAGGGCTTCATGACAGGGCCTGTGGCCTCTGACAGAAGAGTGCAGCCTCTGCCAACCTGCATACGGACAGGATAAGAGTTGGGAATAAATACCCTGACTCACTCTTCCTATCCTTCCATTTCCCCCTGGAGCCTCCACCTAATGGAATTCAACCAGAAACTAGAAGACAAGAAAGCTCATTGATGCAGTCCATAAATGTCAGCCACTTGGAGCACAGAATAGATGGAGAATGGTGGAGAGTAGATCTGGAGCAAAACATGTATACCATGTGCCAAATGAGTTATCAAACATTTGGCTTATTGGCACTTACGAATTTAAATAAATGTGGAACCACTGGCAAGAAATGGACCAAAAGTATGTTTTTCAAGTTCTACAAATTTTTTTTTGTTATTAAAGTTACCCCAGAGGAGTGGATGTGGCTCAAGCAGTTGAGCGCCTGCTTCCCACATGGGAGGTCCCAGGTTCGGTTCCTGGTGCCTCCTAAAGAAGACAAACAAACAATGAGCAGACAATGAGCAAAAACAACGAGCAAGACAACAAGCAAACAATGAGCAAAAACAAAACGAGCAGGGCGCGGATGTGGCTCAAGCAGTTGAGCACCTGCCTCCCACATGGGAGGTCCTGGATTTGGTTCCCAGTGCCTCCTAAAGGAAAAACAACAGATGACCAAAAACAACAAGCAAACAGATGAGGGAGTCACCTTGGGGTGGGGAGGAGGTACCCCAGAGTTCTCTGCTGTAGTAAACAGCACAGTGATTTACTCAAACTGCAACTGCGTTCATTTCAGGTTTTATACATAATAAGGTCAATATCATGTCCTTCAACTATATTCAATCTTGTATTCTTTTTTTTTTTTACTTTTTTTTTTTTTACCGGGAGGTCCCAGGGATCGAACCCGGGTCCCTCCATATGGTAGACGGACGCCCAACCATTTGAGCCACATCTGCCCCCCAAACCTTGTATTCTTGACAATGATCTGTGTCAAAGTTTTTCTAAGGTAACATTTCACATCACAAAGCCTAGGGTAGGGAAATTTTTTTTTGATTTAGACTAAAGACCATTTTAACTCAGTAAGTAGATAAACTTAGTTTGGAAAATGGGAAGATCAATAAATGGATTACATGAATCTAGAGGCCCCCAATTCCTACTCTAGTACTGTATGGTCACTGTCATCAGGGCTAGCCATGCTTTATTTTTGTAACTTCTCTCTTATTGATATGTGTTTTAACAACAATCTCTATCACCTTCTCCACTGGATAGTGTTGCTAAGAAAAAAAAAAAGGGGGAGAAACAATAGCTTTAGTCAGAGTAAAATTCTATTTGTGCAAACTTTTATTGTCTACTTTGGTGGGTTCTGAATATATCAAGAGTGCAGCCGTTACTGCCCAGCACTTAAGGAAGAAAGGTCTAAGGTCACTGGATGGGGGTTGAAGTAAGTGCCAAAGGAAAAGCAGTTTCCACCACCTCCAAGGAGCAGGAGCTGTTGCTCTTCAGGAAGGAGGACGCTGGTATGGTTGTGTAGCATTAACGGCCACGGCACACATGATGTGTCAATCTGATATTCAGCGCTCAGTCTTGTAGTCAAATCAATAACTGTCACTCCAGGAACTGAAGAGGAATGAATCCAGACCCCTCCAACCAAAAAAAAGCTTTCCATTGAGCACATGAGCTGTATGGGAGTACCTTGGGGTAATGGGAGGCTGGATGTCCATTGATTCCCAAAGAAATCCACAAGAAACTGGTTTCAGAAAGAGTATAGAATCCAATGGCTCCTCAGAAGCCCCCAGACCTCCAGCAATAAGGGCTCCCCCTTGCCAACTGCAGGCACTATGGGAATGCCGAGCTACAGGTACATCCCCCTCCACTGGGATCCTGACCCAAGCCATTGTCCCCACATGTAGGAAATGCCATTCATTTAGTACAGGTTCTACTACACTTCGACCCCCATACACAAACAAGTATTTCTGATTCTGATAATATACTTCTGTTGTTGAATGCCGCCAACATGACAAAGTGGAGTCTTTTTCAGTATCAGCCTTGGTTATTGCCACCCTCAGGTCCTCAGTGCCATGATCTGCTCTCTTATAAAAACAAAAATGAAATTGGAGAATCCCCAAGGCTGGAGTCACTGGGGACAGTCTTCCTCCCAGAACCAGAACCTGAGTATCTGAAAGTCTTGTCATGGTGTGATAAAGGCGTCCATCCCATTGGGCACCTGTCTCCCAACTACATATGTGGTTGCCTTTCCACCCAAAGTCATTATATCTTGAGAGCAAGTGAAACTTGCTCACTCGGCAGTGCCGCCCGTCCTGCTCTCCAAAGCCTCCTGCACTGAGAATAATGTCCGGGCTCAAGAGGGCAGAGGCATGGCCATATCTCTTAAGGTCAGGGCCCTGGTTGTCACTTGTGATTACTCTGGCAGGGATGACCCCTGAAGGGGAAGCAGGATCTATCCGAAGAAATGCCTCTGAGTGTGGAAACACCATGATTGGGGAGAGGGTGTCTCCCCTAGAGGCTGCGAGAATGAAATAGTGAGCACACTTCAGGTGCCACTCCTCAAACTCATCAAAAGGTTCAAGATTTTCTATCCGTCGGCGTTCTTCTGCAGAGAGATGGCAGCGATAGAATTCATTCATGTCCATGGCACTGCAAGCCGTCCAACCGGCCTTAAGGAAGCGGCGACGCTGAGCCTCCACATTAGGAAAGTTGTCCAGGCCATGCAGGGGTGAATTCAACTGCCGAAAATGTTGCTGCATGAACTGGCCAAAGGCGTCACGCGGCTTCATTTGCTCGTAGATCACGAAAAAGGCATTAGGAAACCGCTGGGCTGCCCAGGAGATGAGGGCTGCGGCCGTTTCGGGTTCGAGGTAGGTCAGCACGGCCTCTGCTAGAAGCAGAGTGGGGGCGGCCGCATCAAGGCCCGCGGCGGCCAGGGCTTCGTCCAAACGCTGGAGCTGCCGCAGGTCCAGGCCCAGGATGCGGAAATCCAAACTTTCGAAGCACAGCGCTGACTCGGGGTTCTTTGTCTGGAAAGGCCCGGTTAACGCACATAATTCCGGCGTATCTCGAATCTTCTCAGCTTTGCGCTGCGCCACCTCCGGGAAATCCACTTCCCAGACTGCAGCGCTGGCCAGACGGCCCGCAGCTTTAAGGCGAAAATACAGCGAGTCCGAGCCCGCGCCAAGGGATAGGATCTGGGCGCGAGTGACGTCAGGGGACGCGCACGTCCATCCCAAGAAGGCGCGCACGCAGTACCGCACGGCGCGCGCGCGGACGTAGTAGCCGCGATGGATGAGTGGCGCGCGGCGCGCGGTCCCCGCGACCAGTAATGCGGCAAAGGCGTCGTGCACGTACCCGCGCGCCGCCAGGGAACTCTTGCTGAGGGCACTGCTGTCATTCGTGCTCTGGACTGCCTCCTTCCGACGCTCGCGGCTTCGCGGGCCCATGGCCAAGAGAGACTCAGAAACGGCGACCCAATACGGTTGCGAGCTGTTCTGCCGTTCGTATAGTACTCGTGACACGAACCTCTACGAAAATACCACGTCTCCTCCGTACCTCCCCCTTCCGCCAATGAAGTACACGTCACTTCCAGGAAGAGCGTACCTCGCCAGTTAGAGCTGAGGAGGGTGGAACTTGTTCTGAAATTCGACTGTGATTGGCTTTTATTTGATTCTCCGTGAGGGCGTCGGGTTACTGCTAACTGGTCTCGTGGACTGTGTTAGGGGACCTCGGTTGTCACTTGGGTTGTAACTTTTCTACAGGCCTTTCAGCCTGAAGGCAAAATTTATCTATATCCTCATAGTTGAGTGCACTGGTGAGAAATCTTTAGAGGTGAGTCTTTAAAGAGGTGGCGGATACAGCAGGATCCGTATCAAGCTGGTGGTTGGGGCAAAGCACGGTCAGCAAAACCGACCTTATTGGGCAAGGGGAAGGAGGAGTCGGTCCTCAGATGCTAATAGGAGTTATTAATTTATTTAACGCTCTCGTCGTTAAAAGAGAGAGAGAGAGAGAGAGAGGAGAGAGAGAGAGAGAGGAGAGAGAGAGAGAGAGAGAGAGAGAGAGAGAGAGAGAGAGAGGAGAGAGAGAGAGGAGAGAGAGAGAGAGAGAGAGAGATAACCCATTTAAATCTGAAAACAAATCTTTGAGGCTAGGGAGGCTGTGATTGACTAAAGAAATGTTTCCCCACAGGTGTATACTATTAATGTCCTTGTATACTCGGCCCTATGCTAGACTGACAATGAGTAAACCACTCAGCCGCTGTTTCTCATATATAACGTGACACTCTTTTCCACTTCCAAAATTCTGTGATTCTGTAGTGTTGAATGTGTCTCCTGAAGGGAGAGTCAGGGAAGAGAGGTGATTGTTCTGTGATGTGGTCTCAGCCAGTAATTATAACTTGAATGTGTGTGTGCGTGTTTCTTTTAAGGGAAGAAATCCAAGTTGGTGTTTTAGATAACCATCGAGTTTCTAAATTGGATGTCAGGGAGTCATCACCAGTAGGGAACGGTTCCAGAGATATTTAGGAGAGTTATTAATTGGGATTTGGTGACTGATTGGCATGGGGGCAGAGATAGAGAAGGAAAGCAGGATGCCTTTAGGTATGGGTAACTTTAAGCAGTGTAGCGTATGATTGAGAGTATGAGTTTGGAGTCAGTCGATTTGAATATTGGAGCTCAGGAAAAAGTTTGGGTCAGGATAAAGGTTTGGTGATTGAAAAGCAGGGTTTCAGTTTGGCACTTGAGTTCATTAATGACTTAACGGAGAGCACTTTCTGTGGAGCATTGAAGGCAACCATGTTTCAGTGAATGGGGAATGAGTTAATGGAGGCATGGAGTATAAATTATGCTTTAAAGGAGCTTAATGCAAAAGGAAAAGAGAGGGCAGTAGCTAAAGAGGAATGTGGGGTAAAGGAAGGGTTTTGTGTTTTGTTTTGTTTTTGGGTAGAAGCAAATACTGTACCTGCCTGTTGGTGCCCTGAGGGAAATCAGTGGAGAGGGAGAGGTTGAAGGAACAGAAATATAAGAAAATTTTGGTGGAGTAATGACTTGGAATAGATAGGAGGGAATGGGATCCTGGGTACAAATTAGTCTTGGGGACAAAACAGAAGAATGAAGCCTTTTCCTTTGAAGTATGAGGGAAGAGAGGATATGGATGAAGATAAGTTTATAACTGTGGGGTAGGGCAGAGACAAATAGAGGGAATTTATAGCTGAAGACCTCTGATTCTCTGTAAAGTAGGCAATAGGGTTTTCAGTTCAGTGTAAGGGTGTTGGGTTTGGTAGGGGGCTTGAGGAGTTTGGAATTACTTCTGAAGGCAATCGGAGAAGGACTTACCTATGCTTTCTGGGCCTTGGGATGCTCATATCTAAGATAGGGAGATTAGTTGCTGCTTGTGGGGATCCCAGGGTTGTTTGATGACTAAAAAGAGAAAAAATGTTGAAAGGACTATGAAAAAAATAACACTGTAAAAATGAATTTTTAAAAAATGTCAAGTTAGTAAAATGTACGTATGTTAGAAATATTACTTTTGTATAAAGAGTAGATGAAGAAAGTGAGTTAAGAAGAAAGGGAATGGGACAATATTTGTGATTTGGATAACTTACGATTGTTTTCTGATTATTTTCTTTACTTTTTTATTAGAGAAGTTGTAGGTATATGGAAAAATCATGCCTTTATATAATGCCCTTCCCCCCATGCAGTTTTCCCTATAATTAACATTTTACATTAGTATAGTACCTTTGTTACAACTGGTGAAACATTTTTGTTATTATGTTTATGTTATTATAGTCTATAGTTTCATTAGGGTTCACTCTTTGTGATGTACAGTTCTATTCTAGTAAACATAAATAAATCTAAAATTAATAATTTTAGCCACTTTCAAGTATATGTTTCAGTGGTGTTAAATACATTCAGTGTTGTGCTACCATCACCACTATCCATTATCAAGATTTTTCCATCACCCCAATCAGAAACTGTACCAATTAAACATTAACTCCCATTCCCTACTCCACCCTGTCCCTGTTAACCTGTGTTCTAATTTCTGACTATGAATTTGCATATAGGAATAGGATTAGAATTAGGATTGCCTTTAGCTGCTATTCAGTGAGATGGTATCTCTGATGATGCCTTGGTTTGGACATTTTCACAGCTTCAGAACTATAAGATTTTCCCCTAATAAAGCCCTCTTGTTAAAGCCATTTCTAATATTTTGCTCCCAGCAGCTTTAGCAAACTAAAATAGGTATATACCTAGAAGTGGGGTTGCCAGGTCATATAATTTTCAGGTCATATAATTAACTTTCTGAGGAACCGTCAAACTGTTTTCCACATTAGCTATGTCATTTGACATTCCCACCAACAATGTATAAGGGTTCCTATTTTTCCACATCCTCACCAGCACTTCTATTTTTTAAATATGGCCTTTCTAGTGAGTGTGAAATGGCATTTCATTGTGGTTTTGATTTGCATTGATGTTGAGCATCTTTTCACATGCTGATTGGCTATTCATACTTATATCTTCTTTAGAGAAATTCAAGTCCTTTGCCCATTTTTTAATTGGGTTGTTTATCTTTTTGTGTCGATTTGTCCCAGTTCTTTACATATAAAGGGTCTGGATGCTAAACCCTTATCAGATACTCGGTTTCCAAATATTTTCTCCCATTCTGTAGGTTATCTTTTCATTGTCTTGATAATGTCCTTTGATGCACAAAAGTTTGGTTATTTTCTTTAAACCTCAGTTCATTCTTATGTAAAATGGGCACAATAATACCTCATAGGTTGTGGTGAGGATTAAGTACAATAGCCACCTAAGGCATGTAACACATTGCTTGGCTCATGATAAGTGTTAAAGAAATAGTAAATATTTTTATTATTCAGAGTTCCTTTCTTATTCTTTCTTCTTGCTTTTTCTTCTTTGTTGACTGAGAAATAGCTAACTAAGCTGCAAGGCAACAAAGGTGTTTATCTGGGGTCTTAGAATTGCAATTCAGTGAGTACAGATTCAGGTAGCAACCCAAATTATGTCCCATCTTGGGACTTCCAGGCAAGGTTTTTTTTTTTTTTTTTTTTTACCGGGAGGTCCCGGGGATTGAACCCAGGTCCCTCCATATGGCAGATGGATGCCCAACCATTTGAGCCACATCTGCCCCCCCCAGGCAAGGGTTTTTAAAGAAAAAGTAGATTACATAAATTGTTTGGCTTGGTGGTTATTCAGGATGTTTCAAATATCCTTCAAGTTAGATTGTTTACCAATTTCTTTATCTTATGGTTTGTTTATGGTGTTCAGATGTGCTCAGAGTTTTGCTTATGGTTATACATACTATGGCAGTTTGTGATATCTGGCTGAGACATGCATCAGTAACTTCATGAGTGACCTCCCAACTCCATTTTAAATCTCTTAAGCATAGTAACTCTATTTTGTGTTGTTTATTTTCACATATCTGATCAATATCAGCATCACTAATTAACATTTGGTATTAATCCTTCAGTGCCAGGGAGGCTTATCTCTGAGAGTAATGTCCTACATAGGAGAGAAGGTAGTGTGTTTATTTGAAGACTTTGGCTTAGAGGGTGGTTCCATTTGAGCAACAAGGAGCTTTTAGGGAGGTGACTCTTAGGGATTAATTATAGTTAGACTTAATTTCATCATTACAGAAATGTTTCATAAGTGCAAGCTTCAAGATCGAGGGCTTGATGCATTAGCATGACTTAGAAGGTAGATGCTTCTGTTATTCTGGTGATGAAACAATGAATAAGAGACATTATAGTTATTATTATAAGAAAAAGGACCCTGGGAAGCGGCTGTGGCTCAATCAGTGGGGCTCCCGTTTGCCATGTGGGAGGCCCCGGGTTCGGTTCCCGGGGCCTCCTGGTGAAGGCAGGCCCGCCCGCGCGGCGTGGTTAGCTGACCCAGCTAGCACAAGCAGCAAGGGGGGGGGATAAATGAATAAATAAATAAAATCTTTAAAAAAAAAAAAAAAGGACCCTAATGTAAAAGATGCCTATAGTTTAGTCCAATTATAAAAATGTTCTTTCATGAATTGTAACAAATGTACCATACTAATGCAAATAATAGGGTTCTACATGGGAGCTCTGTATTTTATGCATGGTTTTTCTGTAAAACTACAACTTTCAAAAAAGAAAAAAGGGATTAGCAAGATTGAAATATGTTACGAATCCATTCTCCCCAAGACTCAACTAAGTAAGAGTTCCCTAGATCATGTAGTATTAGAATTTTTTCTTTGTCTTTAATGTTTATCCAGGTGTGAATGTCTATGGGTGCTGGCTATAACTGGGGCCCTTCTTTGGAGTCTAAGTTAGCACAGACCCAGCAATTTGGTAGATTGTCCTCTGTATGACTAGGGAAAAAAGATGGTGAATGGCAAGGGACCAAGAAGAGAGGGTAAGGGCAAGAATGAGGAGTTTAAAAAGGGTAGGATTCATTATGGGAGGGACAGAGATGGGCTAGGGTACAAAAGAAGGGGTGAGGGAGGAACAAAAAGTATGAATAAGAGAGCTAATAGGACAATAAGATTATAGCAGGTGTTATTGTGTTCATTTCAATTTAATGAAAATCAGGCCTGGTTCTTGGGTTAGCTGTCTACATTAGATGCTGCCTACTTCTGGGTGACTTAAGCCTAAGATTAACAGTAAGTATTAATTATATTGGCCTGGACCCAGGTCTTGGGTTAGCCACTGTCTCAGGTGTCGTCTGCTTCAGATCCTTGATGATTTTGAGCTTTAAGTCCCCAGTAGGAATGGACTTCCAGGCAGGGCTGGGAGCTTTCTTTAATTGAGAAATATGAACCCAAGAATCAATACCTTCGAATTTGGCTACACATGGGTTAGTTAAAACTACCTGATTAGGCCCTTTCCATATAGGTTGGAGTACATCTTTATGGAGGGGTCTTTTCCAATATACAAAGTCGCCAGGTTCAAGTTTATGGTTTTGAGTATCTTCATCTCCCAAGAGTGTCCTGTAAATGGATTGTTCTACCAAGGTTTCATTTTTCGTTCAGGTTTTGGTTAGTTCCTCACAATAGGTTAGCATATTTCCTTTTATGAGATAGGGCTCATATATTCCATTGTTTATTTTCATAGGTCTCCCTGTTATAATTTCAAATGGGATAACTTATGTTTTCTGAAAGGAGTGGATCTTAGATTTAACAAGACTATAAGTAAGGCTTTTTATTGAGGGATTCCATGAGTTTAGCTAATTGAGTGTTTTTGTGTATTTGTTTTGTTTGTTTGTTTGTTTTTGAGGATACCAGGGATTGAACCCAGGACCTTGTACATGGGAAGCAGGTACTCAACCACTGAGCTTCATCCACTCCCCAGTGAGAGTTGGTTTTTTCATTTGTTTGTTTTTTCCTTAGGAGGTACCGGGGATCATGGGACCTTGTACAGGAGAAGCAGGTGCTCAACCACTTGAACTATACCCGCTCCCCTAATTAAGTTTTTTTTTTTTTTTTTTTTTTTTTTTTTAACCAGGAGGTCCCAGGGATCGAACCCGGGTCCCTCCATATGGGAGACGGACGCCCAACCAGTTGAGCCACATCCGACCCAGCCTAATTAAGTTTTAATTATACCATTTGTTCTTTCTATTAAGCCTGAGGATTGGGGGTGATAGGCAAAATTGAAAATGTTGCAAAATAGGCCATATTTTGCATATTTTTTTCATAATTTGTCATGTAAATTGAGTTCTGAAGGAATTCTCCAATTTGGAATTATTTTTTCTAATAATACCTTTGCGATAGTAGAAGCAGTAGCTTGTCTACAGGGAAAGGCTTCAGCTTAATCTGAGTACATACAAATCAATATTAAAACATATTTATAGCCTTGGGATGGGGGTAATTGAATAAAATCCAATTGTCAAATTTCAAAAGGTCCAGGTGGTGAGGGAAAATGTCCTTAAAAGCTAAGGGAAGAAAAAAGAAAAAAAATGAAGGTTTTCCTGGATTATGCTTGAGACAAATTAAACAATTGTGATATATTTTTATAGCTAATATAGGGGATGGTGTCCAGAAATATTGCTTTCCCCAGTTTACCACTTCGTCAGTTTCCAGCGAGTCATATAATGAGTAATTTCCAAAACTGTTGCCTGGGGGCAGTTAGGGAGGACTGGTTTACCATTAGGGCCAAACCATGATTTAATTGCAGGCATACTGACTATCAGTGTATATATTTGCTGTTTTTCTTCTGCAAGTATACAGGCTCTTGTGAGGGCAAAAACTTCAGCTAGCTAGGCTGATGTAGCATTAGTTAAGGAATTTGCTTCTATTATTTCATGATTAGAGATAATAGAATATCCAACAAGATAGATTCCTGAGTTATTTTTAAGTAAGGAATCATCTGTATACCAGATAACATCTGCATTATCAATTGGGGTTTCTTATACATCTATTGGAAGGGTTAACAATTGGTCAGTTATAAGCTATGCAGTCCTGAGGCATTTTGCCAGAAATAGTAGGAAGTAAAGTAGCAGGATTAAGATTGTGACAATGAATAAAGGAAACACTGGGAGAGCAAAGTAAGATAATTTCATAGGAAATTAATCTATTGGTAGAAAGGGCTTTAACAGAATGAGGGACATATATAGTTAAGGGAGGCCTTTCGGCCAGTACTACCATCTTGCAGTAATTTGCCAAAATTATGAACACAAAGGGAAAGAGGAGAGGAACCTGCTATATGTTTTCTAGGCCTTTTAGAAAACATGGAGTTGTTCCTTTGGCCATATATATATGCAAATCTACAAGAAAGGTGATATTGTAGACATAAAGGGAATGGGCATTGTTCAAAAAGAAAAGCCCCACAAATGTTACCATGGCAAAACCAGAAGAGTCTACAATGTTACCCAACATGCTGTTGGTATAGTGGTAAACAAACAGGTTAAGGGCAAGATTCTTGCCAAGAGAATTAATGTATGCATTGAGCATATTAAGCACTCTAAAAGCTGAGATAGCTTCCTAAAACGTGTGAAGGAAAATGACAGAAAAAGAAGGAAGCCAAAGAGAAAGGTACCTGGGTCCAACTGAAGCACCAGCCTGCTCCACCCAGAGAAGCACACTTTGTTAGAACCAATGGAAGAGAGCCTGAGCTACTGGAATCTATTCCCTATGAATTCAGGACATAAGAGATGTAAAAAAACATAAAAGACTTGTGGATTGTAAAAATGTTAGGTCTTTGATTTTCTCTTGAGTAGAAGTATTGTGTCCCCTCCCTAAAGAAAGTATTTAAAGCAAACCATGTCCTAATTCATTGGGTAATAAATGTCTTTACTATTAAAAAAAAAAAAAAAAAGTTAAGGGAGATCCCATAATTAACTCTTCAATTGATTGTAAAAGTTTTGCCATGCTAGCAATGGACTGCATGCAAAGAGGAAGTCCCTTGGCTGTGGCACCCAACTGTTGGCTATAATGTACTTGAGGTCTATGGTGATCTCCATGCTTTTGTATAAGGACACCTAAGGTGTTCTCTTCTCATTCATGGACAAAGAGGGAAAAGGGTAGTTTGTATTTAGGGTGACCCAGAGCGGGAGTGCTGAGCAAACTATGTATTATTTCCTTAAAGGAATTTCGACTAGTTTCATACCAAATAAGGGACTCAATTTGTTCAGTTTTAAGCAGGGCATTTAAAGTTTGAGCCATCAAAGAAAAATTAGGAATCCGATTTCTACAATATCCTGTAAGGCCTAAAAATCCTTATAATTGATGTTTGGTCTTGGGAAGGGGGAAAGTTAGAATGCTTTGGATTTAGTCAGGAATTAGGAGGAGGCCCAGTGGGCAGGGATAAGTGGGGCAGGGAGAATGTAGTCAAATCAGTAGGTGAGGTGGGCCATAAATGGGTTGGAATAGTATCTAAAAGAGGATGGTAGTTTAATTTTATTTATTTAATTGAAAGGAAGGGGATATGTATGGGACTTAATTCCTTATCTTGGTCTTTTGAATTTGGTTCTAAGAGTTCCAAATGAAGTCTTTTTTTTTTTTTTTTTTTTTTTGGTTAGGCAAGGGAATAAAGAGTTTATTAAGAAATAAGGAAATGAGAAAAGTACACAGTCCAAGGCATGGACCATGGGCGTTCTACAGAAAGAATTGTGCCTGAAGTCTTTTATGTTCTTCAGTGGGGATATTAACTACCATTGATTAATTAGTTCATCTTTTTTTGGCTTGAAAGGCCATTTTTATCTCATACTGAGTTGGCCTTTTGGTGGTTTTCTGTGGCTCTTTCTAGTCCTATGCAAACTATTTTCTTTATTGCATATTTTAATATATTGGTAACTTAACACCTCTCAGTATCAGTTACTCATTTGTAATATGGTAATACAATTTTTATGGCAAGATTATTGTGAGAGTTAAAGATAAAAGTATTGAAAGTGCTCAGCATATAACTTGTACAGTCTCTGAAACTGCTATTCTTAGCAACACAATCATTAATATGTGAGAACCAAGAGGGTCAAGGTGGTTACTTTGAAAATCACTAAATTTCGTCATAATATATAAACTACCTGAAATCATTTCAGAGGTGAAGAGCAATTAGGATTTATTTATCCTCTTACAATGTGCTTGGCACTGTGTTAGGTGCCAGAGAGAGAGAATAAATTATAGTCCTTGTCCTCAAGAAGCTTACAGTCCAGTGAGGGGGAAAGATAGTAAATCAGTGATTGGGATACAATGTGATAAATTGTTAAATAGAGGTAATCACTGGATGTGATGGTTAGGCTAATGTGTCAACTCGGCCAAGTAGTTGTGTCCAGGTGTTTGTTCCAGCAAGCACTGGGCTAATTGTAATACAAGAGCATTTATGGACTTCAATCACCAGTGAGTTTACTGCTTGGATGGCTGATTACATCTGCATCAATCAGGGAGATTACATTATCAATGGGTGGTGCTTTTATCCAATCAGTTGAATGACTTAAAAGTGGAAGTGATTTCAACATTCAGAGAGAATTTCCCAGCTCGTCGCTGGACAGGCAACTTCTCCCAGAAACTCATCAACGACCTTTCATCGGAGCCACTGGTTTGCAGCCTGCCTGCAGAAACTGGACTTGTGCATCCCCACGGTCGCGTGAGAGACTCTTTTAAAATTTCATATTATTGATAGATATCTCCTGCTGATTCTGTTTCCCGAGAGAACCTTGACTAATACACTGGAAACTTTAAGAGGGGCATTTACTTGTTCTTCTTAATTCTCACAGCAACTCTGCATTTTTATTCCATTTTCACAAATAAGGACACTGAAGCCATGAGGTTAAGCTACTAATGCCACACAGCTAGTAGTAGTAAGGAGAAGGTGAACCCAGATTCCCCTGATTTCAATGCCTGTGCTCTTCCTTCATATATATTTTTTAAAAAAGTAAATGTTTTTCCCCAAATTAAGCTTTATAAAGTTTCTAGTTTTTGAAGTGGGACATTGGGAGTTTTATAGAAAGTGCCAATAGGTAAAGAATACACTCTACTAAAATCCAAGTTTTAATATATCTCTTTCAGCTTGAGGCCTTTTCCTATTTCTAGTTCAGATCATTTACTAATTATTTCCCTGCCTTGGACACACTTAAGTTAGTTTTGGAGGGGCTTATGTCTTTTGAGGAATGAATTAGCAAAATTCTGTTTCTTTGTTTTTATGTCAACATCTGAAAATGTTCACGTTTGTTAAAATAGGTGAAGCTGAGCCCAAAGCGACATATACAGCTAACCTTAATGAAATGTGTACAAGTAAAGCAATCTGAAGGAAATTCAGGACCACAGATCTTACTGGCTACAACAACAATTCAAACCAAGAATAAGAATGAAGGAGGACTTTTTTTTCTGCTAAAATCACAATGGAGGCAGAAGAACAGCAACAACTATGGGAGACAAACTTTTACTTGAGATTACCAAAAGTGGTGAGAATTCATCCACAGAATTCCTGAGTGGTTGATAATTATGTTGGCTTCTGTGTTGCTTCTTTTAATAGAAGAAAAGTAAATTTTATAGGTAGAATATATAAATTGTAAATTTTTAAGTTTAGAGTAAAAACTTTAAACATTTTATAGCTAAAGCTAATAGGCAATTTACCTAATACAAACTACAAAAAGCAGGATACTTGGTAAGTTTTACTGATTGTATTCACTTGTCTTAGGAACTTCATGCCCACTTGAATGGATCCATTAGTTCTAATACCATGAAGAAATTAATAGCCAAGAAGCCAGATCTTAAAATCCATGATCAGATGACTGTGATTGACAAGGGAAAAGAGAGAACTTTAGAAGAGTGAGTATTGGGAGCTTGTGGACATAACTTTTTTGTTTCTGTCAGGGTTTTTTTTGTTTTTTGAGATACCGGAGCTGGGGATTGAACCCAGGACCTCATATGTGGGAGGCTAATGCTCAAACTGAGTTCCATTGGCTCCCCTGAGTTGGTTTTTCCATTTGTCTGCTTTTTGTTTGTTTTTGTTATTAGGAGGCACCAGGGACCGAACCCGGGACCTCCCATGTGGGAAGTAGGTGCTCAACCTACTTGAGCCACATCCAATCCTTTCTATCAGTATTTTGAGATTGTAAGTAGTATGTAAGAATTCAGATTTTAGTAATTAAAGAAATAGGGTAGCTCTCTGATGTGACGAGTATACTTGTTGTACAGCTTCCCCCCTCTCATTGTCAGACTTTTGATAATATTTTTAGTGATTTATGTTGTTTGTGAAGTCATACTATATTGGAATATTCTTTAGACTTAAAATATAAATTTACTGATTTCTCACCATTTGCTGCTACTCACAGGAGAGTAGGTTGAGGGACACTGTTATTTCTCACTTTAAAGTATCAGTAATTTTTATTTGATTATCTTTCCAGATCAATGTAATTTTGAAAACCTATTCTCTGTTTCTTTATAAATATATGCTTACTATTAACCTAAAAGTTATGAACGAATTCAGCATTTGAATTTCTCTTGAGTGATGAGTTTTTAATGACTTTGTTTAAACTTTTCATTCATGTTTCAGATGTTTCCAGGTGTTTCAAGGTATTCATCAGCTTACTACTAGCCCAGAAGATATTCTAATGGTGAGATATGAAGGAATTTTTAAAGCAGTTTAAAATTATTGAGTAATTTATGCCATTCTGTTGTTGTACGTGATCTTTTGCATTCCTCTAGAGTCCAGTGAAAAACGTTTTGTTTGTTTGTTCATAGCAATCCTTTTCAAGACCAATGTAAAATATTTGCTTAGGAACCAATATAAAAAGACTGTCTTCATTGTAAAAGATTTGAGGAAAGAACCAAGACCAACATCTTTATTAAATAGAGGGCAGTTGGAGGAGAAAATCTGCCCTGTTTTCAATGTATAACATATTGTATGAAATATTTGACCATAGATAGATATGTTCTAAATAGGCTTTATAGAAGACTTTTAAGTACATGGGTGGACATTTTAAAGCAGGAATTCTTAACAAGGGGTCCGTGAGCTTGAATTGAAATTCAAAAAACATTATTCTTGGGAGTCGATGTGGCTCAGCGGTTGAGCACTGGCTTCCTACATACAACGTTCCAGGTCCAATCTCCAGCCCTGGTACCTTAAAAAAAAAAAAAAAAAAAAAGGCAAAAAAGGGAAGCGGCTGTGGCTCAATTGTTTGGGCTTCCGTTTACCATATGGGAGGCCCCAGGTTCAATTCCCAGGATCTCCTGGTAAAGGTCAAGCCGGCCCGTGTGGTGCGGTGAGCTAAAGGTGAGCTGGCGCAACAAAGGGACACAAGCAGATACAGAAAATGCACAGCAAATGGACACAGTGAGCACAAGCAGCAAGGGGGGGGGATAAAAAAAAATCTTTAAGAAAAACAAAACATTATTCTTGTGGGGACATGTTGATATGGGTGTGATATATTTATTAAATAATACACAGTATAGGGTGGACTTAGTAAGGAGTCTGTGGTTTTCACCTGACTGACAAAGGGGTCCGTGAAACAAGAAAGGTTAAGAAACCCTATTTTAGAGAATGAAAAAATTCAAGAACTGCTTAGAGATTGAGCTAATAATCCCTGACAAATTGATACTGGAAAATTGTGACTTTCTGGGTAAGGGTATGAGAACTAGAGGGCACCACTGTGTTCTCTTATCTGAAGCTCCATGACAGAGACTGATATGGAAGACTGGCCTCTGTATCATCGACCTGGCCGAGACAGCATTAAAAAATATCCTTTTTGTAAATGGAGAGAAACAAAATCTTATGAGTGTTCTTAACCATTAGAAAAAAGTGCAAAGTTAGAAATATATCCTGTGTTTCTGGAGAGCTAACTTTGATCAAAAAATATTTTTCTGCCTTGGCCAAGACTGATCCTCATGATAAGTAGTGATTAATTAATCACATTTTGGAGGAGCATTAACTTTAAAAGTTTAATTCATCAACAAAAGATGCCAAGTGCCACAATGTTCTAGGTACTGGGCTAAAAACTGGGAGATATAAAAATAGATTAAAACAGCCCCTGTCCCTAAATAATTTATAGTCAGGTTGAACAGACAGACTCATAAGCAGATAAAGTCAACATAATGTGATAAGCTCTGTGTTAGAGCCCTGCCCAGGGGTTTATAGGAACCCAAAGGGGTATTTTCTAATCAGCTGCTTAACAGATACTCTTGAATACTGCCAGGAATGTCTGTTGCAGGGGTTCTAGACTCACTTTTTATGATTGTAACTGAGCAAAACTGGTGAAATTTTAGGTTCTGATAATTTGATACTCTGTGGGTATAATAATGCCATGCTTATTGTTTAATTTCTTTCAAAGTTGGCAACAAGCTTTATTAAAATGAGGCATGGAATTAAAATTCTGTGCATTTGTCTTAATACTACTGGAATGAGCACCCATAGGTGGTTCAGAGAATGACAGTAAGATAAATTAGTAAAAGGGACAAATGTGGCTCAAATGGTTGGGCGTCCGTCTCCCATATGGAGGGACCTGGGTTCGATCCCTGGGACCTCCTGGTAAAAATTAAAAAAATAAAATAAAAATAAAAAAATAAAAAATAAAAAGCTAAATTAGTAAGATACACATACAATAGATGAACCATCTGTGGAAGTGAAATAAGAGATTGTTTGTAATTATGGGGTTGAGTATGGAATCACTCAGAACTCCATTCTAGGTGAGCTGGGTATAATCTTAAAGAAACAGGATTAGAATGTGACTGAAATAATAAAATTAACTATATATGTGTCAGACACTGTACTCAGGCCTGCTTTCTGAAGTAGGTATTTTCATGGTTCCATTTTTTCAGATGAAACAACTGAGGCTTAAAGAGGTTAAGTGTTAACTTGTTCAATGTCACACAGAGAGTAAGTGGCAGAACTGACTATACCTGTCCAGCTCCAGAGCCCATGCTCATTCCCATTCATGCTATGCAGTCTTACAGTCCTTTCAGTAATCAGAAACTTAACTAATTGTTAACTAATTTTAATCTCTCTGGAGAAAGAATTTGAACAGATGTTCTCAGTCCAGAGCATAGGAAAAGAAAGCCCAAAGCGCAAAGAGTTGCCTTCAGTACCTAGTGTTGCCCAGAGCAGAAAGGGCTGAATGTGGCAGGCACAGATGTGGATCCCAGAGAAGGGTGCTTGGATGTGGGTTAGGGATGAGTGCTTCTCTGTAGCCTAGATAAGTCTTCTTCTCTTTGCTCTCATTCCATACTTGCTAGCAACCTTCTCACAGTTCATTTAGTTTCAGCATAGATGTGGAGGTGCCCTGGACAGTAGATGTGATCACTTTAGTCACTGAGAAGGACTACCATTTCAAACCCTCACTTCCACCTCACTCCTTTTTGTCAGTGCATGTATTACCAAACAGGCTTCTTCATTACTCTCATGTGAGCTGGGGTAGAATGAGTTGATCTCTCTATGTCTGCTCAGTTTTGGGATAAGATCAAGTTCTTGATCCTGCAATGATAAGACTCAGACCTTGGATTGCAATGAATTCACCAATGTGGTGCCGTCCTATTAAGCACTGTCTGCACAACCAGCAGCCCTGTTCCTTTGCCAAGACACTGCACTTACATGCCTATGTGTACATAGCAAAACAGATTCAGATTAGGATACTAACTGTAAGGGTTGACTAGGGCAGGCAGTCACAGCATCCCCAATCTGGTACATTTTCTTCTATATTTGATATTTTTTAGATGATGGCATAGAAGGAAAACATACCATTGGCCTTTAGATTTCATTTACCCTGGTCATTCAGTAAAATTGGGGTTGTTGGGATTTGTGTTAACTTGGATAAAGTTTTATTTATATTTATCACCTACTTTCTTTGTCTAAGAAGAATTTCCTAAGTACTTCTGGGGAACATTTATCCCTGTCTGAAGAATTGAAAACATTTACCTTATTCCTAAATAACTTGAATAAGAACCTTAAGTCATGACTTTAAATGGTATATCAGTAACACCTAATCATTTTAGCTATTTATTTCCATGTGTACCTTTTCTAGCACTGTACACACATAGATGGTTTTAACTGATTGAAATTTTGCCCAGGAAGTGGATGTGGCTCAAGCAATTGGGCTCCCATCTACCATATAGGAGGTCCAGGGTTCAATCTCTGGGGCTTCCTGGTGAAAGGCAAGTTGGCCTGCGTAGTGAGCTGGCCCACGTGGAGTCCTAGCCCACGCATAGTGCTGGCCCACGTGGAGAGCTGATGCAGCAAGATGATGCAACAAAAAGAGACACAGAAGAGAGACAATAAGAGACGCAGCAGACCAGGGAGCTGAGATGGCACAAGAGATTGGGCACCTCTCTCCCACTCTGGAAGGTCCCAGGATCGGTTCCTGGTGCTGCCTAAAGAGAAGACAAGCAGACACAGAAGAACACACAGAGAGCAGACAGCGAGCGCAAAACAATGAGGGGGCGGGGGGGGGAATAAATAAATAAATCTTAAAAAAAATTTTTTTTGCCCCACTTCTCTGCCTTATCAATCTGCTGTTATGAGCACAAGGAAATAGAAAAATGGTTAAAAGGAAGAAAAAAAAAAAACCCATAAAAGGTGTGGGTGATGTGCAGATTTGGATTTAATGTGGGAATGAAGGGGCGATTATAGCTATTGGAAATGTTGCAACTCAGTCACGGTCACTACCAGGGATATGACTAAGTGGAAATCAATTTAATAAATGAAATAAAGCTATATACACTTGGCACTTTTATTCGGACCCTTATACTGACATTATCAATATTGTATACCTTGCCTTTTTTTTTTTTAATCAGATTACAAAAGATGTTATTAAAGAATTTGCAGATGATGGTGTGAAGTACCTGGAACTAAGAAGCACACCCAGAGGAGAAAATACTACTGGTAGGATTTAATTACTTCTCAGCAAATGTACCGTCCCCTTTCCCATGTTCTTTGGTCGCTGATGTGTTTGCAAGTTGGGAGTATGGAACACTTTTTTTTTAACAAATCAATTTTATTGATACATATTAATAAAGCATAAATCCATCCAAAGTGTACAGTATGTGGTATTCACTGTAATCACATAGTTGTGCATTCATCACTTCAGTCATTTTTAGAGCATTTTCATTATTCCAATAATAATAATAATACTTGTTTTAGCCAAAGGGGTGCTGATGCAAAGTACCAGAAATCTGTTGGCTTTTATAAAGGTTATTTATTTGGGGTAAAAGCTTACAGTTACAAGGCCCTAAAGAGTCCACCTCAAGGTACCATAACAAGTACTTTCTCACCAAAGTCAGCTGCCACGTGTTGAAACAAGTTGGTGGGTAATCTGTGCCTGGTCTCTCCTTCCTTCCTTCCTCTTAAGGCTCCATGGTCCCAGCTTCTTCTGATCTCAGCTGTAGGCTGGCATAGGGCTACTCTCTAAGGGCTTCCTGTATCAGTCTGGCAAAGGGCTTGTTTCTTTCCAGGCTGCCTTAGCTGCTCAGCTGCAAACTGTCAGGCGAATGGCTCATCTCTCGCCAGGGCTTTAGCTGTTTGAGCCTTCTCCATTCTGTCACATGACAAAGTTCTCTCCTCTGGCTTCTATGGAGCTCTCTCTCTTTCTGTGTGTCTTCTTGAGTGAGTGTCTATTTATATCAGCCCACCAAGGGGGCGGGGACTCAATCTGAGCCACTGACACAGTCAGATCAAAGCCCTAATTTTAACAGTAGTTTAATCAAGACATGTCATCTGAATCTCTAATGCATTCAAAGTGTATCACACCCAGAGGAATAGATAAATTTACAAACATAATCTCTCTTTTTGGGATTCATAAATAATCTCAAACTGCCACAATACTAAAAACAAAGGAGCATTTATTTTATTTTAATTTTTTTAAGATTTATTTATCCCCTCCCCTCTTGTTGTTTTTGTGGTTGCTCTCTGCTCTCTGTGTTCTTCTGTGTGGTTGCTGTATGCTCTCTGTGTTCTTCTGTGTCTGCTTGTCTTCTCTTTAGGCAGCACGGGGAACCGATCCTGGGACCTTCCAGAGTAGGAGAGAGGTGCTCAATCTCTTGCGCCACCTCAGCTCCCTGGTCTGCTGTGTCTCTTAATGTCTCACCTCTGCATCTCTTTTTTTGCGTTATCTTGCTGCGCAAACTATCCACGCAGGCCAACACTCCTGCGTGGGCCAGCACTCTGTGTGGGTCAGCTCACCACTCGGACCAGCTCACTGCGTGGACCAACTTGCCTTTAACCAGGAGGCCTGGGGAATCAAACCCTGGACCTCCTATATGGTAGACGGGAGCCCAGTTGCTCGGGCCACATCTGTTTCCCAAAGAGCATTTATTTTTACACTATGGTATTTTTCTCTGTTTTCATGGGATGCCTTTAGAGTTGGCAGTCCAAGTCTTGTTCTTCTTGGGGACAGATGTCTATTAAAAAGGGAGTTAAAGGGGGCGGATGTGGCTCAAATGTTTGGGCATCCGTCTGCCATATGGAGGGACCTGGGTTCGATCCCCGGGACCTCCCAGTAAAATAAAAAAAAAATATATATATATATATATATATAGAAGGCGCATGGGCTGCCAGGCTCTGTGTGCAGCTGAGCCGTTGGGCCCCAGGGGCCATGCAGCAGGATGATGACGTAACAGGGGAGAGACAAGACGAGATGCTCTGAAAGCTCCAGAAGCCAGGAGCTGAGGTGGCACAGGCAGCAGAATACCTCTCCTACATTGGAGGTCTCCAGGATCAAATCCTGGTGAAGACTGGAGGAGGAGGATGAGAAGAGATGGCAGGAAACAGACACGGAGAATTGCCCAGCGAATGGACACAAAACAGCAAATGGGGAAGGGGGGGTTTAAAATGGATAGAGTAAATAAATAAATCTTTAAAAAAAAAAAAAGGGCGAGTTATGCTTAAAGAAGAAGTAGAAGATTAGGTCAGGTGTATATACTTAAGGGGGAAAAAAAAGATGCCTAGAAATTTTTTTTTGTTCTTCCTTGTTTTTTTCACTCTGAGAAAGGGCATGTGCTCCTTATAGTTGAATTGTCTCTCAAGCAGAGGCTAATTCTTGTTCCCTGCATCAAAAGTACTCATGAATGATGCCACGGAATGAATGTAAAATCATGTTTTATAGCAGTCATTGAAATATAGATTATCATTCACTCTTTGGGGACTGATAGTTTCTTAGGCCAGAAACAAGCTGTGATGGTGAAACCTGTCTGCATGGAGATGAGCATAGCTGGATGTGGTCTGGAGCAATGTCCTGGGACCCTCCTTCCATAAGAGCAGCATTATCATTGTGTCCCTCTTAGCACCTTGTCTATGACATGAAGAGGCCCTACCAAGTCATCTTGCATCTTGAATTGTGTAGCCTAATGAACAGCCAGGGGGGTTTTAAATTACTTTAAGTGTGGAACTAGGGCAAGGAGGAGATTCTTATTTCCATCTTTAAACTGTAGAATCAGTTCCAAGTTATGCTGGAGAGGGTAGCAAAAGGGAAGGACAGAAGAAATCTGTCAATTTGTAGAGCTGGTTTGCTCTTTTCAGGGAATGGAGATTCAAAAGGAGGATGTTACCCTAAGTATATAACAATGGAGGAATGGTTAAATAAACGTTAATGGGATAGTATGCTTCCATTAAACATATTTGTGAAGATGCTTTAATAACATGAGAAAATGCTCAGAATACAGCATTTAATGACCAAACAGGGTACATACTTATTATACTTAGTAGTATCTCATCTGTTTAAACGTGTGTATGTATATGCATATACTTAGAAAAAACAGACATTGTTATCTCTGGATGGGAGGATTACAGGTTATTTTTATTTTTCTTCTTTATAATTTTTTGTTTTACTTGAGATTTTCTACCAAAAGTAAGCATTTTATAATCAGGGGAAAAGGGTATTTTAGAGGTGGTTGTTCTGGAGAGAGCTCTTCCAGAGTCCCCAAGATTGAAAGAACACCTGTGGTACCCTAGAAGAGACACACTCAGCCTGAGCAGGATTGAGGCGGAAAGGAACCCAAGATAGGACTTTTTTTTTTTCTGGCTTATCAGAAAAACATCTTGCTAATAGAGAAAAGATTATCTTTCCTTTTTTTTTTTTTTTTCCTATTTTTTAGGACAGGCTTTAGAAAAGGACCTTTTGTTGTTGTTATTGTTTTTTTTTAGTAAGCGTTTAATATTGTTATAGCCGTTTTTCAGAGCAATTTTATGTCTTAAATCTAAGAATAATTTTTAAATGGGCTTATATTTTGTATGTCCTTTTTTCATTACATTTTTATAGTTCTATAGTTCTTAATATTTTTCGATTTTATTAAAGTACAACTAGCATTTAATAAAGTGTACATTAAGGGCTGTATTTTAACTTATCTTTAATCATGCCTTTGTCCCAACATAAAGTGAAAATGCAATTCTTCATATAGGGATGCTAATGTTGAAGGATGGGATAGTTTATAATCTATTTGCATGTATTTTCTATGTGTTCTTTCCAGGAATGACTAAAAAGACTTATGTGGAATCTATACTTGAGGGTATAAAACAGTCCAAACAAGAAAACTTGGACATTGATGTTAGGTAAGAAATACTGTACCTTAAATTTTACTGTTTTGATCACAGCTATAGCAGATTTATATAAATCATCCAGTAACTGATTTCTACCTTACAATAGAAAAAATAGAGTCAAGACCTCTATTACTTATTTAAAGTTAAGAGTACAATTTGGAATTCAGATGGTAATATTCTCAGAATCATTGCTCTAGTGAAATAAGGCTTCTCATTGCACTTAAGCTAAAATCCATACTTTTTTCTGTGGCCTACAAGATCCTACCTGATCTGGCTGCCTTTCTATTTTAACAGCCTCATCTAGGTGGCAACTTATAACTTACTACACACTGATCTCTCTCTTCCTGAAATAGGCCAAGGTATCAGTACCTTTGCTCTTTCTGTTGACTTTTTTTTTTAAGTAATTTTTTCCCTGCCATCATCCAAAGGGTTTCCAAATATTTTCTCCCAATCTGTAAGTTGTCTTTTTACTTTTGTGATAGAATCCTTTGATGCACAAAAGTTGTAAATTTTGATCAAGTCCCATTTATCTGTTTTTTCCTTTTGTTGACTATGCTTTTGGTGTAAAGTCTAAGAAATCATTACCTAACATAAGGCCCTGAAGATGTATCCCTATGTTTTCTTCTAGGAGTTTTATAGTTTGGGTTCTTATATTTAGATCTTTGATCCATTTTGAGTTAAATTTTGTATATAGTATGAGGGAGGAGTCCCTCTTCGTTCTTTAGCATGTAGATATCAAGTTTTTCCAGCACCATTTGTTGAAGAGACTATTCTTTTTCCATTAAGTGGACTTGGCACCCCTCTCAAAAATCAATTGGCCATATATGTGAGGGTTTATTTCTGAACTCTCAATTTGATTCCATTGGTCTATATGTCTGTCCTTGTGCCAGTACCATGCTGTTTTCTTTTGGGATATAAGACATCTCTTTAATACTTCCTGCAAAGGCAGATTCTTTTTTATTCTTTTTTACAAACACTCTTAGTTTCTGTTTATTTGTGAGCATTTTAAACTCATCTTCATATTTGAAGGACAATTTTGCCAGATAAAGAATTCTCAGCTGGCAATTTTTCTCTCTGAGTATCCTAATTATACCATACCACTGCCTTCTTGCCTCTATGGCTTCTGATGAGAAATCTGCATTGAATCTTACTGGGTGTTCTTTGTATGTGATGGTTTGCTTCTCCCTTCTTGTTCTCAGAATTTTTTCTTTATCTTTGACATTTGATATTCTGAGTAGTATGTGTCTTGGAGTAGGTCTATTTGGATTTATTCTGATTGGGGTGCCTATGCTTCTTGGACATGTAAATTAATTCCTTTCATGAGAGTTGGGAAGTATTCAGCCATTATTTCCTCAAATACTCCTTCTGCCCCTTTTTTCCTCTTCTCCTTCTGGAATTCCCATGACATGTACATTGTTGTGCTTTGTGTTATCATTCAACAACCTGAGCCCCTGCTCGATTTTTCCTACTCTTTTCTCTTTCTTCAATTTCAGCTGTTCTGTCATCTCTACTACTTATTCTTTCTTCTGTCATTTTAGGTCTGCTGTTGTATGCCTCTAAAGTTTTTTTAAAATCCATTTTTACCTCCCACCCCCTACCCCCCCGTTTTTGCTGTTTTTGTGTCCATTCGCTGGGCAATTCTCTGTGTCTGTTTCCTGCCCTCTCTTCACATCCTTCTCCTCCTGTCTTCGCTGGGATTCGATCCTCGGAAACTCCGATGTGGGAGAGAGGTGTCCTACTGCTTGTGCCACCTTAGTTCCTGGTTTTTCAGTGTGTCTCGTCTTGGCTCTCCCTTGTGTCACTCTCCTGTTATGTCATCATCTTGCTGCGTAACTTGGCAAGGCCTGATGGCGCACCCGTGCATGGGGCCTGGAAGTGCACCCATGCGCGGGGCCTGGGGGGCTCACCCACTCGCGGGGCCTAGTGGCCCGCACACCTTCTATATTTTTCTTTCTTTTTTTTTTTTTACCGGGAGGTCCTGGGGATCAAACCCAGGTCTCTCCATATGGGAGACGGATACCCAACCATTTGAGCCACATCCGCACCACCCCCATGCGTTTTTTTTTTTTTTTTTTCTTTTTTTCTTTTTTTTTTAATTTTAATTTTTTAAAAGATATTAAGATTACATAAATGTTACATAAAAAATATAGGGGATTCCCACATGCCCCACTCCCCATATCTCCCACACTTTCCCACATTAACAACCTCTAATGTGTTTTTGATCTCACCTATTGTCTTTCCTTCCCATAAGTGCTGTTATTTTTCTATTCAGGTTTTCAGATTTTTCTTTGTGCTTTTCCAGTGCCTTCTTGATGTCGTTTATCTTTAGCCATATTGTCTTTCAACTCATTAATTTGATTTTGGAGATTGGTATGAACCTCATTGAACTCAGGGATTGAACTCAGGACCTCATATGTGGGAAGCGAGCACTTAACCACTGAGCCACATTGGCTTCCCTACCATGCTATTTTGGTTAATTATAGTTTTGTAATAAGTTTTAAAATTGGGAAGTATAAGCCTTCTGAGTTCATTCTTCTTTTTCAAGATAGTTTTGGCTATTTGGGGTTCCTTATCTGCCATATACATTCAGTGATTGGCTTTTCCTGGAATAATCTTCCACCATATCCTTGCATGACTGGGCTTCTTATTTGGGTCTCAGTCAGCTGTCACTTCCTCAGAGAGGTTTTTGCTGACCACCCTATCTTAAAATGTTCCCCTAAATCCCCTAGTCACCCTATTCATTTCCTTTTTGGCACTTCTGACTATCAAAATAAGAAATTATCTTGTTTATACCTGTATTTGTCAGCCAGGGGGTGCTGATGCAAAGTACCAGAAATCTCTTGGCTTTTATAAAGGGTAGAAGCTTACAGTCACAAGGCCCTAAAGAGTCCAACTCAAGGTACCATAAGAGGTACTTTCTCACCCAAACTCATTTGCCACGTGTTGAAGCAAGATGGTGGGCAGTGTCTGTGAGGGTTCAGCCTTCCTTCTTCCTCTTAAGGCTCCGTGGTCCCAACTTCTTCCAATCTCAGCTGTAGGCTGGCATAAAGCTGGTCTGTCTCCCCAGGACTTGTTTCTTTCTGGGCTCAGCTGCTCTGATCTCTTCACAAGGTCAGCTGTACACTATCAGGCTCATCTCTCTCTTCTCAGGACCTTTGCTATGTCTAATGGAGCCTTCTCTCTTTCCTCATGTATCTGCTTCTCTGTGTATCTACTTCCATGTGAGAGTCTGTTTTATCCCCACCAAAGGGGTTGGGGACTCAACCCTGCATGCCCTAATGATGTGGTTAAATCAAAGCCCTAATCTTAACATAATTTAGTCAAAGACATCTCAGTTGAATCTAATACAAAGGATATCATGCCCAGAGGAACAGATCAGTTTACAAACATAATCAAATATCTTTTTTTGGAATTCATAAATAATATTAATATTAATATTGCCACAAAACCCATCCACTAAAGTGTAAGTTCCCTGCAGCCAGAGACCTTGTCTTCTTTTTTTTTTAAAGATTTTATTTATTTATTCATTTATCCCCCCCTTGCTGCTTGTGCTTGCTGGGTCAGCTAACCACGCCGTGCGGGCGGGCTTTGCCTTCACCAGGAGGCCCCGGGAACCGAACCCGGGGCCTCCCATATGGTAAGCGGGAGCCCTACTGATTGAGCCACAGCCGCTTCCCAGAGACCTTGTCTTCTGACTCATCACTGTATCTCCAGTACTTAGAACAAAGCCTGTCACATAGGAGGGGCTCAAGGGCTTAATGCCCCTGGTTTGCTAAATGAAGAATGAAAGAAAGCTAGCTATGTAGTTTCTGGCTATATGAATCTCTTAGGTAAGCATAACTAGACTAATAACCAATAAAAACAGGCAAAGACAAAAATAAAGTTCTAGAAAGAAGAAAAATTGAATTTGATGTTAATTAAGCCTCTAGATCCAATTACCAGTTTATAGGAAAATACAGGAGACAGGTGAACATGTTCAACAGTGCAGGGATACAATCAGCAAAATCCAGACTCAGGAAACATAGAACAGACAACCTAGTTTCTTCAGCAAATAAGCTGCAAGAAAGGAGAGGGTGGGGGGTGAAGCTATAGATTAAAAGAGACATGAGAGACATGGATCAACAATTGGGGAGCTTATTTGGATCCTGAATCAAAAAACTATAAAAAAACAAATAAATAAACAAAACAAGACGTTGGAAATTTGAACACTGACTAGATATTTGATGCTATTTAAGAATTTAGGGAAGCGGCTGTGGCTCAATCAGTAGGGCTCCCGTTTACCATATGAGAGGCCCCGGGTTCGGTTCCCGGGGCCTCCTGGTGAAGGCAAGCCCGCCCGCATGGCGTGGTTAGCTGACCCAGCGAGCACAAGCAGCAAAGGGGAGATAAATGAATAAATAAATAAAAAATCTTTAAAAAAAAACAAAAACAAAAACAATTTATGTCTCATTCCTACTGGCAAAGTAAATGTCATTTTGTCCAGAATTCAGCCAGGCCAAACATTTCCTAGAAAGTGTATTACGTGTAGCCTGCCATGCCTCTGGGACTGTGCTCAGAGTTGTCTTTTTCATCTGCGTCATATTCATTTTCACCTGTGTTTTCTTATATTAAAGATATTTGGTAACAATTGACAGGAGAGGTGGCCCTTCAGAAGCCAAGGAGACTGTTAAACTTGCTGAAGAGTTCTTCCTTTCTATGGAAGATACAGTTCTTGGCCTTGACCTCAGTGGAGACCCAACTGTAAGTTTTTTTTTTTTACCTAAATACATTTTATTTTTAAATGGTGGAATCAGTTAGTGGGATAAGGATTAGCTTGGAGAATCCTGCACTTTCCAGATGGTGCAGCAGACTCTGTGGTTGAAATCCGTTTCTTCCCTGGATTACCAGAATGTCTAGAACAGCTGTTCTCAACCAGGGTTCTGTAAAAGAATTAAGCCCCCTAAAAAAAAGAAAAGATTAAAAAAAAGAAAAAAGATTTGCATGACAATTTTCTCCATTGTGCTAAAGATGGTACTCGTTTAGTACCATTTTGCAAACGTAGAAGAGAAGTTCATTCATTACATACAATGGATATCTTAGGACTTACTTATCTCATAAAACACCTGGTTGACAAGGGCTGGCCTAGAGTTTCTTGAATGTTAGGTTAGAGCAGGGTGTCTTAACTGTGGCATTATTTACATTTGGGACCAGAAAATTCTTTGTTGTGAGAGCTCTCCTGGGCATTTTACAATGTAAGCAACATCCCTGGCCTCTACTCACTAGACATCAGTGTCACCTTCCCAGTTGGAACAACTAGAAATGTCTCCAGACATTGCCAAATGTCCCCCAGGGGGGATAAAATTGTCCCTAGTTGAAAGCTGCAGGATTAGAGAATCCCATGAAACTGGTTCTTATAGCTTTGTCTAACCTGGACTATCCTACTCTTGTTTTCATCTATCCGTTTGATAGAAGCTTTTTTTAGTAATCATGAGGGTTCCTGAATCAGGCCAGTGTTCCTCAGGCATGCAAGGCAGGTATCTGGATAAAGGTGGGAAAATATATGAGCCCTCCATTTCTGAGCCTTTTATTGCAGCAGAGGTAGGCTGGCAGCAGATAGGACTGGGAGTCAAGATACTTGTGTTCTAGCCCTGGCTTTCTCTTAATTTGTGGACTTTGATCCTTGCTTTCTATAAGTTTGGGCACATCATTTAACTTTTCTGGGCCTTCCTTCCTTTTTTATAAAAATGGCACAATTGCACTAGATATCTAGGTGTCCTTCCAGAAATAAAATTTTGTAACTGCTTTATCCAGTATAGCAGATTGACCTCAAGTTCACTGATATTTGACTTAAGATTCTTAAGGGCAGAAACTGTCTTTGCCAGCTTTGCATTCCCTAAAGTGTCTATAATATTGTAGGTGCTTTATAAAGAGTTTAGTAAATCTGTAAATGAATGACTTCCATTCATTTTTGTCATTATTTTATTCTTTTGTTTATGGGGACAGAGAACCTAGTTCCTCAGTTTACTCAGAATTCTCATGCATCCTCAACTTAACTTTTATCTTCAAGGTAGGACAAGCAAAGGACTTCTTAGAGCCTCTTTTAGAAGCTAAAAGAGCTGGTCTGAAGCTGGCATTGCATCTTTCAGAGGTAAATAATATTGTCTTAGGCTGGAAAGGGCAAATTACAATAGAAAATAACAGGGTCATTTGGGTCATTTGTAATTGACTAGAAATAAACCTGGCTTGGAAAAAAAATTTTAAAGGAAAGTAGAAATATCCTTAATGTAAGATAAAGATAAAGGCATGACTTGTTTTAGTCCCTAGTGTTATTGTTTTTATCTTTTTCTTTTTGTAGCTGTTGACTTACATTCCACCTTTGTCATTAGAAACAGTTTGGGGGTGGGGGTGGGGCGGATGTAGCTTAAGTGGTTGAGCACCTGCTTCCCATGTATGAGGTCCAGAGTTCATTCTCCAGTACCTCCTAAAAACAAAACAAACAAACAAATGACAAAACCAACTCTGGGGAGCCGATGTAGCGCTGGCTTCCCACATACAAGGTCCCAGGTTCAATCCCTGGTCCTGGTATCTCAAAAAAAAAAAAGTTTACGGGCGTGAATGTAGTGCAGGTGGTTGAACGTCTGCTTCCCATGTACAAGGTTCTGGGTTCCATCCCTGGTACCTCCTAAAAAAACATGAAAAAAAACAACTCTCACTGGGGAGTGGATGTAGCTCAGTGTTTGAGTACCTGCTGTACAGGTCCTGGGTTCATCCCCAGTACCTCCTTAAAAAAAAAAAAAGTTCAATGACAGCTACTAGAGAAGATGTGTGAATTTCTATCACCAGCCTTGTCATTGGTAACTGACCCTGAAAAAACACCAGTTCAATCTCACTTGTCCTCATGAAAGGACTTGAATGCATCACATGCAGTGGCAAGAAAGGAAGTTGCTCATCATTGTTTTGTGAGGCTCAGTAGAGAGATCCAGTGCTCTTTCTCGGCGCACAGCTCCCTGGCAATATAAGCACAGTGATAGATAATGTACAGATAACGCAGAAGAGTCACTCTCTTAAGCATATCCCTGTGTGGCAAACAAGAGACTTTACCACACTTTTTCACATTTTACAGATAAATTTATTTTCTATCTCAGTTTTAATTGCTTTTTACATGCAGGTAATAATACTTATTTTACTTACCTCATAGGGTTATTGTGAGTATTAAATGGGATAATGTATAAAGGTTGAGTAGCATGATTTATTTTGTTTGTTTGTTTTTATTTTTATTTTTTCTTGTTTGTTTTTGCTTTGTGATAATGATTTAAAGATTAAGAAGAATGAGAGCCACTTCCATGACTTTTGTTTTTCATGTCTACAAGCAGATGGGTTCGATTCAAGGTAGTAATCTAGAGACAGAACTTAAAATCTAGGATCCATGTGTCCATACTCTGTCATAATGGACCTTTCACTCATAGGACCCCCTCTAGCTGACCTAACTGGTACCTGATTGAAGCCATTGGTTGCTACTGGGAACAGTTACCTCTGATCTTTGTGCATAACATCAGAACCTGCTTATCCTTTAAGACCTTTTCCTTAGTTTCTGTTGCTTTTCTTGTTTGGTCTCTTGGCTGCAAAACATTTCATTTCAAAATGTTTGGGCTATCTAAGAGATAGAGAGCACAGCTAGACATTTTCATGGTGATTGTAGTATAACTTTAGCTAACCTTGCCAAAATAAAATATGAGTATACTAAGCAGGGAAAGAGACTGGACCCTGGAGTCCTCTGGACCCAGGTTTGGCCCTTAACTGCCGTTCACTAGCTCTATGACTTTGGACACTTTTTTTTTTTTTTTTTAATGTTTTATGCTTTAACTACAAAAGTTATAGATACCTAAAGAAGAATGAAATGTAGAAAAGTATAATGTAAAAGGGAAAAAAATTAAAAATGAAATGTCCCCCCTCCCATTCCATTTCTGCTCCCTAGGGTTAATAATGTTAACAGGGGGCAGATGTGGCTCAAATGGTTGGGCATCCGTCTCCCATATGGAGGGACCTGGGTTCAGTCCCGAGGACCTCCTGGTAAAAAAAAAAAAAAAATACTGTTAACAGTTTTGTGTTTTTATTCTTTCAGACTTTTTTTTAGTATATATGAACACAAACACATGACATAGAACACAAATACAGGTATAGAGTTATGGGTTTTGCTTTTTTTTTAGGGGTTTTATTTTTGCAAATTACTTAATTTTTCTGAGTCTTAATTTCTTATCTTCAGCACTTTGTAAGATTCTTTTGAGGATTAAGGGAGTATTTATATGAAAAGGAACAGAGTAGGCTCTTTATAAGTATTATTATTACTTAATCTATAATTATTATCATCATTGAAATTAATCTAGAAAAATTTTGGGGAATGAATGAGAAAATAAAAGGCAAAGAAGAAAACGGGGAAGGTATAAGTAGTTCAGCTATCCAAGATGTCTGTATCAGAGAGACAGTACCTATCTATAGACAAATGCTTTATTTTATTTATTTATTTATTTTTTACCGGGAGGTCCCGGGGATCAAACCCAGGATCCTCCATATGGGAGACGGACGCCCAACCATTTGAGCCACAGCCGCCCCCAAGACAAATGCTTTAAGGACTTCTGGAAGAGGTCATTGATTCCCCTTCTCCTTTTTTTTTCCTTTTTCTTTTTGAGATTCCAAACCGAAAAAAAGAAACACAAATACTTCTGGATCTGCTTCCTGACAGAATTGGGCATGGGACATTTCTTAACTCTGCTGAGGGAGGATCCCTGGATCTGGTGAACTTTGTGAGGCAACACAGGATTCCACTGGGTGAGCCTTAGTGTTTCAGGTCTCCCAGAAACCCTCTGCCCCTCTCTCTCCCCCACCCCCTTCCAATTACAACCTACAGGTAAAGAAGTCCTGTTCTGAAGATATAATTATCATTTGGAAGATAAAAGATGCATGATGTGCATGTTTCAGGCTATTTAAGTCACTGAAAGTGTTAACTCTCCCTAGAATATAAGCTTCATGAAAGCAGAGACCTTGTCTTTCTTGTTCACTGCTACATTCTCTAGAGCCTAAGACAGTGCCCTGAACTCAGTAAATATTGAAAGGATAAGGGTCATATAGTATTTTGAAATGGCATTAACCAAATTAACATGTGTTACAAAAATGTGCAATGATGGGAAACATGTGGCTCGAGATTCGGCATCCGTCTACCTCACGGTAAAAAAAAAAAAAAAAAAAAAAAAAGTGCAATGTTTACTTAAAAAACTAAGAATTACAGAATATTTCAAGTATATTTTTACATGTCTGTTGAGCATAATGCACAGATCTACATTATATACTTGGAACTATTTTTATTTAACAACAAGAATTTATGAAGTTACTGTTCTAGTTGCTGAGAATAGAACAGTTTACAAAACAGACAAGGTTTCTTTCTCAAGGAACTTCTATTCTAGTGGGGGGAAGACAATTAAAAAATATGCAAGAAAATATCAAAATTAAGTTCTATGAAGAAAATTAAACTGATTTAAAATAAAGCTGATACAATAGTTTTTAAATAACTACTTTAGATTGGATGGTCTGGGAATGCCTTTTTGAAGAGGGAAAGCAGCAGTTTGCTGAAAACCATTTTAGCAAATGATCAATTCACTGAATTTACAAATTTACCAATTTATAAAACACTTGAGTGTTTTGGTTTGTTTTTTTTTTCCCACTATTTATAGAATTTTCAGCAATTCATATGAGGTGAGATTTTTTTTTTTTTTCACTAAGGACATTTTCACATATACACAAATGTAGAGAGAATAAATCCCCACATACCATGGTTAGCTTCAACAATTATTAACATTTTGCTAATCTTGTTTCATTAATCCTTTCCCAGCTTTTTTTTGGGCAGGGGGTTAGTGGAAGCTGGAATATTTTAGAACAGATCCCAGATATGTGATTTATAAATAGAATGATTTGATTTTAACAGCTTTTAAAGATGTCTATAAAGTTCTAGTTGACCAATGTTCATTTTATCTTTGTAGCAACATTTTAAGAATGCTCATTTTGTCAAAAACTGAGAGTTACAGGATAGTTTAGTCTTCTTACAAATAAATAGTATTTAAAATGTTTATTTCATAATAAGAAACAAAAATTTCAGCATTTCCTATAGGAATTTTTCAGTTTGTACTGCTTTAGAGTCTTTTTAAAGGTCATTTTCAGTTTTGCAAATATTTTAGTATTTTTATGATTTTTTAATCAATTTCTCAAGTAGCACATCAATCTTAATTTATTTCCTGCAGTTAGCAGCCAATATTTAGTACCTGATAAGGCTGCAAACTGCTATCTCGATATTTAAACTAGAATTTCAGCAGATTCTCTTCGACAGGATTTGTTAGCTAGGTCTGATTTCTTTTGGCGATTTTTCATTTCTTTTGGGTGTTTTTGACTGTGACTTTCAATTTTTTTACCTTTTTTTTTTTTTATCTGTTCTTTAAATGGTATATATTGGCTTTAAGTTTGTAATTTTGGCAATTAAACAATTTTATTTCAAAATTTTACATATAACAGGATTATTTTAGTCACTTTGGACCTTTTTCTGCATCCTTTAAATGCCACTTTCATTTTCTAATGTGTAGCATCTTTTGTTACCATTCTTTGACAATGCCTCAAATAGCATATCAGGCTTAATTTTCTATTTCTATCAGTTAGTAAGCAGATTCTTGGTATTTCACATAATTTGGTTGTTCTGAATCCTACTTAAACAATTTCATATTTATTATGATTGTGTATATCATATTTGAGGTTCTCTTTTTTTGCTGAAATTTTGGCTACTGCTTATAAAACATGTTTTTCAGAATATTCATTAATAAGGAGACTAAACTACCCTATAATCCGTAGCTTTCAACAAATTGGAATGTTCCTTAAAATGTGTTTATGAAGACAGTAGGAAAATCAGTCAACTAAAACTGCATGGAAAATTTCAAAAGCTATAAAAAACCCCCTCATACTATGTAAATTGCAGTAAGCTTTATAAATAGTTATAAGAAACAAGTATTTGGTACATTTGGTGAATTGACCTAGAGGAAGTCATATTAGAGCTGAGACCTAAGTGATAAGTAGGAGTCAGCTATGGAAAGATCTGGGGAAAAGCCATTCTAGACAGAGAGAACAAATAGCTTCTGCAAAGGCCCATAGGCAAGGGATGGAGAGAAGACCTGTATAAAAGAACAGAATGAAAGAAGGCCATGTATCTAGGTCATAATGAATGAGTAAGAGATTCAGCTGGAGAGGTAGATGGGGGACAGACTCTTTCCATATCTCCCCATATTCCCTCCAACCCCTACCCTGGGAAGCTCTAATCTACTTTCTAACCTTAGGCTTTGTAAGCTAGGACAGGGAGTTTGGATTTTGTTCTAAGTGTGTTGGGAAACCACTGGAGGGTTTTAATACTGCAGAAGAAAGATGTGATCTGATTTACTTTTCAAAAAGACCACTTTGATTACTGTGTGGTAAATGGAAAAGGGGACAGAAGTGGAAGCTAGAAGGTAAGTCAGGAGGCTAGTGTATGGAAACCACTTGCATAATGATCTTATTTGGTGTGGTGGTCCAGCTCTCTTCACAGCAGAGTGAGTGCAGGCTGGGCTTGCCCATCCCTTGAACTGAGTGGCCCTGTGTTTAGGCTGCCTTACTCAAGTAAGCAGAAGCCATTCATCAAACAAGTGAAGTATTCTACTATGGCTGGGAATCCCAGTGCAGCGTTTGAAGGCAGGAATTTGTTAATAGTAGAAGTCATTCTTTTTTTTTTTTTTTTTTAAAGATTTTATTTATTTATTCATTTATCCCCCCCTTGCTGCTTGTGCTCGCTGGGTCAGCTAACCACGCCGTGCGGGCGGGCTTGCCTTCACCAGGAGGCCCTGGGAACCGAACCCGGGGCCTCCCATATGGTAAACGGGAGCCCTACTGATTGAGCCACAGCCGCTTCCCAGAAGTCATTCTTAAAATGGACTTACTTGTCTAAAAGCAGGCAGTGAATAGGATGGTTGTGTGGGTAAAGGAATTTAGGGCTTTTCTTTGAAGCCATGGAAGAAGTTCATGTCTGTTCTTGGCGCTTTATAATGCTATAGATCTCAAGCAGTGCTACACTCTAAGAATGATCAGTAGCCCTTCAAAAAACCCTCTGGGCTCTGCTGTCATGATAATTGCCTGCCTTCTTCATGGTGATTGGCTTATAACACTGACTTCCTCTCAATTTTGACAAAAGAAAGAAAGCACTTAACTATGAAGGGGGTTTTAAAATTCCCTCCCTGATACAATTGCTATCCTAAGCTGCAGCATATATTTCCTGTACAATTATACTAATTGAACTACAAATCTTCACATGTTAAAAAGGTCAATTTTGTAAAATAAGAATTCCTGAAAATTAGCATAGTTTTAAAAGATTTCTCATTCGTCTACTGGTGAACACTGAATGAGTTCACTTACCTTCTTTTAATTAGAGACTTTTTTCCTCTTTCATCCAGAACTCTGTTTGACCTCAAACGTCAAAAGTCAGACAGTTCCATCTTATAACCAGCATCATTTTGGATTCTGGCATAGCATTGCTCATCCTTCTGTGATCTGTGTAAGTTGTTTGAAGTATTTTGCTCCTTTTTAGTCCTTGAGTTGCATTAGGTCAGATGCTTATTCCTTAGATGACTACCTTGCATGCCTGAAGGTAATGGCCAAGTAGAGAGGTGAGAGGGAATTGGGGCATTAGAGGCTGCAGAAAGCCAGGGTGACCCTGGATTGGCTCTATTGGAGAAGATCCAGGACAATACTTTTTAAAAAGGTACTGATGCCCAGCAGCCCCACTCCTGAGATTCTGCTTTATTTGATCTGGCATGAGTCCTGGGCATGGATATATTTTTTAAAACTCCCTAGGTAATTTTAATAAGCAGTCAGTGTTGAGAATAACTACTCTGGTGTGTGTGTGTGTTTCAAGTATAAACAAGCCTATTTAATTATAGATATGCACAGGTGCATTTATAAACCCTTATGTAGAAGCTTGGGAAAGAAGCATGCTAAAGAGGAAAATAAACCCTGAACAAAACATTGGTTTTTGTTTTTAATTTTTATTATGGTATGATACATATAACACAAAGTTTTCCATTTTAACCATTTTTAAGTGTCAAGTCAGTGGTATTAATTGCATTCACAATGTTGTGCTACTATCACCACCATCAATTACCAAAACATTTTCATCACCCCAAACAGAAACTCTGTACCTATTAAGCTGTATCTCCCCATTCCTCCCTTCCCCTGGTCCCTGGTAACCTCTAATCTACTTTCTGTCTCTACAAATTTGCTTACTCTAGATATTTCATATAAGTGGAATCATACAATATTTGTCCTTTTTGGTCTGGCTTTTAAAAATTGACATGTTTTCAAGGCTCACCTATGTATCAGAACTTCATTTCTTTTTATGGCCAGATAATATTCCATTGTATGTATATACCACATTTTTATATATGCATCTATTGATGCACATTTGGGTTGTTTGCACCTTGGCTATTATGAATAATGCTGTTTATGAATATTGGTATACAAGTAACTGTTCAAACTCCTGTTTTCAATTCTTTGGGGTATATACCTAGAAGTAGGATTGCTGAGTCATGTGATTATTCTGTTTAATTTTCTGAAGAACTGCCAAACTATATTGCACGGTGGCTGCACCATTTTATATTCCCACCAACAATATGCAAGGGTTCCAATTTCTCTGCATCTTCCTCAACACTTATTTTCCTTTTTTTTTCTTCTTTTTTTTAATAATAGCCACCCTAGTGGGGGTATCTCATTGTGGTTTTGATATGTATTTCCCTAAGAGCTACAGATGTTCAGCACCTCTTTTCAGTGTACTTCACTTTGTTGGGTTTTGCAGATATTACAGATTGAAAGTTTATGGCTATAATGAATTCACATAATTTGAGGGAGTTAGACTAAAATTTTGTACATTAGGAAAATAAGTTATAGCTCATGTATACTTGTAGTTCCATTAGCACTCAGTAAATATAATGGTTAGTAAAACTAATATGATTTTGGTCAAAAAAAAAAAAAAAAAAAAAAAAGAAAGTTTATGGCAACCCTGCATCAAGCAAGTCTATCAATGCCATTTTTCCAACAGCATATGCTCACTTCGTGTCTCTGTGTCAAGTTTTGGTACTTTTCACAACATTTCAAACTTTTTCATTAATATTATATCTGTTCTGGTGGTCTGTGATCAGTGATTTTTTTTTTTTAAAGATTTTATTATTTATTTATACCCCCCCCATTGTTTTGTGCTGTCTGTTTGCTATCTGCGTGTTCTTCTGTGTCTGCTTGTCTTCTCTTTAGGCGGCACCGGGAACCAATCCTGGGGCTTTCCAGAGCAGGAGAGAGGCACTCAATCTCTTGTGCCACCTCAGCTCCCTGGTCTGCTGCGTCTCTTATTGTTTCTCCTCTCTGTCTCTTTTAGTTGCATCATCTTGCTGCGCCAGCTTTCTGTGCGGGCCAGCACTCCGCGTGGGGCAGCACTCTGCGTGGGCCAGCATGCCGTGCAGGCCAGCTTGCCTTTCACCAGGAGGCCCCAGGAATAGAACCCTGGACCTCCTATATGGTAGAATGGGAGCCTAGTCGCTTAAGCCACATCCATTTCCCTCAGTGATTTTTTTTTTTTTTTAAAGATTATTTATTTATCTATTTATTTATTTATCCACCCTTGATGCTTGTGCTTGCTGTGCCCATTTGCTGCGTGTTTTTCTGTGTCTGCTTGTCTCCCTTTGTTGGGTCGTCCCGCTGCGTCAGCTCACCGCGCCACGCGGGCTGGCTTGCCTTCACCAGGAGGCCCCGGGAACCGAACCCAGGGCCTCCCATATGGTAAACGGGAGCCCTATCGATTGAGCCACATCCGCTTCCCTCCCTCAGTGATTTTTTTTTTTTTTTTAATAAGATTTTATTTATTCATTTATCCCCCCCTTGCTGCTTGTGCTCGCTGGGTCAGCTAACCACGCCGTGCGGGTGGGCTTGCCTTCACCAGGAGGCCCCGGGAACCGAACCCGGGGCCTCCCATATGGTAAACGGGAGCCCTACTGATTGAGCCACAGCTGCTTCCCCCTCAGTGATTTTTGATATTACTATTATACTTGTTTTGGGGCTCCACGAACTGCACCCTTATAAGACAGTGAACTTAATAAATGTATATTTGTTCTGACTGCTCCAGTGATGGGCCGTTTCCCTGTCTCTCTCCCTCTCCTCAGGCCTCCCTATTCCCTGAGACACAATGGACTCAAGTGTTCAAGCAAAAGGAAGAGTCATAGATCTCACTTTAAATCAAAAGCTAGAAATAGATTAAGCTTAGTAAGGAAAGCATGTTGAAAGCCAAAATAGGCCAAAAGCTAGGCCTCTTGCACCAGTTAGCAAAGCTGTAAATGCAAAGGAAAAGTTCTTGAATGAAATTAAAAGTGCTATTTCAGTGAACACACTAATGATAAAACACAACAGCCTTATTGCTATGGAGAAAGTTTGGTCTGGGTAGAAGATCAAACCAGCCACAGTATTCCCTTAAGCCAAAGCCTAATCCAGAGAAATTCCCTAACTCTCTCCAATTCTATGAAGGCTGAGAGAGGTGAGGAAGCTTCAGAAGAAAAATTTGAAGCTAGCAGAGGTTGGTTCATGAGGTTTAAGGAAAGAAGCCATGTCCATAACATAAAAGTACAAGGTGAAGCAGCAAGTTATCCAGAAGATCTAGCTAAGATCATTGATGAAGGTAGCTACACTAAACAACCAATTTTCAATGTAGATGAAGCAGCCTTATTTGAAAGAAGATGCCATCTAGGACTTTCATAGTTAGAGAGGTCAAAGCCTGGCTTCAAAGCTTCACAGGACAATCTGACTCTCTTATAGAGGCAAATGTAACTGGTAACTTTAAGTTGTAGCCAGTGCTGATTTACCATTCTGAAAATCCTAGGCCCTTAAGAATTATACTAAACTACTCTGCCTTTGCTTTATAAATGGAACAACAAAGCCTGGATGACAATGTGGTTTACTAGTATATAAGCCCACTCTTGAGACCTACTGCTCAGAAAAAGACTCCTTTCAAAATATGACTGCTCATTGACAATGCACGAATAGTTTACTCAGTCCAATATATTCACTTGTGGCTGTCCCTTTGTAGTCAACCCCTTTCTACAACCCAAATGTTTGACAGCCACTGAGCTATTCCCTGTCTTTATAGATTGCCTTTTAGAGAATATCATATCTGGAGTCACAGCCTTTTGAATCTATCCTTTTTCACTTACTCTAATGCATTTGAGATTCATCTATTTTGGTGTGTGTATCCATAGTTTGGTCCTTTTTGTTGCTGAATGGTTTTCAATTGTAAGAATGTATCACAGTTCATCCACTTTACCAATTGGAGGACATTGGATTGTTTCCAGTTTTTGGCAATTAGGAATAAAGCTGCCATAAACATGTGTCCCCCGGGGGAAAGGGGTAAGAGCATTGGTGGTTCATAGGAGGAGGTCAAAATATCAACATCAACAGGAGTTTGGAAGAAGTTGCTTCTAGCCCTCATGGATGACTGTGAGGGATTCAAGACTTCAACGGAGGGAGTAACTGCAGATAAAGTAGGTTGAGAAAGAACTAGAATTAGAAGTGAAGCCTTAAGATGTGACTGCATTGCTGCAATATCATGATAAAACTTGAGAGGATGAGGAGTTTCTTCTTTTGGATGAGCAAAGAAAGTGATTTCTTGAGATGGAATCTACTCCTGGTGAAGATGCTGTGAATATTGTTGAAATGACAGCAATGGATTTAGAATATTACATAAACTTAGTTGTTAAAGTAGCAGCAGGATTTGAGAGAATTGACTCCAATTTTGAAAGAAGTTCAACTACGGGTAAAATGCTATCAAAGAGCATTGCACGCTGTAGAGAAATCTTTCACAAAAGGAAGAGTCAGTCCTCCCAGGGATGAGCTTCCCTGGCACCGAGGGATTACTACCAAGTACCAACTAGCAGTACAACTGGAAAAATAATAAAAGGGGGAAAAGGTAAAGACAAATGAGTTTATATGGCTTAGAGACTTCAAAGTGAGTCAGGAGGTCATCCCAGAGGTAACGCTTATGCATGTCTCAGCAGGATTGCATATATTGCCAAAGTAGATACTACCTCAAATAGTGGGGCTCCTGAGGGCTCTGGAGACATCCAGGTCCTACAGTCATGGCATATAGCTCCAGAGTTTGATGCCTTGCCAGTGGGCCCTACTTTGGAGTTTGTGCTCCTGAGTGTGACAGAGTTGGACTCAGTTGTGATTTCTCTGCACATGCCTCTTCTGTCCCTTCTATTTGAACCTACAGTTGGTGCTGGAGTTGGTAGGTGTATGCCCAAGAGACTTGAATCTTTGGGCTGTCCATGTGCCAGCTGGGCCTGGAGCCAGCGAAGTTGTAGCACCTACTTTCCAGTTCATTGGACTCACCCAGGACAACTAACAAGGAAGTGAGGATGGACAACCACCATACCAAGGAACCAAAAGAGTCTACAACTACAGGCAAGAGAGTCCCATCCATCAGCCATATGGAATTGAAGCCCCCTCTCAATTAGAGGTGGAGTGGGCAGCACCATTCCAGAATCCTCAGGATTGGGGAATAAAATATGGACTAGAGTGGACTTACTGGTATTCTACTATAGACTTACTATGATTCTAGCAATGGAGGAAGTTATAACATATATCATGGATGTTGTATTAGTCAGCCAAAGGGGTGCTGATGCAAATTACCGGAAATCTGTTGGCATTTATAAAAGGGTATTTATTTGGGGTAGAAGCTTACAGTTGCCAGGCTGTAAAGCGTAAGTTTCTTCCCTCACCAAAGTCAACTGTCACGTGTTGGGGCAAGATGGCTGCCGACGTCTGCGAGGGTTTAGGCTTCCTGGGGCTCCATTTCTCTCCGGGCTGAGCTCCTGTTTCCTACACAAGGTTAGCTGCAGACTATGAGGCTCTCTAGGCTTTGCCTCTCTCCACAAGGCCAGCTGTGAACTGTCAGGCAAATGGTTCATCTCTTTTCCTGGAGTCTTCTCTCCTTTCTCATGACCAAGCTTCTCTGTGTATTTGCTTCCCCAGGCTCCACCATTAAAACTCCAACATCAGAATTCCAACTCAAAAACACCAATCCTGTCCTTTGCCATGTCTTTTATCTTTGATTCCCCACCCACCAAGGGGCGGGGCTCAGTGGCTACTGACGTGGCCCAGTCAAAGCCCTAATCATAACTTAATCATGCCCAGATGAACAGACCAGTTTACAAGCATAATCCAAAGTCTATTTTTAGAATTCATAACTATATCAAACTGCCAAACTGCTACAGATGTGGAGACAGTGGCCACTGGAATTGCTGAAGTCAGGGAGAGGGAAAAAGAGGTATAATATGGGGGCATTTTTAGGACTTGGAATTGTCCTGAATGACATTGCAATGACAGATACAGGCCATTATATATCCTGCCATAACCTACAGAATTGGGTGGGAAAGAGTGTAAACTACAATGTAAACTATAATCCATGCTTAGTGGCAATGCTCCAAAATGTGTTCATCAATTGCAATGAATGTACCACACTAATGAAACAAGTTGTTAATATGGGGAAAATTGGGAAGTGTGGGGAGTGGGGCATATGGGGATCCCTTATATTTTTTAATTAACATTTTATGTAATCTGAGTATCTTTTAGAAAAAATAAAAAATAAATTAAAAAAAAAAAAAAGGAAGAAACAATCAATGTGGCAAACTTCCTTGTCTTATTTTAAGAAATTGCCACAGCTACTCCAACCTTCATCAACCACCACTGAACGGTCAGTAGCCATGAACATCCAGTGAAGGGAAGCGGATGTGGCTCAAGCGATTGGGCTCCCATCTACCACATAGGAGGTCCAGGGTTCAATTTACAGGGCCTCCTGGTGAAAAGCAAGCTGGCCCGCACTGCGAGCTGGCCCACGCAGGAGTTCTGGTCTGTGCGGAGAGCTGGTGTAGCAAGATGACGCAACAAAAAGAGACAGAGGAGAGACAAGAGACGCAGCAGACAGGGAGCTGAGGTGGCACAAGAGATTGAGCAGCCTCTCCCAGCTGTGGAAGGTCCCAGTATCGGTTCCTGGTGCAGCCTTAAGGCAAGCAGACACAGAGAGCAGACAGCGAGCACAAAACAATGGGGAGGGGGCAGAAATAAATAAATTAAAAAAAAAAAACATCGAAGGAAGACCCTACACCTGCAAAAAGTTTATGACTCATTGAAGGCTCAGATGATAGTTAGCATTTTTTAGCAATATTTTAAATTAATGTATATACATTGTTTTAGACATATTGCTGTTGCACACTTACTATAGTGTAGTATAAATATAACAATATGCATTTAGAAACCAAAAAATTTGTGGGACTTTATTGTGATGTTTGCTTTATTGTAGTGGTCTGGAGCCTAACATGCTGTATCTCCAAGATATGCCTGTATATATCTTTGGAGAAATGTCTATTCAAGTCCTTTACCCTTTTTTTAATGGGGTAGTTTGTCTTTTTGTTGTTGCATTGTAGGGGTTCTGTTTATATTCTGGATATTAAAACCTTATCAGAGATATGGTTTCCAAATATTTCCTCTGTTTCTGTAGGTTATCTTTTCACTTTTATTTTAAACTTTATTTCAACTTCAAAAAATAAAATAACAGACAAAAAACAGCGTAACTAATTATGGAAACATTGCTTTAAAAAAATCCTGGCTGGTACATTTATCTTATTTAATCCTAAAAACAAACTTAGTTGTTTCTCCACTGTTCCAAAGGATGGATAAAATGATCACAGATTTGGTTAAATGGCATGACCAAGGTCTCCTTGTTAAAGAAGAAAATTTCTTTTTCTTTTTATTTTTTATTTATTTATTTTTTTTATTTTTATTTTTTTAAGATTTTATTTATTTATTCATTTATCCCCCCCTTGCTGCTTGTGCTCGCTGGGTCAGCTAACCACGCCATGCGGGCAGGCTTGCCTTCACCAGGAGGCCCCAGGAACCGAACCCGGGGCCTCCCATATGGTAAACGGGAGCCCTACTGATTGAGCCACAGCCGCTTCCCAGAAAATTTCTTTTTAAAAAAGCTTGATCATATTCACAGCTCATAAAACTAAATCCCATATTCTTTTTTTTTTTTTTTTACCTTTAGTATTAATATAGAACCTTCTTTGCCTTTGTAACAAAAATATTACAATATTACTGTTAGCTATAAGTTACCTTAGTTGTATTTTTCCCATGTATCACCATATTAGCAGAACATTCCTGTATTTGTGTTATTAACCATAATCCTCATCTACCACTGAAATCACTATGTTATACAGTCCCTAGATTATCCTCTAGCTGTCTTTCAATTTTCATTAACCTCTCCAGAGGCCCAGTCACATTTATAAATCTGCAGTGTTAGTTATACTCATTATGTATTACCATCAACTCTATCCATTTCCACATATTTACAATCAACTTTATTAAACATTCTACATACATTCAGCATCAGCTCCCCCTTCTCAACCTACATTCTGTCTTCTACTAACCAGTACTCTATAGTTTAGCTCCATAAGTTTACTCATCATATTAATTCATATCAGTGAAACCATATAATATTCATCCTTTTGTGTCTGGCTTATTTCCATCAACATAAAATACTCAAGGTTCATCCATGTTGTCATATGCATCCCAGTTCATTTCTTCTTACACCTGAATAGTATTCCATCGTATGTATATACCACATTTTGTTTATTCATTTGTTGGTTGATGGGCACTTAGGTTGTTTCCGTCTTTTAGCAATTGTCAATAATGCCGCTGTGAACACTAGTGTGCAAATATCTGTTCGTGTCCTTGCTTTCAGTTCTGATTATGTTCCTGGTAGTGGGATTGCTGGATCATATGGCAGTTCTATATTTAGCTGTCTTCCACAGAAGGCACTCCGTTTTACACTCCCACCAACAGTGAAGGAGTGTTCCTATATCTCTGCATCTCTCCAGCACTTGTAGTTTTCTGTTTTTTTTTTTTTTTTTTTTTTTTTTTTTAAGAATGGCCAACCTGTAAGGCATGAAAATATATCTCATTGTAGTTTTTATTCTGCATTTCTCTGATAGCTAGTGATGTTGAACATCTTTTCATGTGCTTCTTGGCCATTTGTATTTCCTCTTTGGAAAAATGTCTATTCAAGTCTTTTGCCCATTTTTTAATTGGGTTGCTTGTCTTTTTATTGTTGAGTTGTGTGATCTCTTTATATAACATGGAAATCAAACCCTTAACGGATATGTGGTTTCTAAATATTTTCTCCCATTGAGCAGGCTGCCTTTTTGACTTCTGACAAAGTCATTTGAAGCACAAAGTTCTTAATTTTGAGGAGTTCCCGTTTATCTATTTATCTTTCATTGCTTGTGCTTTGGGTGTAAGGTTTAAGAAACCACACCTACCTACAAGATTTTGAAGATGTTTCCTGACATTTTCTTCTAGGAGTTTTATGGTTCTAGCTTTTCTATTTAGGTCCTTTATCCATTTTGAGTTAATTTTTATATAAGGTATGAGTAGGGGTTTTCTTTCTTTCTTTTAGCTATGGGTATCCAGTTCTCCCAGCACCATTTGTTGAAGAGACTATTTTTTCCCAATTGAGTAGACTTAGCAGTCTTGTCAAAAATCAATTAGCCATACATGTGAGGGACTATTTCTGAACTCTAAGTTTGATTCCATTGGTCAATCTGTCTATCTTTAGGCCTGTACCATGCTGTTTTTACCATTGTTGCCAAGTAACATGTTTTAAAGTCAGGAAGTGAGAGTCTTCCAACTTCATTCTTTATTAAGATTTTTTTGTCTATTAGAGGACCCTTATCCTTCCAGATAAATTTGATAATTGGCTTTTCCAATTCTGCAAAAAAAGGTTGATGGAATTTTGGGGGAGATTGTGTTGAATCTGTAAATCAATTTGTGTAGAATTGACATCTTAATGATAGTTTCCCAATCCATGAACATGGAATGTCCTTCCATTTATTTAAGTCTTTTGTCTTCTTTGATTTCTTTTAGCAGTGTTTTTATAGTTTTCTGAATTCAGGTCTTTTATATCCTTGGTTAAATTTATTCCCAAATATTTGATTCTTTTAGTCACTTTTGTACATGGAATTTTTTCCTGACTTCCTCCTCAGTTTGCTCATTATTGGTGTATAGACTTGCTATTGGGAGCAGAGGTGGCTCAAGCCATTGGGCGCCTCCCTCCCACATGGGAGGTCCCAGGTTTGGTTCCTGGTGCCTCCTAAAAAGAAGATGAGCATATGATGAACAGACACAGAGAGCAGACAGTGAGTGCAAAACAATGAGGGGTGTGGGGAGAAATCTTAAAAAAAAAATTGCTATTGATTTTTGTGTATTAATCTTGTATCCTGCCACTTGCTGAAGTTGTCTATTAGTTCTAGTAGCTTTATGTGGATTTTTTGTGTGACTTTCTAGGTATAGGATCATAGCTTCAGCAAATAGAGAGTTTTCTTCTTTGTTTCCTATTTGGGTGCCTTTTATTTCTTTTCCTTGCCCAATTACTCTGGCCTAACACTTCTAGCACAATATTGAATAACAGTGGAAACAGTGGGCATCCTTGTCTTGTTTCTGATCTCAGCAGGAAAGCTTTCAGTCTTTCACCATTGAGTACAGTGTTGGCTGTGGGTTTTTCATATATGCACTTAATCATATTGAGAAAGTTTCTTTCTATTCCTATCTTTTGGGGTGTTTTTTTTTTTTTTTTTTAATCAAGAGAGGATGTTGTGTTTTGTCAAATGCCCTTTCTGCATCAATTGAGATAATTGTGATTTTTCTTCTTCAATTTATTATTGTGGTGTATTACATTGATCTGTTTTCCAATGTTGAACCACCCTTGCATACCTGGTATAAAATCCAGTTGATTGTGGTGTATAATTCTTTTAATGTGCATTTGGATTCAGTTAGCAAGCATTGTGTTGAGGATTTTTGCATATATATTCATAAGAGAAATGGGTCTGTAATTTTCTTTTTTCATAGCTTCTTTAATTGCCTTTAGTATTAGGATGATGTTGGCTTCAGAGAATGAGTTTGGTAGTGTTCCCTCCTCTTCAATTTTTGGAAATGTTTGAACAAGATTGGTATTATCTTCTTTAAATGATTGGTAGAATTGACCTTTGAAGCCATCTGGTCCTAGGCTTTTCATTCTGGGGAGGTTTTTGATGACTGTTTAAATTTCTTTACTTGTGGGGTCAGTGTGGGTCATTTGTATGTTTTTAGGAATTTATGCATTTCCTCAACATTGTCTAGTTTGTTGCCATGCAGTTGTTCATAGTATCATCTTATGGTCTCTTTTATTTCTTCAGGGTCAGTGGTAATGTCCCCTTTCTCATTTCTGGTTTATTTATTTGCATCTTCTCTTTTTTTTTCTTTGTCAGTCTAGCTAAGGATTTGTCAATTTTGTTGATCATCTTGAAAACCAACTTTTGGTTTTATTGATTCTCACTTTTTAAAAAAACTCTCCATTTCATTTATTTCTGCTCTAATCATTATTTCTTTCCTTCTGCTCGCTTTGGGATTAGTTTGCTGTTCTTTTTTTAGTTTCTCCAGGTGTGCAGTTATGTCTTCAATTTTAGCTGTCCTTTTTAAATGTAACCCTTGAGGGCTATGAATTTCCCTCTCAGCTCTGCCTTTGCTGTGTCCCATAAGTTTTGATATGTTGTGTTCTCATTTTCATTTGTCTTGAGATGTTTACTGATTTCTCTTGCAATTTCTCTTTGACTCACTGGTTATTTAAGAGTGTATTGTTTAATTGCCATATATTTGTGAATTTTCCCCTTTTCTGTTCATTATTGATTTCCAATGTCATTGATAAGAGAAAGTACTTTTTATAATTTCAGTCTTTTTAAATGTATTGAGACCTGTCTTGTGACCTAACATATAGTCTATCCTGGAGAAGGATCCATGAGCACTCAAAAAGGATATATATCCTGCTGTTTCAGTGTAATGTTCTATAAATGTCTGTTAGATCTAGTTCATTTATCATATTATTCAAGCTCTGTTTCCTTATTTATACTCTGTCCAGATGTTTTATCCAATGCTGAGAGTGGTGTATTAATGTCTCCAACTATTATTGTAGAGACATCTATTTCTCCCTTTACGTTTGCCAGTGTGTGCCTCAAGTATTTTGGGGCACCGTGGTTAGGTGCATAAATATTTATTATTGTTATTTCTTCTGGTGAATTGCCCCTCTTATTAATATATATAATGACCTTCTTCATCTCTTATAACCATTTTGCATTTAAAATCTATTTTTTCTGATGTGAGTATTGCTACTCCAAATCTTTTTTGATTGCTATTTGTGTGGCATATCTTTTTCCAACCTTTCACTTTCAGCCTAGTTGTGTCCTCACATCTAAGGTGGGTCTCTTGTAGACAGCATATAGATGGCTTATATATTTTTTTAATCCATTCTGTCAGTCTATGCCTTTTGATTGGGGATTTCGATCCATTAACGTTCAATGTTATTACTGTAAAGGCATTACTTTGTTCACTTTATCCCTTGGCATTCCATTGTCATATCTTATTTTTCTGTCTTTTAATTCTTTTTTTTTTTTTTTTTTTTTAAAGATTTTATTTATTTATTCATTCATCCCCCCTCTTGCTGCCCGCGCTTGCCAGGTCAGCCAACCACGCCGTGCGGGCGGGCCCGCCTCCACCAGGAGGCCCCGGGAACCGAACCCGGGGCCTCCCATATGGTAAACGGGAGCCCCACTGATTGAGCCACAGCCGCTTCCCGTGTCTTTTAATTCTTTTAGTTACACTTACTAATAATCTTCATTTTTACATTCTTCTTCAAGGCTCTCACTCTTGTCTTTTCCTTTTAGGCTGCCGTACCTCCTTTAGTGTCACTTGTAAATCCAGTCTCTTGGTGACAAACTCTCAATTTTTTTGGTTTTGTTTTGTTTTTGCCTGTGAAGACTTTAAACTCATGCTTATTTCTGAAGGACAGTTTTGTCAGATAAAGAATTCTTGGCTAGCAGTTTTTCAGTACCTTAAAGATATCATACCACTGCCTTCTCACCTCCATGGTTTCTGATGAGAGATTGGCACTTTGTCTTATTTAGGTTCTGTTGTGATATATTGCTTTTCTCTTGCTGTTTTCAGAATCATCTCTTTATCTCTGTCATTTGACATTCTGAATAGTAGGTGTCTCAGAGTAGGTCAGTTCGGATTTATTCTGTTTGGGGTGTGTTGTCCTTCTTGAATATTGATATTCATGTCTTTTGAAGGGTTAAAGACTTTCCTCAAATATTCTTTCTGCCCCTTTTCCATTATCTTCTTCTGGCACACCTTTAACGTGTGTTTGTATGTTTCATGCCGTCATTCAAGTCCCTGAGACCATGTTCATTTTTTCCATTCTTTTTGTTTTTCTCTCTTTTCAAGTTCAGATGCTCTGTCCTCCAATTCACTTATTCTGTCCTCAGCCAATTGTAATCTGCTATTATATGCCTCTAATGTTTTTTTTTTTTTTTTAATTTTATTTATTTATTCATTTATCCCCCCCTTGCTGCTTGTGCTCGCTGGGTCAGCTAACCACGCCGTGCGGGCAGGCTTGCCTTCACCAGGAGGCCCCGGGAACCGAACTCGGGGCCTCCCATATGGTAAACGGGAGCCCTACTGATTGAGCCACAGCCGCTTCCCGTCTAATGTATTTTTAATCTCATCCATTGCATCTTTCATTCCCATAAGCTCTGTTAATTTTCTTTGCAGTCTTTAAAATTGTTCTTTATGCTCACACAGTATCTTCTTAATATCCTTTATCTCTTTAGTCATATTTTCCTTCAAATCCTTGAATTGATTTAGAAGATTTGTGTGAACATCATTGATTAGTTGTTTTACATCCTGTGTCTCATCAAGATTCTTGGTTTATTCATTTGGCTGGGCCATATCTTCCTGTTTTAGTATGGCTTATAATTTTTTTGCTGATATCTAGGTATCTGATTATTTGGTGATTTTACTTTTGGTCAATTTCTCTCTCTTGCCTTGTGGTTTTGTTTCACACCTCTTCTTTGATTTTTGGTTCATTTTTTCTAAAACTTTAAGATTTCCCCGTTTAAGTTATCAAAATAGGATCAGGATCAGGGTACTAATGGGGTGCAGAAGAGATCAGCAGGGCTGGGAAAAGGCTTCCTTTACTTTCCTGGCTGAGCAGCAGACATTTGGTCTTCAGCAAACCTTTCCAAAGAGATGAATCTTTCAGTTTCCATTGACTGGAATTTCTGAGCCAGTGTTTCAAGAGCTGGGCTATGCTGTATAAACTTGCTGAAGAGAAACCACATTCAGCCCTCTGCTATACTTTCCTTTTCCCAGGGAGGAATGCGTCCTTTCCCTTCTACTTTGGCTGTTCTACCACAGGTTTTACCGAGGCTGTTATTTTCGAGGGTGGGGGATGAGCAGCATTCCCAACCGCAGAGGCCAGTAACTCATGGTTTTCCTTTTGGCCTCTTCATCTCTCTCTCTCCATTTCTTCCTGGATGATGTATATAGCACTCTCCTCGTCTTCAGATCCCCAAAGCAGCTCCTTTAGACAACTTCTGACTTTTCTCCTGTTTTGTAATAGAGCTGAGTCCTACCTGGCCTACTCTGATGCCATCTTCCTGGAACTCCACAACTTTTCACTTTCTTGATAATGTCCTTTTATGCACAAGAGTTTTTAATTTGAAAGAAGTCCAGTTTCTCTATTTTTTTCTTTTTTGTTTGTGCTTTTGGTGTGAAAAACTTGTTTTTTAAATAATTTCCTTGTTCATTTGTAACTTTCTTGCTTATGTTGGCAGACTGATGATAAGGGTGTTTTTGCAACACACCTTTCTCAAGAGTACCAGCTGGCGGCTGAAACCTTTGATTTGAACCAGTCTCAGGTGTGGGATCTGTCTTATGAATCCATCAACTACATCTTTGCTTCTGAAGGCACCAGATCTGAACTAAGGAAGAAGTGGAATCATCTGAAACCCAAAGTCTCACATTTTTAAGCTGTAATGAGGTGAATTACTTTCAAGTTACCTGTTGCAACCAAGATCTTCCTGTCATAGTCATGCACCACTCTCTTTGAATCATAGCAGCCAAAGTACCATAAGCTCCATCACAGCACCTTACACATGGCAGGTGCTCAGTAAATATGTATTAAACAGACAAGCAAGCTGTGAGGTCTTACATAGCTTACCTCAATGCTGCTTATTGGAATAGACTTGAGTATTGCTAACTAAACTCACCATTCCACCAGTGATTTTTTGACTTAGAATTCCTTCTCCATTAGAGATCATAAAATGCAAATAGTTGCTCAGCAGGAAAGGTTTTAGAATCCCTAGTCTAAATAAGGATAGAGGAGATAGGGGAAAACAGATTGCCACAAGACCTTTAAGCCTTCTAGCTTGTAATAACAGCCCTATAGTTTGTTGTGCTGATTTTAATCAGATTCCTTTAACTTGCTTTAACTCCTTAAGTACTCCCCAAGACTGTTGACTCAGTGAATGTCCAGTAGTCAAGGTTAATCTACTTTGGAGTGACCTTAAGCTGCTGATACCTGGCTTTGCCTTTCTCATGATTAGCCTATCAAGACTGGAGACTGAAATCAGTGCTCCAATTTAGGAGTAAAAGGAGTGAGAGACTACCTGACTAAGGGGTGGCAAAGGCAGGAACTGCTGCAGTTTCCATTAAAACAGCTTCTGTCCCCTTAGCTTTTCTTTATCAAAGCTGCCAGGGTTCCCATCCCTGTGCTCACTTTCTCTTAATCCAGAAGATCCCTCCAGTAGTGGCAAAATTAGTAACTAGGGTTCTCTGGGTCTCCTGTCACCCTGCTCCTGCACAATAAACCATTGGTGCAGGCTTACATAAACTTGCATACAAATCATAGCCACTTCAGCTAAAGACAAGGAGCAAACTTAAGATCGATTCTAAATGGTAAGAAAAGTAATTTATTAGATATCAAGATATGCTTGAATTGCTTTGATTCTTAGAATGCATATTTTCCCCTGAGATCAGAAGAAGATAAGGCTGATGACACCTCTACTTTTAATTACTAAGGGTTTCTGATAAACTTTCTTTCTGTCTTCCATTTAGGGAGAGGGTAAAGAAGCTCTTTAGGTTTTTGAAGTTCTTAGATATATGTTTGTGTCCTTGCAAAGCATTATGTCATTCTTCCTACCCCACATCTACCCATATACAAAATGCATATCCCTGAATTCCAGAATCTTGAAATAAGGTAATAAAATTAGCAACTAGTACAGTTTTAGTTCCTTCAGGGCCAGAAAATTTCAGGACTCAGGATAGAAACCTAGGGAGTTTTCAAAGCCTGTTTGAATTAGAGATCTACAAAGTAAGCTTTTACCTTTTCTTCCCTTAATCTGTGTATGGAATTTTAAAAAAATGTTTTACTTTTAAAAAATTAATCATGAATATATTCAAAGACATATTGTTATAATAATGTTCATCATGGTCCTATATAGTATAAATTGAAATCAGTCTAAATATCTGAAAGGAGGGGATGGTGAAAATAAATTATGGTTTATCCATATAATGTGGATATTTTGAGCTACCAAAGTGTTTTAAATAAATGTTTATTTATTAAATTAATAAAATTTAATTACATGAAGGTATTCATGAGAATATATTCAGTGAAGAAAAGTGGGTATAGGGAGGCGGCTGTGGCTCAATTGGTGGGGCTCCCGTTTACCATATGGGAGGCCCTGGGTTCGGTTCCCGAGGCCTCCTGGTGAAGGCAGGCCCACCCGCACGGCGTGGTTGGCTGGCCCAGCGAGCACAGGCAGCGAGGGGGGGATGAATGAATAAATAAAAATAAAATCTTTAAAAAAAAAAAAAATTAAAAAAAAAAAAGTGGGTATAAACAGTTTTGTAGTCCATTCATTTTTAATTTTCTTGCGTGCACTTCCTTGGTCTGCCAGAAGATGGCGCTCTTTGACAGCACTCAGTTCAATGCCTGGTCGCAGTGTATTTGTTGCAACACAGACTGGATCAATGTGATTGAGCTTCCTGTCTGGAGGCTAGGAGTCTTTTAATTCAAACTTTCTCTGAGACAGTTCTCCAGACTTCTTTGGTAGCCCCCTCCCTTTTCCTGGCTAAGAAATATTTCCACTCGCCTCTGAGTCCTCAACAATTGGTCCAGGTTAGTAGAGAAGGAGATTGAGAGGGTCGTATATCTTTAGCCCCTTGCCAGCTCCCAAGGCATACAATGGCATGGCCCTACCCAGCCTGGAAGGGCTCCTGGGACACAGCAGACTAAATTTGTGAGTCAAAAGCTGAGTCAGCCTTAGTGTGTGTCCCTCTCTCTCCCCTTTTCTGGGGAGGTGCATCCTTAACAATCAGTCCTGGCTAGAAGAGAGGGAAATTGTGAGGGTTGGATTTCTCCAGTCCTGTGCCAGCTCCCAGGGTAAACCGTGATTGTGGTTCCACCCAGCCTGGAAGGGCTGGTGGGACACAGCAGACAAATCTGTGGGTCAGAAGCTGATTTAGCCTTAGGCTGTGTCCCTCTCTCTCTCCTTTCCTGGGTGGTAGATCCCTGGAGCCCCCTTTGTCTGTAGCCGCAGGCCCAGAGGCCCGAGTATTCTAAAGTGTCTTTAGTGTGGGGTATGGTGCCTGGCAGCAGCAGCTGCTGGTTTCAATTCACAGTTCTGTAGTTGCGATTTCCCTCCTTTGTCCCTCTCTCCTCCGGGCAGTGTCCAACCTTCACCTGGTGTCCTAAACCCTAGAATATCTTTTTCTAGGCTGTTTCAGCCTGTTCTGTAGCTATTTTTTTAGAGGAGAAGAAAGTCCCATGTCTTTCTAGTCTGCCATCTTCCCGGACTAACTCAATGACAAACTCATTTTTGTTTTATATAAAAAACCTAGTGGGAGTCTTCTGCACGATTTTAATTTGTTGGCTTTATCATGAAGTTCTTTTCACAGTATAAAAAGTCATGTTAGGTTTAAGTGGGGGTAGGGAATTGGGGAGGGCACAAGTCTTTCAGTTCAAGTTTTCAGAATTAAAAATATGTGGATTGCTGATAAAGAGCATTTATGAAAAACTACAGCTAACATCAAATTTAGTGATGATGTAAATTTTTCCCCCTAACACTGGGAACAAGTCTCTTACCATTTTTCTTCAATACTGTACTAGAGATCCTAGCAAATGCAATAAGGCAAGAAAGATAAAAGTCGTAAATATTGGAAAGGAAGGAATCAATTTATTTCTATTTGCAGATGACATGATTATTTACATAGAAAGTCTTAATCTTCAAAGAAACACTACAACTAAAAAGTGAATTGGAGGGAAGCCGCTGTGGCTCAATCAGTGGGGCTCCTGTTTACCATATGGGAGGCCCCGGGTTCGATTCCCGGGGGCCTCCTGGTGGGGGCAGGCCCGCCCGCACGGCGTGGTTGGCTGACCCGGCGAGCACAAGCAGCAAGGAGGGGATAAATGAATAAATAAATAAAATCTTTGAGAAAAAAAAAAAAAATGAATTGGCATGGTCACAGGATATGAGATCATTATACAAAAATCAACTGTATTTTTATACATTAGCAGCAAAAATTTGAAATGTAAATTTTTAAAAAAATTCCATTAGAATGTCAAAAAAAACTACTTAAGAATAAATAAATTTTTAAAAATCCAAGATATCACCACTGAAAACTACAAAACAATGCTTTGAGTAATTAAAGTATAAACAAATGGAGATATTCTATGTTCATGGATTGGAAGTCATACTATTTTTGAGATGTCATTTCTCCCCAAATTGATCTTCATGAGCCAGTGCAATTGCAATCATAAGCTCAGAAACTTTCTCTTTTTTTTTTTTGGTAGAAATTAATAAGCTAATTGTAAAATTTACATGGCAATGTTAAGAACCTAGAATAGCCAAAACAATTTTGAAAAAGAACATAGTTATACACCTGATTTTAAGACTTACCATAAAGCGACAATAAACAAGACAGTGTTGTTTTAAGGTTAGACAACTGGACTAATGTAACAAAATATATGAGGTATAAACTCACATTTATAAAGTCAATTGATTTTCAGAAAAGGCACCAAAGCCAATTTAATGGAAAAATGAAAGTCTTTTCAACATATGGTGCTGAAATAATTTGAAATCCATATGGAAAATATTATATAAACCTTAACCCCTATTTCACACCACACACAAAAACTAATTCAAGATCAGAGGCCTAACATAAAAACTTAACACTATAGAGCTTCTAGGAGAAAAATGTCCTTACATACTGGGGTTGGCAGGATTTTTTAGATAGCATAGAGTAAACAATAACCTTAAAAGAAGAAATTGATCTTTAAGTCAAAAAAGTAAGCCAGAGACTGGGAGAAAATATTCACAACACATATATCTTTTAAGGTTCTTTATCCAAAATATAAAAAGAACTCTTTCAATAATAGGAAAACATTTAAAAATGGCCCAAAAATTTGAACAGATACCTCACAGAAGATATACAAATAGCTAAAAAAAAAAAAAAAAAACATACAGGGTAACAGATATAGCTCAAGTTGTTGAGCGCCTGCTTCCCATGTATGAGGTCCCAGGTTCGATCCCCAGTACTTCCTAAAAACAAAAACCAACTGTATTAGTCAGCCAAAGGGGTGCTAATGTGAAATACCAAAAATGGGTTGGTCTTTATAAAGGGTATTTATTTGGGGTAGAAGTCCACAGATACCAGACCATAATGCGTTAAGTTTCTTCTCTCACCACAGTCCATTGCCATGTGTTAGAGCAAGACAGCTGCCAACGTTTGCCAGGGTTCAGGCTTCTGGGGTTCCTCTCTTCCCGGGGCTGCGTTTCTCTCCTGGCTTACCTCCTGTTTCCTCCACAAGGTCAGCTGTAGACGATCAGGCGAACAGCTTGCTTCTCTTCTCCTGGGGCCTTCTTTCCAGCATCAAAACTGCTTTCCAAAAGACTGCTTCAACTCTGTTCTTGCCATGCCTTTAATATTTGATTCTCTACCCACCAAGGGGTGGGGCTCAACGCCCTAATCATAACCTAATCATGCCCAGATTAACAGATTGGTTTACAAGCATGATCCAATTATATTTTTGGAATTCATAATTACATCAAACTGACCAATTGCAACACCAACCAAAAAAAAAAAAACCAACTCTCGTTGGGGAGTGGATATAGCTCAGTGGTTGAATACCTGCTCATGTACAAGGTCTTGGGTTCAATCCCTGTCCCCCCAAAAAAGCATATGAAAGAATGCTCAACATTATTAGTCTTCAGGAAAATGCAAATTAAAACCACAATGAGATACCACTACACACCCATTTGAATGGCTAAGATTAAAAAGACAATTCCAAGTATTGGTGAAGATGTGGAGGAAGAACTCTCATATATTGCTGGTGGGGATATAAAATGGTACAATCACTGTGACAATTTGGCAGGTTCTTATAAAGTTAAATATTCACTTACTGTAAGACCCACTCATTATATTGCCAGGTATAATTCTCCCAAGAGAAATGAAAGCATGTATCCACACAAAGACTTGTTCATGAATGTTTATAGAAGTTTTATTCCTTGTAGCTAACATACTGGAAATAAATTAAATGTCCATCAACAAGAGAAAGGATAAACAAATTGTGGTTTATTGATATAATGGAATACTGCTCAGCAATAAAAAGGACATGAACTACAGGTATTACAACTACATGGATTAATCTCACCAAGAAGCTGAGCAAAGGTAGCCAGACACAAGAGTACCTACTATATGTTTCAATTTATATGAAGTTTTAAAACAAGAAAAACTAATATGGTTGTAAAGAAGAAAAAATCCTTTACCTCTTCATTCAGAAAACTGAACTTTCTGTAGTGATAGAAATGTTCTTGAAATGTACCTTGAAAGGTGTATGAGTCACATGGGCATATACATTTATCAAAACCCATCAAATTGTGCATTTAAGATTTTGCATTTCATTGTGTATAAATTTGACCTTATAAAAGAGTAAACATATTTAACTGTAGTTAGTAGGTTTGCTTTTCACAGAGGTATGGAGTCACAATTCTAAAATCTGTGTATTACAGGTTTGAACAAATGGGTAAATATATCTAAGATGAGAGCCAGGTTTCTCACTGTTGGAGAAGAGAGTTACAAATGTGGAAAGGGATTAAAGTAAAATGTACCCAGTGGTGTTGGGTTGAAATTGGAGGTTGAAATTGGGGGAGAGCTCTATCTACCAAGCAGGCATAGTCGTAGTGACATGTCAGTATTAGTGAACAAACCCCCAGATCTTGATTCTAAGTGCCTTTCTACCCTAAAAGGAATTATGGCTCCTTAAAGAAACAGCTGGTACAAGGGCTCTGACCAAAAAAAAGTACAAGATGAACCAGGAACATCTTGTTGCTTCAGTAATTAAGTGTGCAAAGAACAAAAGAACACAGGAGCTAATTTGAAGAGGCTCCCACTAGCCAAATATGGACCATTTGAGCATCAAAGTAAATGATAGTAATATATTTTAACTCATTGAAATAAGAATCCATGAGTTCATGGGGTCGGATGTGGCTCAACTGGTTGGGCGTCCGTCTCCCATATGGAGGGACCCGGGTTCGATCCCCGGGACCTCCCGGTAAAAAAAAAAAAAAAAAAAAAAGAATCCATGAGTTCATACTAATATAAACAAACAGGGGAGAAGGGAATGCTTTTCCTTAAAGCAGAATGCCAACTAATATTGAATGATGGAGTTATATCTAGTGGATGCTAAAACTGGTGTGTAAAAGATATTTACATAGTCTCAAAGTATCTTGCCACATATGATTCATTACAAAGAGAAAAATAGTAACTACACTGAAAAAACCTGGTAAACGTACCTTAGCCAAGGATCAAAGTTAACATCACTAATATTGGGACAACTTACATTATGTGCCTCCTGATATGATGCACTGAGAAAAACGCAACTTTTCTTTTTTGGTATTCTTCTCAAAAATGAATAACTTGAATTGAATCTTAAGGAAACATCAGACAAACCTAAACTGTGGGACATTCTAAAAAAAATAACTGGCCTGTACTCTTCAAAATGTGAAGGTCAAGAAAAACAGAGTCTAAGATTAAATGAGACTGAAAAGAAACAACTAAATGCAAAACATGATCCTGGATTAGATCTTGGACCAAGGTAAAAAAAAATAGTTATAAGGGACATTAGTGGGACAGTTGAAGAAATTTGAATTGATAATGGTATTGTATCAATTTTAAATTTCCTGATTTTGAAAAATGTTCTGTGTTTATGTAAGAGAATAGCCTTATTAAGAATTGCACAATAGAGTGTTTAGAATATTTCCACTTACTTTTACATGATTAAAAAAAATACATGGGGGAAGAGCTATGGACTAGAGTGGACTCACTGGTATTCTGTTGTAGACATATTGTGATTCAAGAAATGGAAGAAATTACAACATTGGTGTGGAGCCAGTGGCCACTGGACGCTTTTGGGCAGGGAGAGGGAAAAGCAGTTGTAATACGGGTTTTTTTTCAGGACTTGGGAAATACCCTGAGTGACATTCCGATGACAGTTATAGGCCATTTTACATCAGCACATACCATGCAGAACTGTGTGGGAGTGTGTGGTCTATAATGTGAACTATGGTCCATGCTTAGTGGCACACTAATGAAATATATTTATGTGGGAGGTTGTGGGAGGTGTGGGTGGTGGGGAACATGGGAATCCCTGTAATTTTTGTGTAACATTTATGTAATCTAAGCATCTTTTAAAATATTTTTTAAAAATACAGGGAAGCAGCTGTGGCTCAATCAGTAGGGCTCCCGTTTACCACATGGGAGGCCCCAGGTTCGGTTCCCGGGGCCTCCTGGTGAAGGCAAGCCCGCCCGTGTGGCGTGGTTAGCTGACCCAGTGAGCAGAAGCAGCAAGGGGGGGATAAATGAATAAATAAATAAAATCTTTAAAAATAAAAAAATAAAAAAATAAAAAAATAAAAAAAAATAAAAAAATACATGTACCTGCAAATGTAAATACAGAGAATGAAAAGCAAATGGGATAAAATATAGTTGGTGAATATGGGTATATAGAAATTTCTTGTACTCTTGGAACGTCTTTGTAGATTTGAAATTATATCAAGATAAAAAGTTACAAACTGTTATGTGTAGCTTGGAATAGGCCCTGTGAAACTATTTCCTGGATCCCTCCAGTGATTTGCCATCTTGAAAAATATGCTCACATTCTTCTGATACCAGGTAACCCTGTGCACATATCCATCTTTATCTTCAAAGCACCATCCCAGACTTATCTGGTCACCACTGTTGCTGATACTTCTGCTCTCGTGTCTTACATATATGTCAAATCAGCCTGGAGGCCAAGAGATGTGGAACTTGACCTGAAATGCAGTTTCATTGTCTATACTATTCCAAATCAAAACCTCTAAGCTCACTATAACTTGGCCCGATCTCTTAAATGTTGCTTCCTCATTTATCTGTTAAAAGTTCCCAAATGCTAACTTTGGGCAACCAAAGATCCCAGGGAGTTTTCTGTGGGGCCTGAGATATGCAGGTGTTTGGTGGCCCACAGCATGAGATACTGGACTATAGACCTCACTGTGTAGAGTGCCGTGAATGTACTTTGGTTTCCATTCTATGTTCCAGGGGAAATGTCAATAAAATACTTCTAAATAGAATCCTAGTTTAAATCATTTGAAGAGCTCACTACTTGAGGAAGCCTTTAAAATTACCTCCCTAATTTGTCTTTTGGTTATACAGTATGTAAAAAAAAAAAAAAAAGTATTAGAATTGCTTAAAACAAGGGAAACCATTAACAATTCTGCTCAACACATCAACTGAATCTTCCTAGGAATCAAGGTATTCTTAAAAACCATGTTTATACTTTACCCTTCTCTTTTTTTTACCACAGTGGAGCTATGATGGCCAGACACTTTTTGAGCTGTAAGGTACTTTGGGCTTCTTTCCAGCCTTTAACCTGATTTCCAATTATTCAAAATCTTTGTTTCTGCAAGAGTCTCATGGTGGAAATATTAGGAAAGGAGGAATTTATACTTTCTTTGTAGACAGCTCAAGTAGTTTTCTACTTGTGATTTAGATCCTTTACCTTGTGCTGCCAATTTTTTGTCCATAACACTATGTAATCAGGCATAGGAAATAATAGGAAATGGGATTGAGGGGCTTATTTTATCCTTTAAAAATATGATAGGTTTATTGCTGTTGGTCAGAACTCAGAAACTAAAATAAAACTCTTAAGATTATCTCAAATATTTTCAATCCTTTTTCTCTCTACAGGTCATTCAGGGTTAACCGTTTTGAGGAAATCTGCGAGCACTACAACAGAGTTTTGCCTATAAAATACAGGTATTTCAACTGCCTAGCTTAGTGTTTCAGAGATAGGTATATAAGTAGATAGGTACATAGAGTTGTATGTTTTGAATCTGTTAATTTAGGCACAGCTGGCTTGATTTCTTTTCCTTGGAATGAATGTCTAAAGACAAGTATTTCTTACTTTACCCAGCCTCAGGAATAGCAGACTGGGCAGCAGAGAAAGGTCTGTGAGCTAGTTTGAGATGAATTGAGTCTTCTCCTGGTAAGAGTTTGTCCTCACACTATTCCCTTTGCATATTCTTTTCATCTGGAGGTTGGAGAGCTGATCCTTGGTCTTTTTAAATAAAACTCACTCCCTGTGCTGTTATCATGGGTCCTAGCGGATTGTGAATATGGATACAGATACCAAGGAAGGACTTTCATTCGAATTTCTTGTGTGCCATATTTCTTCCTTTGCTTAGAACATAAAGATTCAGATAGGCATACTTCTAGTAACCCCACAGTCAGAAAAAGCAGGTAAGGATTTCTCTTTTCCTACCATCAACAACTTAATAATAATAATTTGCATATATTTGTATAAAACACCTGAAGAAACACTGGGTACTTTATAGACATAATTTTTATTACCATGGTATCCCTGAGAGGCAGATTAAGGTGTAAACATTATTCTGCTTTACAGACAGAGAAACTGAGGCAGGTTGACTTATACATAGGACAGCTGAAGCCAGAATTCTTATCTGTTGATACTCTATCCTCTGCTTTTTCCACAAGACTGTATATAGAAATATTACAATAATTTCTCTCCCCCTTTTTTTGTTATTCTGGTACACTTCCTAAACCATCTCAGATTCTGAGGCATTGCTTTAGACTGGTGTTTCTTGTGCTTTCTTGCCTACTTAGGCAACATAATTGAGATACCATTGCCCCTTAATTCCTAACAAAAGTTACCAGATTCTTTGCACTAGGATCCCTTTTGACACCAGAAACCTAATTAATCTGTCACCTAACATAGTAACTTATGAATAACAGAATACTCTTATCTCCCTACTCCTCCTCAGATTGCATGCCAGCCCCAGAATTCTAATTAAATATGAACTGTGTAACAGCTCCTTATTGCAGGCCTTGGTCACCTGGCCATCTTCATCCTTCCTCTCTGACCTGCCCATCCAAGTATCTTCAAAAGACATACAGTTTTTAATCTTTGTCTCTCATAGAAGCTAGTCCCCTATAACTGTCCATTCTTCCTCCCCAGTGCCAGCTAGCTGTTTCCTTATCAGAAAGTATAGCATGGTCCCTGGTTTAACTATAGATGATAGCTGTATCACCTTCTGATCTGCCTCTGGCACACCATGTTTCAGCTCAGGTGATTCTGCCTACTGCACAGCCCATATCATACTATTCCTCATGTATTTACTTCTCCAAGCTTTGCCTAGTCTTCCTTACAGCCTATCCTTTGCCCTCCGTTCCATCTACACAACACACCTTGCTCCCCAATTTTCCCATTCCTCACCCACCCAACACTCAATTTTACAAGTTTTGGAAAGTTCATCCCACCCTAATTTACCCGGTAGACTTCCCTTCTTTGAATACTTTCTGCTTCATGAAGCCTTCCTAAATAAAGAGGAAATACCTCTTAGATTTTCCTTAGCACAAACTCTAATGCATTGGACCTTAACATTTACGCATAGTTACTACCTTTCTAGATTTTTCTAAAACTGTTATAACTATACGTGTACACTTATTTGTTCATTTCAGTTTCATCTGTTTTAGATTATAAGGACAAGGACAGATCTGTTAAACTTGTGCTCTACAGAAGTCATCATACTACTGTGAATATATGGGCAATTAACTCAATACTATTTGATTATAAAGAATAGTAATTATACTCGTGTTTAAAGAGCTCCTTTTAAAAATGAATGTGTACAGTTGAATGTGTGTATTTCAGCTGCAGAATGGCAACTCCAATGACCAAAGATAATCTATCTTCCCTGGCATTAGGGTAAAGGGTTGCTGGCACTAAGTAGGCCTGTTTTCACAATACAACAGAGGAATGTGGCAGTGACTTCTGCTCATTAGCATTGAGCACATAGGGTGCATAACACTATACTAGGTATGTGAGATATGAAGGATTCCCTATTGGCAGCTTTAACTGTTTTCCCTATCACTACAGCTGGCTTGCTCTTTAGGTTTCTGGACAGATGAAATTTAGATGCTGTGGGACAGAAAGAAAATCAACCTGGATGCTATATATATAAGATTATTCTATTCCCAATCTTCTAGGACATGGAAAAAACTAAGAAATCCAGAGTTCAAGGCTCAATATTTATACAAGGCTTACATCATTTCCCTATACAGAACACCTAAGTTCTTGACAAGATTCATAGGGCAGAATCAAGATGGACATTAAACTCTCCTTTAAGTAAATGGAGAAAATTTAAGGAAACTCTTTAAGGTGTAAATGAAGAGTATATGTGACAAATATGCCATTCTAAGCACAGGCTTAAATGAGCAAGAAGAGTCATTCCATTTAGCATTTTCATTATTGTATAAAGAACTACACCCACATTATAAAAAAAGTCTTATAACTTCTTTCTGAAATGCTGTTGGGATGTATTTTTCCAGTCAGAAATGCAGCTGAATAGATCAGTAAAGAAGGGTGCACATCAAACTCAAGAGGGATGAAAATTTTCTTTTCATTTTTAAGACAACTGCATTGGGAATTTGGCTCTAGATTCAGGAGAAAAGTAAGGAACAAACAGTGGGATATAGCCTAGAGAGTATTTCCTAAACTAATTGGGCACAAAATAGGAGAAGGATCCCACTATTGAAAGATTTTCCAAACAATACATTTACTGAGGCTCTTTGCTTTATAGATCCTCAGGGGCTTGCTTAGTTGCTGATTGTGACAGGAGCTTTTCTCGTGAATGGATTTCTCGGTGCTTATTTAGCGCAGAGCTTTTACTGAAGCACTTGCCACAATCATGACACCCGTAGGGTTTCTCTCCTGTGTGGGTTCTGTGATGTGCACGTAAGTCAGAACTCTTACTGAAACTCTTCCCACAGTCAGGACACACATGGGGTCTCTCTCCTGTGTGTATCCTCCGATGTGCACTAAAATGAGAGCTGTTATTAAAGCTTTTTCCACATTCTTCACATTGATAGGGCTTTTCTCCTGTGTGGGTTCTCTGGTGAATTATAAGGCTTGAGCTCTGATTGAAGCGTTTTCCACACTCACCACATTGATAAGGTTTCTCTCCTGTGTGGATTCTCCTATGGGTGATGAAATTTGAACTGTCACGGAAACCTTTTCCACAGTCAAGACACTTATATGGTTTTTCTCCAGTGTGGATTCTCCGGTGTCTGATGAGGCGTGCACTCCGACTGAAGCTTTTCCCACAATCAGCACATTTATATGGATTTTCCATCTGGTGGGATATCTGATGCATGAGGTGGGAGTTTGGACCAAAGCTTTTGCCATATCTGAGATATTTATAGGGTCTCTCTCCCAAGCAGGATCTCTGATTACTTAGGACTTTCCCTAAATTCCTCTCTGGGAATACCAGTTTTCCTCTTCTCTCCCCTGGAGTTTTTTTCCACTGTCTTCCTATTCTACATTCACCTTCACTGCCTTTACCCTGATTAGGCCGCCAAGGAATTTTTCTTTCAGATTTTGCAAGCAATGTCCTATGCAGTTGTACTTCCTCAGAAATATCCCGTTTTGAATTCTCTTCATTCTTAAATCCAGCCTCAAAACCTGATATAAGAATAGAATTTTAAAAGTTATCCATTTCCTCAATTATATGTGTTAGGGCAAAGCAAACCTGGAAAAGTATGTATTATAATTAGACGATTAAAGATAAAAATTTGAGAATTCTAGATCCCAAATAATTCCCATCTATCAAAACTCCAATGTTTTACTTTTGTACTTGGTTACCTATCACTGTTTCTCAACTACATAGAGGCTGATTAATATCTTCTTTTAGCTATTCTTGGATACCCAGATCTTCAGAAAACCCTTTCAATATCGCAAGGAAAACCCACTGGATTTAAGACAAAACTACCATGCTTATAAAGAAAAGGCACTTTCTAATGCTGTAATTTTGCCTCATCTCAGGTCTTCATGGTATTCTAGTTTCTTTGCCAGTAACTTTGGGAAACTTTTGTACCCAGAAAAAGCTCTAGTCCCCTTTCCCTCAAATTCCAATATATGTTGGGACTAAAAATGGGGTAGAAAATTACTAGTGTCTTTCAAAGAACAAAAGGCCTCCTAAGAGATACATTTTTCTAGGAAATGTCTCTCTAAAACAATTTTCCTTGCCCATAGAAAATAATCACTAAATATTCCACAAGCACCTACTCTAATGCCCAAGTGCTCTGGTAAACAACTTTTTAAGAAAAAGAGTAAGAATATTCTTCTAAGAACCAACCACCAGTCTCCTCTGGGCTTACACTGTGGGAATTTTCAGAGTTATTCAGATATTTCATATCACAAACTATGGATCCCCAATTCTCTGAATTAAATCTAAGAGCAAAAGAATGCTGAGTATCAGCCTGTATATATAGCTCCTAAAGTGGTATTTCCCCCCAGAAACCTAGTCTTATGAGATGTTCCATGAAGTAGGGGTTCACTAGATTAAATGAAATCTAAGAACCTTAAATACACAAATATGTATTGTAAGTCGCCAAGAGGGGTATTTAATATTTCCCAAACCTAGAAGCCATTTTTTTTTTAGGTACTGGGGCCGTATTGAAACCAGGATCTCGTATGAGGGAAGTTGGCGCTCAACCACTGAGCCGAACCACCAGCTTCCCTGAATTGGTTTTATCGTTTGTTTTGCTTGCTGTTTTTGTTTTTTCAGGAGGCACCAGGAACCGAACCTGGGACCTCCCATGTGGGAGGCGGACGCTCAACTGCTCGAGCCACATCTGCTCCGTAGAAGCCATTTTTTTAAAGAGGTACCTGGGATTGAACCCAGGACCTTGTACATGGGAAGAAGGCGCTCAACCACTGAGCTACATTTACTCCCCTAGAAGCCATTTTTTAGTGGAACATAATACCCCATGGAATTGATACTTCATGGAACCCCATTCAAAATGATGACCTAAAGGACTTATGGAAAAGAAAACTATGATTTATTGAATACCTACTGTGTGCCCTGGCACTGTGCTAGGTACTTTACACAGTACCTTGTTTACATCAACTGTCTGACATAGGTCTTAATAGATAAGCAAACTTAGAGGGGGCGGTTAAGTAATTTGCTCTAAGTCACTTAGCTAATAAACAGCAGAGCTACATTCATATACAGGCATGTATGACTCCAAAATCAGAATTCTTCTCCCTACAATGAGGAAAGCCATAGTGAAATTTTTTTTTCTTTACAGGAGCAGATTCAAAGGGTCAATTCCCACAGAAATCTCAGACTTATGCAAAAGTGTCTCTGAAGAAAGGGGCTATTGGGTTTTCATATGTGTGAAACTTGTGTTCAGCTTGTGTTTACACTGAAACTAGAAGAAAAAACATTATATATATGAGAATGAACTTTTAAAATCAATTTCATCCTACTGTGGGTACATGACATACCACTTAGTCCTCAATCTGATGTCTTCCCCTAAATCCCACTGCCTCCCCTTTGCTATTTAGACCTGAAGAAATTAAAGAATCTTACCACTGGGGCTCTGGAATAAGACTGGAGCACAGGTTATGACAGCCTCTGGGGGTACCTCAGTATCCTCTTCACCACCATCAGAATCATCTTCTATGTCCTCTTCTGCCTTCTCGGCTTGCTTCTCAGCCTCAGCCTCACTGGACCCTTGGATGGGGCAAGAAGCCGTCTTCTCTTCCAGGTCATCACTGGGTGGGCCAACAACCCGTACACTCACCAAAGCATCCATCTCTTCAAAGAAGGGACAGGTCTCTGGTGCTTGGCCATTCTTGACCTTCCGATAGCTGGTTTGTAGGCTTTTAAACTTGGTCCGACACTGCTCAGGCGTCCTAAGGAAGCCATAGTCCCATAACCGCTCGGCCACAGCTCCATACAACTGGCTGTTGCGGTGACAGTTCCGGAGGGCTTCATAAAACTGCGTCTCACTAAGAATTGCAAGGTAAGTCTTGGTCTCTTCATAGCCCCAGTGTACACCTGTCACCAGTAGAGAAATTTCAGCACCACTTAATCCAGAGTTTTAGAACTTTAAAGCCTCCTACTATCTGCATTATTAAAAAATCACCTAAGCTTGGACTTCAGGATGAAAAAGTAAAAATACTTCATGTTTCCAAAATCTATTACAGAATGTTATACCTCCCTATATCCTATAGTAATTTCACAAAACTTTTATTCCTATGTTTGGCGAGAGACCTTTCAACCTGATCAATGAAACAATCATCATGGGCACTGATGCAAGTGGACAGAATGCATTTCCCCATCCTTAAGTAGTTTTCCTGGAATTCTGATCCTAACAAGAGAAGAACTAGTCCGGGAAGAAGAACCACAATCGATCACTGTCAGCGGCAATGAGTCATTCCTAACTTCTCTTATCCATCAGTCCTATTTCCTTATGGATTCAGTTTCCCAAAGAATGACACAAAACCCCAAGGAATTGTCTTGTTCAGAATCTCTGAAGGAGCGGCTGTGGCTCAAGCAGTTGAATGCCTGCTTCCCACATACGAGGTCCCAGTTTTGGTTCCTGGTGCCTCCTAAAAACAAAACAAAAAAAAAACCAACTCAGGGGGGCGGATGTGGCTCAAATGGTTGGGCCTCCGTCTGCCATATGGAGGGACCTGGGTTCAATCCCCGGGGCCTCCCCGTAAAATAAAAAATATATATATAATAGGCTCATAGGCTGCCAGGCTCTGTGTGCCGGTGAGCTGCCAGGCCCCGGGAGCCATGCAGCAAGGTGATGACGTAACAGTAGAGAGACGCAGGGGAGAGAAGACAAGACGAGATGCTCCGAAAGCTCTGAAAACCAGGAACTGAGGTGGTGCAGGTGGCAAAACACCTCTCTCCTACATTGGAGGTCTCCAGGATCGAATCCTGGTGAAGACTGGAGGAGGAGGATGAGAAGAGATGGCAGGAAACAGACACAGAGAATTGCCCAGTGAATGGACACAAAAACAGCAAATGGGGAAGGGGGTGTTTAAAATGGATAAAGTAAATAAATAAATCTTAAAAAAAAAAAAAAAACCCAACTCAGGGGAGCCGATGTGGCTCAGTGACTGAGTGCCGGCGTCCCACATACGAGGTACTGGGTTCAACGCTAGCCCCAATCCCTGGCTCCGGCACCTAAAAAAAAAAATAGGGCCCTATTATGGCCCTTCTTCACTTGGCACAATCTCACATAAGCAACTCCAGCAATAGCAAAGAACCTGAAGGGTACAAGGTAAGAACCTTATAGTCATGCACCTTATTGTAGGGGTACAAGACTGGCAGCAGCCCAGAAGAGAAAGCAGGGCAGATAGCATCTCCTAGCCTGAGCTCACATTAGCACTGCATGTCCCCCCTGAGGCACCGCATGTCCCCCCAAGGCACTGCTGTCAGTACAATCTCTGTGTCCTGAAGATGCCTGAAGTCAAAGGGAGGAGGGTTCAAAGTCTTCCTTCCACCTGAAAGCCAACTAGAAGTTAAATTTCTTCCATTATCCTCCATTCACTGGGAGTAAAAAGAGAATAGGAAAACAATGGAAGAGAGAAAACAGTAGAAAAAGATGGAGAGAACAATAATAGCAGCTAGCACTTTACTGAGTGCGTCCTATGCACCATGTTTGTAAGTGATTTACCTATATTCGTTTGTTTTGGTGACAAAAAGAAGAGAAAGAAAAAGATTGGAAGATAGGAAGTCAAGAAGGCTAGAATAGAACTAAAGTAGCATCACACATATAATAACAAATGGACCATATGGAGGGACCCAGGTTCGATACCCGGGACCCCCCAGTAAAAAAAAAAAACAAAAAAAAAAAACAACAAATGGAAGGAAAAGATCGGAGTTGAACTACAATTTTAGAGATGTAGTATGTAGATGCCCTCCCATTTTACAGTTGAAGAAATGAAAACTTTAGAATTGTTAAATAACTGTCCAAGGTTACCCAGCTGATTAGAAGTAGGATTGGAATCAAAGCCTCATGACTCATACTTTGGTGATCTTTCCATAACAATAGTTATACAAATTAAATCAACAGTAAGAGCTGAGTTAAAAAGGGTTTGATAGGCAAATAATATTTCAAAACAAAGTGTTAAGGCTGGAGGACTTCTCAGTGCTGTTAATATGCCAATGTGTACTGCAAATCTCCAAGAGGAGAATGTTATGAAATGTTTCCCAAACTTAGCGATGGAATTCTTTTTTGCTCCTTAGAATACACTTTGGGCAATCCTTCACTATGCTATTCTAAGTAAAAAAGAACATATGATAAGACTATGGGATATGGGGGAGTAAAAGATTATCTCTGTAAAGCACTGAGCTCATATAGGTGCTCAATAAATGCTAGCTCTCAAGATTAATATTGTGCTAAGTTGTTCTCAGTGGACCTGCAATTACTTTACAATCAGGAAAAACTATTTTAACAGAGAAATAGAAGGAATGATATTCCTTTTCAGGACTTCTTGAATTTTCTGAGTGCATTTCTTTCAAAAATCTAAAATTATTCCCTGCCTACTATTATCACTGATTTTCCCACAAGAGAGAATGAAATGAACATAGAATTGAGAAGTGCCCATTTGTTCCCTAAGTGGCAAAGCTGTCCGGTGATATGAAGCCTCCTGACTCCACATTCAGTCTTGTTCCTCCTCAAGCTTAAACTCAAAACCCCAAGAAGAAAAGCCTCTTACCGCTTGGGCTTCGGAACAGGACCGGTGCAGTCGAGCTGTCAGGGTTCTGGGGGGTGGCCTCCGGGCCTGTTTCATCATTGTCAGACTCCTCAGCTGTGGCCTCTTCTGCTCCCTCCTCATGCTGCCAGCCCCCTCGCTCTGGCTCCTCAGTCTCAGCATTGCTGCCCACCAGGCCCAGGTGAGAGGCTGCCTCTTCCAAGCCATTACTGGGCAGGGCAATGACCTGGGCACTCATTAGGGCTTCCATCTCTTCAAAGAAGGGGCAGGTCTCAGGTGGGTGGCCACTCTTGACTTTGCGATAGCTCTTCTGGAGACCTTTGAACTTGGTCCGACACTGTTCCAGAGTCCGGAGGAAGCCATACTCTCGGAGCCGCTCAGCCACAGCCCCGTATACTTGGCTGTTTCGATGGCAGTTTCGGAGAGCCTCATAAAACTCAGTCTGGCTGAGAATTGCGAGGAGAGTCCTGGTCTCTTCATAGCCCCAGTGTACCCCTGCCACCTTCTCATCCTCAAAGCCCCAGGGATCCTGCTCCACCCAGCTTCTTCTCTCTCTCCTGGATGGTAACGGATCAGCATGCATTCGTCTATCTCCTATGTGACTGCCTCTTGGGAATTCCCTCTCCTTGGAGCCCAGCAGACCTGGGATCCATGGCTCTCCTTGCTCCAGCCTGGAGACCACACCAGATTTAGGAAATGGGAATCCTGCTTGCAGGGAAGCAAACAAAGGATATCATAGTTTGGACTTATCATAAAAAAAACACCTCTGAGTTTAGTCCTGACATTTTTATCCAAGAGGATTATAAAGAAAGCATCTAGGGAAATGTTTTCAGAAAGTTCACTTGGCTGAGGAAAGTAGGAAGAATACTGGAAATCTCAAAACATGAGGTTTTCCTTTTCCAGAGCAGGTTGACTAGAGAAGAAGAAGTCCTGTTGTGTTCTGAGCAGATAATTCTATTCCAAGTTGCTCCCTAATCCTCCTGACCAGGCCCGAACACTGTTGGGAACAGTCACCTCCTGTCTCCTGGAGTTTCTTCATTTGGGGCTAGAGAATTAAATTCTGAGTGATTTCAAGGGTGGGAAAAAAGGAGGTTGTCTTCAGCTCATTCTTTTCCTTCACACACAGTCACCAAGTTCTAAAGGGGTTTCCCTTAGTATGTCCTTCCTCTCCAATCTGACCGCCACCATCCAAGCCTAGATGCCTTACCTGTCAGACCCAGATGACTGCGACAGTCAGTCACTGTCCTACTTAGCTTCAGGCTCTCATTTCCTCAGTTCATTACATTACTGCCACAACAGTAGATTGTCAACATCTCTCCCATCATATCACTTCTTCCTCAGAACCTTCAACCCTCTTTAAATCTTAACCTCATCCAATTTAAACTTCCCTGCAGTTCTCAAGAACAGAATCTACCTATCACCTTATCCTACCTTTTGAACTATAACTTATTGCCTGCCACACACACAGTATTCATGTTAGACTGTTCTCTCCAGAACACAGCACACCTTTTATTCACCACTCTGTACTTTCCCTTTAACTTCCTTCCTCCTAACAAATTGAACCCATCCTTTTAGAAGTTCTATTTGCCAGAGCCCCCAAGAAGCCTTCCCTACACCAACGCATCCTCATCTCCCACTCTGCCAAACACCTTTAGTACTCACACAACTGAGCATCAAGTAATTGTTTGGCATTGTTTCAATACAGTTCTTTTCAGCACATATTTATAGTTTGCTTTTGTGTCCTTAATCATATTGTAAGCTCTTTGAGGATAGGCACCTGTTCTTACAATGGAGTACTCTGCAAGGTGTCGAGCACATGGTAGATGTTCAAAAACCACTTTCTGATTAACTCTGCAAGTCTGTGTGTGTGGTTCAGGTATTTGATCTGGATGACGAAACAGAGATCATTACCAAACTGGCTGAGAAGGCTAACATCTTGGACGATAAGAACAGAATCAAAACAACCTCAACAAGTTAAAGAAGTGATCAAAGTAATATACAAAATGGAGTTCAATGGAGTAAAAAGAAGAAAAACAAGTTCTACAAAATCAACAAGAATTAGCAACTAGGCACAAGGGCAACAGAGGAAGCTATAAGAGTCTTGGGAGTTAACCAGGTGAACAAAAATTATCAAATAATCCTAAATCAGGCTATACTGAAAGAAAATGTTGCAAAATTTTGACGGAAAAGTTCGTACTCTGTCTCTACCTACTAGACCCTCATTGGAATAGAATTAGTTCTCCACAATTAACATAATATTTAGAGAACTTAAAGGTTACAAGAAGAGTAAAAAAACTTAGGTCTGAAGAATTCAGCTTCTGGGGGAAAGCTTAAAGGACAAATATAGTTTAATTTGGAGAAGGAAAACAACTAAAAGAAAGATGTGCCTTCAAGTAGAGAAAATAGTTTTTATCTAGAAAACAATGACCTACTATCACCATTACCAAGGGGAAATAAAATAGTTCCAAATTCTGATAAAAACTAGGGAGCTATCCTCTAGCAGATTTATCAAAAATAAAAATATAAATATACTTACTGTAGGCAGGCAGAGGGCTAAATTACATGTCTTCAGGAGGTCCCCCAAAACTGCATATTCTACAATTTTCCATTTGTTCCTGAAATCCCTTTCCCACTCACTATTCCCAACCCTACTTCCCAACTTAGAATGGCATCCTATCTTCCCACATGAATCTACTCCTCACCGCTCCTTTGAAAAGGTCTGAGCTTCTCCTTTGGGTTCATCTGTTCCTGTGGTCCCAGGTCTGGGCTTCTTGCCCTCTCTTTCTTGGGTACACCCCTGGGCTGGGGTTCCACTGACTCCTGCCGAACACTTAATAACTCCTGTGATGATTTCAGGGGTGTCATCTTCTCCGAGTGCACTTCCTGCCCCTTCACAGACACTGTAACCTAGAAACAACCCCCATTAATTGTCACTGCAAGGTCATAATGGGGGGCATTCCCAGAGGAGATTAGTTAATACCCCAAAAGAGAGCATCCTTCTGGGACATGGCTGGGATTGTAGGGGAAGGGGATTATAATGAACAAGGTCACATTCCATTACTGTTAGCTTAGAGCAACTGGAACTCTAGAAGGAAACGATCAAAATAGTAAGTGCAAATACAGGCTTGAAAAAGGAAATTCCCCTTTCTTCTCTATTAAGTAAGAAACGATGAATTTTGGCATTAGGGCAGGATAGGCAAAAAAGTACACCCAGGTAGCATTTTCAGGCAAGCTCTATCTGAAAAACTTACCTGTTCTAGGTATAAGATTCACCAAGGGAATCATACCCCTCTTTAAAACTGTCTATACCTTAATCTGCCCCTTTACCCTTGCCCCTTTCCAATCACACATTTCTGAATTCCCCCTCCCTTCTCACCGAATGGCCATGGCTTCCAGGCTCTCTTTCTAAATCTTCCACCAGAGCCACTGCCTCCTCTCCACTTTCTGGACATTGCTCCTTTATCCAATTCTGGATCTCCCCAGGTAAGACGGTCAGGAACTGTTCTAGCACCAACAATTCTACAATCTGCTCCTTGGTGCGCACCTCCGGCCTTAGCCACCGACAGCAAAGTTCCCAGAGTTGGCTGAAAGCCTCCCGGGGCCCAGCCACCTCCTGGTAATGGAATCTCCTGAAGCGCTGTCGGAAGGTCTCAGTGTTAGTGCCATCCCCTCTCAGAGTGGGTTTGGCCATCATTCACAGCAGAGAACAGTTTCCCTCCATATAAGGATCTGGGATCCAGGGCTTACACCTATCTTCCCATGTCCTTGGAAAAGCACCTTGCAGATGAGTCTCTCTCTGTAAGAGGAGTTTCTTCCTAGGGTAGAGAGAGATGGAACTATCAGAAGGAATATATTCATATGTCTAAAGTCCTGTCAGGGTTGGCCTGACGTCCCATATGCTCCAAGTGGCCATCTGAAGTAGCACCGTCTTCAGAGCAAAAAGCCAACACTGTGAGCACGAGGGGGAGAGAACTTTCAAAAGGTGCATTTCTGGGCGACTTCCAGGACAGCCCGGGGAAGCAGCAGAGAATAGTACTGTGTGGGTTCCTGCCCCACCTCCCCCAGATTTGATCCTATTTAGCTCCCCTGATCAATGCGTGAACTCAGTGAGTTCGAACCATATGGGAGACCTGGAGAATCCAAAGGCAATTCACTACTCTGCTGAAAGCCACGGAAGGCCTCTGTCCAGCCGGTTGCGCTCTTCCCCAGTATCTCCGCAGCCCCTCCCGAGGCCCTCCGCGTCCACCCCGCCCCTTCCGACTGCACAACTACCAATTCTCACCCCAGACGAAAATCAATTACTGAGTGTCGGATCTTTGTTTTTCCCTCAAAGCAGAAGTAACCGCTCAACAAGGACTCGGGAGCTAATGAAGGGAAATCATGTGCATCAGAAGTTGGTTTCGGCTCCTGAAGCGAGGGCCGGGTGGGCTTGGGGAGAGTCACACTTAGTTGGAGGAGAGGAGTCGGAGGCGGCAGTAGTAATGGGTCTCCTGAGAATGGTCTCGGGTACTGACCAGTGGCTCCGAGTGCTGCGGGGTTCGCGGGAGCGGAGCTCGGCTCAAGGAGCGGCGGGTGAGGGGTTCCGGCCTCTTTGTCTTCGCTCGCTCTGACCGGGTCACTCTCGGAGCCGCCGTGCTGTCCCTTCCAGAGGCCTTTAATCGGGATAAGGCACCCTGAGAGCACTCTCCGGCCCACCTCTGGGAGCGTCTCCCTCTGGGGCTGTACTTTAACCCACTTGCATCCCTGTCCCCGGCCAGCCTCACCCACTTCGGGTCGGGCCCCGGCCCCAGCTCTCCAGTCTCTCAGTCCAGCTCCCAAACCGGAAGTCCGAGCGGGAGACGCGGGGCACAAACAGCGCATGCGCAAGGGCAGCCAGCGCGACTCCATCTCCCCTGGAGCCGGGCGCCCGCTAGCCCGTGGGCCAAGACGAGCTGCGCGCACTTCCGGGACTCAGCGCGCCGATTCCTTCTCCGTTTCCCGTCCCCTCCTCTCGCAGCGGTTGTCTCGGCGGGATTGATTCAGGAGGAGCCGCCCGTCCCAGGGGCTGGTGCGTGCGTCGAGGAGGGTGCATCAACTCCGTGGTCGCCTGGAGGGACGCTGGAGGAGAGGGTGACGTATCCTGGACTCGAGGTCCGCCGTGACAATGATCCACGAACTACTCTTGGCTCTGAGCGGGTACCCGGGGTCCATTTTCACCTGGAACAAGCGTAGTGGCCTCCAGGTACTGTCCGGCTCAGAGCGCGGGAACTAACGAGCAGTAGCGAGCACGGAATCCGAGAAACTGAGCCGGAGCCTGAGGGGCGGAGTCAGAGGGTACGGAGAGGGCGAGGCTTGCTGGGGCTGTGTTCAAAGGGGCGTGTCTCTGGACAGGTAACTGGAGGGCGGTGCCCGAAGGGCCCAAGGATGGTGTAGGATGCTAGATCTTCGAGACGGAAACGGGGACGGGGGGCGAGGGAAGAGATCCTGAGAGGCCATGCCTTGGCGGGGGGCGGGCCCTAAGAGCCTAGTGTCGAGCTTGAGCTGGGCAACTGGATCTGAAAGTGAGGGAGGCACTTTCTCCCAATTTTATACTTGCACCGTGTTTCAAACTGAATTTTGAAGGCTGGCCCAATACAGGGCACTTGACACATACTCAGCAAATTTTGTTGAATGAAGAGATGAATAAGAGCATCTGGTGTGTTCCCCTTTTTACTCTTTTCCAGAAAATTTCTGCCCTAGGTGGAGAACTTGGAAGCTGGCCTTCGTGTAATCAGGACTGTATGAAGTGCTGTGTGCTAGACACTGTGCATATGCATTATCTCATTTATTCCTCACACCCACCTATGGCCATTTTACAGATAAACCTAGACAGTAACTTCCGGGGGGGGAGGGGTGGGGGTGGTCGCATAGCTAGTAATTAGCAGAACCTGGCTTTGAACCCAGGTGGGTCTGCTTTCAGTCTCTGAACTACTCTTACCTATTCCTGCTTCCCCTAATGTTATCCAGCGCTTTCAATAACTTGACAAGTATTGTGAGCCCCACCTTACAGATGAGCAAGCTGAGGCTCAGAGAACTTCATGTCTGGCTAGTCCTGGTTGTGGCAAGATTTGAATCTGGGTCTGTGTGATCACAAAGTTGTGCTGTTCCTTTGATCATTGGCATTATAGGCTGTGGAAGAGCAGAAAAATTATGGTATATAAAACTTATACCTAAAACAGATTCCTCTTATTCTTTATATGTTTGGGGTTTGGGAATTTAGGTGAGGTTTCCTGAAAAAAATAAGTGAGTTAAAAATTTGTGTGGTGGAGTTTGAACTGTTACTTTTTGTGTGTAGGTCTTTGAAGACTGAATCTATGTTTCACTTTTCCCTTGTAGAACTTGGCACAATTTCAGGCATATAGGTGGAAAATGTTCAGTAAGTATTTGCTGGATGTTTGATTATCTTAAGTTAAATGAGATGACAGTATAGGAAAGGTAGCTGCTGGGAGCTAGGGAGAACCACAAGTAATTCAGCTTTCCTCTTCCTTTCTGTCTTATGAAGAAGTCTCTGTTGGTTATTTTCTTCCTTTTCATCCTTAAGTTCTCAGCTTTAAAGTCACCTCCTCAGGGGGACGGATGTGGCTCAAATGGTTGGGCGTCTGTCTCCCATATGGAGGGACCCAGGTTCGTTCCCGGGACCTCCCGGTAAAAAAAAAAAAAAAACAAAAAAAAACAAAATAAAGTCACCTCCTCAGAAAAACTTTCCCTGACCACCTTTTTCAATTAGGTATCCTCCCCTAATGTTATTGTTCTCTATCACAACAATCTGTTTATTTCTCTTATAACACCACAATTCATCATGATTTCATTATTGTTACCTGTTTATAGTCTTTCTCCTGCATACATCAAACCATGGGGCAGAGACCACAGCAGCCTTCTTCGCTGTACCTGAAGCATCTAGCACAGTTTCTGCCACATAGTAGGAGTTCAGATATTTGTAGAAGAAAACAAGTGACCAGAAAAAGCAAATATGGCATTCTTTCTCAGAGCAGTGTTTTTTACATATGAATAAAGGGAAAAAATTGTCATGGATGCCCAATGTTGATGAAAATTATTTTATTGTGATATTGAATATGGATACACGTAAAGCTATGTATAAACTAAAGCATATTGCTTAGTCTTTAACTATAAATTCAAATAATTTCACAAGTTAAATGTTATCAAAACTACTAAATAAAATTCAAGTTAACATTAATGCAGAGTTTCTCAACCATGGCGCTATTTTCACTTTGGACCAGATAATTCTTTGTTGTAGGGGGCCTGTCCCTGTGCTTTATGAGCTGTTTAGTGGCATCCCTGCCCTCTACTGACTAGATGCCAGAAGCAACCCCCAAGATATGACAACCAGAAATGTCTCCAGACATTACCAAGTGTCCCATAGGGAACAAAATCACCTCCAGTTGAAAACCACTGAGCTAATGTGACATAAAATATTGTTTTGCTGAAACTAAATTGTCAACATTGAGTTTAATACTGAAATGACAAAGCTACAGATCTGGCTCTCTGTTTTTCTATTTTGACTTCAGTAACTCTAATGCAAAGAGTGCCTGTTAATATAAGAATGTTGCACGAAATGATATCAATAATTTCAATTGATTGATTGCTGTTTCAGAATATTTAGACATTGAGCTTTTCTAAAACTTTGCCACCAAGCAATGCTCAAATGCCAGTTCTAGTCCCATTAATAAAGATTGCTTACATGCTGAGTATTTGCTATATGCTTGGCATACATACATGTATGTACATGTATTAACTGATTTAATCCTCACAATTATTATCCCCACTTTATAGGTGTGAAAACTAAGGCATAGAGAGGGAGAGTGACTTGCCTAAGATTTCAACTAAGAGCCAACACAGGGATTCAAACCCAGGCTGTCTGGCTCGTTGTGATTGAATGGATTTCTAATCAAATTATTATAGACTCGAAACAGAAAAATTCTTCTTTGCCTATTTCTTACTGCATTTACTGTCTTTTAAGATGGCATCCACAAAAAACACTACTCACAATGTGAATATATAATATGCTAAGTTCCTTCGGGGCAGTAACTATATCTGATTTTGTTCACTATTCTGTCTCTGTTATGTTAGGACAGTGCCTGGGAGGTGGTAGGTGTTCAGTAAAAGTTGGTTGAGTGAATAAATTCCCCCACTACTTTTTCGTACTTCAACTGCTGTAAAATCTTTATATAGTTATCATTTGGCCTTCATTTAAATTTAAAAATATAAATGCAAATATGAACACTAAATTTATAGTGTGCTTACATTAATTTTAGATTTTTATTGAAATAAAAAAATTTAATGGGGAGCGGATATTGTTGTCGGTCAGGAACTGGGTCTGTGAAAACGGTGCCGCGGATGAGAAAGAATAAGACAGAGAAAGAAGAACTGGGATCAGGGGACTCTCCGTCCGGAATGGAGAGAAGAGCCCAGCCACACCATAGAGCATGGCTTTTATTTGGTTTTTGAATCAATAGATAGATGACAGTTTACATTCTTGAAGGGTTTACATTCCTGCATGTAGCAGATGTTGTAAATCTTATCTAACAGAAACTCAGGATGATTCCCCACCCAGCTACTATAAGATCCTGTCTCATTATCATGAGACTAGGTTCTTATCTCCTACATTCCTGGGTGTCTCCTACATTCCAAAGTGATCTTTTTTTTTTTTTTTACCGGGAGGTACCGGGGATCGAACCCTGGTCTCTCCATATGGTAGACGGACGCCGAACCTTTGAGCCACGTCCGTTTCCGGATGGCCTTTGAAACTCCATCAGGATATGGCTCAAGCAATTGGGCACCTGCCTCCCACATGGGAGGCCCCAGGTTTGGTTCCCAGTGCCTCCTAAATAAGATGCCACAACGAGTGGACGCCGCAACCAGCAAGACACCACAACCAGCAGGGAGCAGAAGTGGTTCAAGTGATTGGGCACTTGCCTCCCACATGGGAGGTCCTGGATTTGGTTCCTGGTGCCCTCTAAAGAAGACGAGCAGACAATAAGCAGACAGATGAGGGGGGCTATCTGGGGTCGGGGGGGGGAATAAAAATTTAAAAATAAATAAATTTCACAAAGAATTTGTAAGTTTCAAGAATATGCCTGAAAAACCCCTGGAATCTGCAGACCCAACATTGCCAAAGAGACTTTGTTGTAAGCCGTGTCATATCCTTATAGACTATCCCTGTATGGTTATATAAGAAATTGGTACCAGTGACTGCCTTGGAGTAAGGAGACTTACTTTTTTAAATTTATTTTTTATTTTTTATTTTTAAAGAAGCTTTAGATTGCATAAATGTTACATAAAAAATATAGAGTATTCCCATATGCCCTATCCCCTCCCTCTCCCACACTTCCCACATTAACATCTTTTTTTTTTTTTTTTTTTTTTTTTTAAGATTTCTTTATTTCTCCCCACCCCCTCATTTGCACTTGCTGTTTGTTCATCTTCCTTGTTTTTTTAGGAGGCACCAAACCCGGGACCTCCATGTGGGAGGGAGGTGCCTAATCACTTGAGCCACCTCCATTCCCTGTTTTGTTGTGTCTCATTATATTTTTCTCTTGTGTCTCTTGTTGAGTCATCTTGTTGCTTCAGCTTGCCACGCCTGCCCGTCAGCCTTGCCTGTTGCGCCAGTTGCTGTCTTCTTTAGGAGGTACTGGGAACAGAACCGGGAACCTCCTGTGTGGTAGGCAGGAGCTCAGTTGCTTGAGCCACATCTGCTTCCCAACATCTTTCATTAGTGTACATTTGTTACAATTGATGAACACATTGAAGCATTGCTACTAACTGTGGACTATAATTTACGTTATTACACCCTGCCCCACATAATTTTATAGGTTTTGACAAAATGTATAATGGCTGTATCTGTCATTGCAATGTAGAGAGTTACTTTTAATGTACACTGTTTTGAAATATTTATTTTTTTAACCAGGTATTACAGATATATATATATACACATAAGCAAATAATTATGTGGGGGATGGGGAAAAATACCTTTGTCATGGTTTGGAAAACCTTTGTTATTTAGAACTTGCCAACCTTAAATGGGGCATCTTGAAAAAGGGAAAAGATGACTAGCATTTGAAGCTCCTTAAAGAACAGGGAGCAGTGACTAGCAGGCATCAGTGTTTTTAGCGTTGGTCTTCTTCCTGCAGGTGTCACAGGACTTCCCATTTCTCCATCCCAGTGAAACCAGTGTCCTGAATCGACTCTGCCGGCTCGGCACAGACTATATTCGCTTCACTGAGTTCATTGAACAGTACACGGGCCATGTGCAGCAACAGGTCAGGTCCTAGTCTGGGGGAATGCATGTGTCCAGAGGGCGGGGGCCATGTCCTCTCTGGGTTCTTCAGATCCCCAGAGTCCACTGTGGTTTCATGTCTACATTAAGCTCTCAGTGAATCCATTGGTAATTTATGTGAAATAACAAGTCTCAAGAAGTTAGAAATTTCTTATTACTGGAAGTATGCTAGTGAAGCCAGATGACTATACCTCAAACAAGGGGGAAATAAACATGGAGACCAATTTAAGCAGATTGGTGTAAGAGAAAATATGCTTGGCCTGAGTATTAGGAGACATGAATTAAATCAGTTTGAGCTGGATCAGAGTTCCAGTTCCAGAGATGAAAACATAAAGCATTATTCTTTTAAATTCCTTTGTCACTCTAACTACCTGTGTCACACTGAGGCACATAGCTAAAATCTTTGGGCCTCAGCTTTCTTATTTGTAAATAGAGTTAAACCAGGAATGTGCTTAGCACACAGTAAGCACTTAATAAGCATTCTTTATTAATATGAATTAATTAGTATAGTCACTATAGTGTTGATGTCAAGGGTTTGTGTCCCACTCTGCCATTTGTCATATACCACAAGGCAGATTACCTAATTCTCTAAAGTTCAGTTTTCTATAAAATGGGGTAATAATAGTACCTACCTTATAGGCCTATGAGAATAAAACAAGATAATTCATGTAAAGTGCTTAACACAGCACCTGGGACTGTTATTTTTAGAATTTGGGAAAGTAGGAATTCAACATATTTTATATAAAAATAATAAAACCTACATAATCACACAAATATGGGTCAAGTTTTTTCTTTATATACAGAAAACAATAGAGACCTTTTCATCTATATTAATATATATACTTGCTCCAACTTTGGCAATTAAGTGTGCCCTCATTAATATGATTTCATAGCAAACTGTCATTGATTAGATTTTTAAAATTTATTTTTTACTGTGGTTAACACATAGACCATAAATTTTGCCATTTTAACCGTTTTTAAGGGTACAATTCAGTGGTGTTAACTACATTCACAATGTTGTGCTACTATGACCACCACCCACTACCAAGATATCTTTATCACCCAAAACAGAAACTCCATAGCCCTTAACTAAAAAACCCCCCTTTCCCCCAGTCCCTGTAATCTCTAATTTACTTTCTGTCTCTATCAATTTGCTTATTCTAGATATTTCATCTAAGTGGAATCATACAATTTTGTCCTTTTGTATCTGCCTTATGTCACTTAGCAAAATGTTTTCAAGGGTCATCCGTGTTATAGCATGTATCAGAACTTCATTCCTTTTTGTGGCTGAATAATATTCCATTGTATGGATATACCACTGATGAACCCTGGGTTATTGTGAATAACACTGTATGAACAATGGTGTACAACTATCTGTTCAAGTCCCCGCTTTCTAATCTTTGGGGTATATACCTAGAAGTGAATATTTCCAGGTCATATGGTAATTCTATACTTTTTGAGTAACCACCAAACTTTGTTGCACAGTGGTTGCACCATTTCCCATTCTACCAACAGCATACAAGGGTCCCAATTTCTCCACATCCTCACCAACACTTATTTTCTTTCTTTCTTTTTTTTTTTCAAAATAGCCATTCTAAGTGGGTGTGAAATGGTATATCATTGTGGTTTTGATTTACATTTCCCTAATGGCTAATAATGTTGAACATCTTTTCATGTGCTAATTGGCCATTTGTATATCTTGTTTGGAGAAATGTCTAGTCAAGTTGTTTAACAGTATTACTTCCTATTTTGGAAAAGTCAAAAACATGCTCATTTTCCCTCCCATTTTATGGTAGATGAAGACACTCAGTGTTCTGGGATAACACAAGGTCAAAAGAGATTTGGCAGTCCAGTCAGTCTGTTTCACCACATCCGTACTGTTCTTTTTTTTTTTTTTTTTTTTTTTAATTTTTTATTATGGGTAAAAATCAAAATTCTCACAGTACATACAAACATTTGCAAAATGATATATAAATATATATGCATATATGTGTATTTGCTTACAAAAATGTTATTTATATATATATATACATATATTTTAAGAGGTGCTTAGATTACCCAAAATATTACACGGAACCCACTGGGATTCCCATGTTGCCCACCTCCCACACCTCCCACCACATCCCACACAAACATCTCCCACAAGTGTGGCCCACCACCCTCAATGAACTTACACATCCTGGAGCCTTGCCACCAACCATAGACCACAGTTCACACTGTAGACCACACTCTCTCCCACTCAGTTCTGAGTGGTGTGTGCTAATTTAAAATGGCCTACATCCGTTGCTACCCATGCTGTTCTTATTATAACTGTGAACATTTATCTGCAGGAAGTACAGCATCCCCTGGCTATGCTGTGCCTTGTAACCCTGAGACCAAGCTTCCTACCACATTTGTTGTTGAATTATGCTAGTGTTTCTACACCACCAGACCCTGATCACCCAAATCAGTGCATAGATAGACTGAACATAGCCTCTAGTCATCTGTTAATTGCACTTGCCCATATAAAACTACATAAGGGGGTGTGGCTTAGTGGTTGAGTGCCTGCTTCCCAAGTTTGGGGTCCCAGGTTCTATCTGTGGTACCCTCCTTTAAAAAAAAAAAAAAGACAAAAAACTGCATAAAAAGCTCCTACAAAAAAATTGCAGATTTCCTCCTGAAAGACAAGCTGTATTTGTAAATAACCTTTTTTTGAGAGTCTCACAACCCCCCATGTTGGCTCTCAGATTCATGTTCTTGGTGAGTTACCATGCCAGACAGGAGAAGGGATGTTAGAATATTTATTCAGCAAATATTTACTGAACTCTCTCTGTCTGTTCAAAGAACTGCTAGATGATACAAAGATGAAAAAAATGTGGTCCCTGCCACTGAGTTCTTGGTTTAGTGTGGGGGACATATAAACAAAAGTACAATTCAAGCACCAAGTCGAGATGCTATGAAAGGAAAAAAGAGGGAGCTACTATTTCCCCAGAGAGGGTTAGGAAGGGCTTTGGCGAGAAGGAGATGGTTAATCTGAGTCCTGCAGGAAGAGTAGGTGTTTGCCACTAAGATTAGGTGGGCAGTTACAAGCAGAATACAGGTCCAGGCACACAGGGGTGGCAGATAGAAGCAAGGCACATTTAGTGAACTGTAGGTAGTTTGGAAATGAGGACACGAAGTTGGAAGCAGTGAAAGATAATTTTGAAAAGATAGGTAAGGGCCAGAATGTAGAAACCATGGTGTGTCACGTAGAGGAGTTTGGATATTATCCTGGAGCAATGAGAAGCTATCAGAGGGTTTTAAGCTGGGAGTGATAGGGTAGGCTTGGGTTGTAGAAAAATCTCTCCACTGACAGTATATAGAGTACTACTAACTGAGTTATTTGTAACATCTGGACCTGCTTGGAAAATTAAAATATTGTCCTATTTTTAGAAGTCAGAGCTCAATATCTTTAGCTTCAGTTTTTCTCTCACTGAAACACTGCTTTGATGTGGAACTATTTAAGCAAAATCAATACCATTATAAAGATTAATGCCTTTCTCAGTTTTCAGGGCCTGACTGAGATGCTGACTTTTCTTTGTTTGATTTCAGGATCACCATCCATCTCAGCAGGGCCAAGGTGGGTTACATGGAATCTACTTAAGGGCCTTCTGCACAGGCCTGGATTCAGTTTTGCAGCCTTATCGCCAAGCACTGCTTGATTTGGAACAAGAGGTGAGAAAGAGGAGATCAAAGAAACAATACTCTGGGAAACCAGATTGGGGTGTGTTCTTAAATCTGAAATGCCCTTTGATAACTTCTTTTCTCCAAAAAAGAATGAGGTATTTCCCACACAGCTGGAGGATGCAATTTTCTCTTGGTGACTGTCCAAGCCATGATCAGTGTGGCTTACAGATCATGGCAAAGGTTCCTGAGTGAGTTTATAGGAGCCCCTGGCTTTGGTTTTGTTATCACCTGAAAATCAGAAATTATAATCTTCTAGTTTCATAGTTCACATCTATTCGAGATATTTTGTGTGGAGTCCTAAACATGGTGTTTTTTTTTTATTGCAGTTCCTGGCTGATCCCCATCTTTCCATATCACATGTCAATTACTCCTTAGATCAGGTATGATGCCCAGAAAACAGAATACCTTGGACTCTGTTGATATTGTTAGAATAATCTAATTTATGATATTGTTTTCAAGAACCTTTGTCCTTCTGAATTCAGAGCCCAACCTTTTATATGCTTTGCTAGATTAGAACTGTTTGAAGAGATCCAAATTTAGTTAAAAACTTCATATCTGAGGTACATTCTCTCTGTATTGACATCAGTATTAACAATCATGCCATTCTCAGAAATAGAAACTACTGCTATCTGCCATCCTCTCCTATCTACAACCAACCCCCACCTCAGTCAAAATTCCCTTAGGACTCTGGGTCATTTTCTTGGCTTTTCTGTGGGATTGCCATCTTTACCTTAAGTTGGACTTTTTAGAAACAAAAACTTTTCCTGAGTTTAATCTTTTTTTCCTTGCCCAAGATTGCATACCCTCCTAATTATTCTCTGCTTTGCAGTTCCAGCTCCTATTTCCCTCTGTGATGGTTGTAGTGGAGCAAATCAAAAGTCAAAAGGTGAGAGCTTTCCTTTTTCCTTGTGTTCTGATAAGCACCAAGGAAAGTTAATTTTACTTTGCATTTTTTTGAAGATTCTTAGTTTTTATTTATTTATGAATTCACTCAACAATATCTGCTTGGGTATTAGACTAAGCATCAGGGATGCAAAGTTAAATAACATATAATAACCCTACCCTTAAGCCCTCCTGGTCCACGAGGATGGGGGAAATGTTGATAGATGTACCCAAGAATGCTGTTGGGGTAAGAAAAAAATGCTGTGGGTGCTTGGAGGGGAGAGCAATTTGCACTAAGTGTTTGGGTATGGATCTTGAGAAGCAGAAAGAAAGCAGGTGATAGGGGGTTTTCTGAGAATTATATTAAATAACTGGGCAAAACCCAGATGTTCATGTTAATAGTTAAATATGCCTATTATCACATATTTTTTTTTTATCAAATGCATCAGAAAGTTAGGTCTCCAATGTCAGGAGAATGTCTATTTTTCTGGACAGGGTTAGAAACTCTGAGGAATCTTTGAAACTTTACATCAGAAGGAGAATCTGCTGTCCAATTGAATTGTTCATAAAACTCCATTCTTAACAAAATAGACAAATGGATTAAACATGTTTAGCTCAAGTCTCCATGTTCTTAAGCACTCATATTTCTGCATTAGCTTATCAGGGGCATTTACCTTGATGAATATAACTAGTTAAGCAGTTACTTTGCCAGGCTGCTACTTCAAGCTCTGCTGTGGAAGTCCAGCAACTTGAGTGCTCTGCCACATTCACGCTGTGCCAGCAAAGCCAGTGGGGGAGGTGCTCTTTGGCTCTTCAAAGCTGACCGTTTCATCAAATCACAACATCCAGCTTTTATTGAGCACTTACTTTGAGCCAGGCACTGTGCTAAGTGTTTTATATACATTGCTAGTCAGTCCTCTGAGGGGTCGAACAGGTTAAGGAATGTGCTCAGGGTCACACAGGTGTAGTCATTGGTAGAGCTGGGATGTAAACCCAGACCTGACTCCAAAGACTGCCCCTAACCCCTATACTAATCTGTCTCCCCCATATGGGAGGGGACCTTCTAGGTAAGTGGAGGTCATGGAGACAGCATAAGGGTTCCATTCCCAGCTGCACAGCTCAGTTGACTTTCAGCTCCCGCTGGTTACCGGAAGGAGGGTGGAAAACGAATTAGAGGGATTGCAGATGAGCACATCTTTTTTTTTTTTTTTTTTAAAGATTTTATTTATTTATTCATTTATCCCCCCCCCTGCTGCTTGCGCTCGCTGGGTCAGCCAACCACGCCGTGTGGGCGGGCCTGCCCCCACCAGGAGGCCCCGGGAACCGAACCCAGGGCCCCCCATATGGTAAACGGGAGCCCCACTGATTGAGCCACAGCCGCTTCCCAAGATGAGCACATCTTACCTTCTACCAGGATGGTGGTAGAGAAGCTAGTGTGCCACAGCTCTACAGAGTTAAAAAATGAGGTGATCAAGAGCAAGGACTGGGGTTAAGAAAGGGATTACTTGTGGACAGGCACGAGGGATCTTTTCAGAGTGGTGGAAATATTCTAAAACTGGATTATGGTGATGGTTACACAATGCAGTAAATTTACTAAAAATTGTCAAATGGTACACTTAAAATGGATGAGTTGTATGTAAATTTTACCTCAATAAAGTAATTTTAAAAAAGAAGTAAAGAGCCTGAAGCACACAAAAAGGGGCAGATTTTTTTTTTTTTTTTTTAATATTTTATTTATTTATTCATTTATCCCCCCCTTGCTGCTTGTGCTCACTGGGTCAGCTAACCACACCGCACGGGTGGGCTTGCCTTCACCAGGAGGCCCTGGGAACCGAACCCGGGGCCTCCCATATGGTAAACGGGAGCCCTACTGATTGAGCCACAGCCGCTTCCTGAGGGGGGCATATTTTTAGAAGCCTAATTTACAAGCCGTCTGAATTGTGCCTTAATCTGAAATAGCTTTCCTTGACTCTTTGCTTGGAAGTCCATCTTGAAATGACTCTGGTTTCTCTGCTGCAGTGGTTCTCAAATTTCCTGTGCTTCAGGGGTTTCAGGTGCTAGAGTGGGGCCTGACAATTTACATTTCTAACAGATTCCCAGGTGATGGTGATAGTGATGGGGGGGGGCTATACTTTAAGAACCACTACTCATGAATCTTAGGAGAAAGTTTATCCCCATTCTCTGCTGGATGGTGCTATCTTGGTTGAATATAGAATATGAGTCTGTGCAGCAGAAACTAAAAAAATGGAATACAGTTTGACACGACTGTATTTTTCACAGATTCATGGTTGCCAGATCCTGGAAACAGTGTACAAATACAGCTGTGGTGGGCTGCCTCCTGTTCGAAGTGCACTAGAAAAGTAAGTCAGGGCTTAACTGGGAATTAGGGGTGGGCTGATCAGTGACTTGAATTCTCACACGTTTTATTTTCAGTTCATCTAGGGTTTCTCTCTGGGGAAAGTTAAGACTGAGATAGAAAAAGCTTATGAGCAGAGGAGCCTATGTAATCCTTATGATAGATCAGGAATTGCTAAAAGAGGATTATAAAGTGTTGATTATCAAAGCCAGGATCTAGTTGCCTCCATGACCTTGAGGAGATCCTTTTTAACTTTTGGATCCTATAACCTTGGAGGATTTCCATTACGTGGGCCAGATATTACTCAACAATGTCCAAATATGTGTATTTGTACAGCTGGTGTTTTCACATCAAGGTTCCTAAAAATGTTTATACTTTATAATCCCATAATGCCACTCTTAGGGATTCTATCCTAACAGAATTATTCAAAAGAAGATAATAACTATATGTACAAACATGGTCAATATAATGTTTTCTAATGTGTCAAGAAATTAGAAAATGACCAGCAGAAGAAAAGCTAAATAAATATTCTCATTAGATTATAAAGCCATTAAAATTATAAATACTGTAACAACATGTAAAAATATTTTATATAATACTGACTGAAAAAATGGTCATATTTGTCTTGTGATTACAGCAAAATAAAAACATATGTGAAGTATATTTTAGCAAACACTATAAAAAGTAAAATATTTATAGTCACCAAATGAGAATTATGGAATTATGAATTTCCTTTAATATTCTTTATTTTCTTACATTTTTAAGAAATAGAACTCAGAGAGATATATAAATGCAAAAAAAGTTTTTTTTGTCTAATTGAATAATTATTTAATTTTTCCATTTTCCTCTTTCTCCTTTTAAAATTTTGCATTTTTTTTTTAGGTGAAATTCACATAACATAAAATTAACCATTTTAAAGTGAACAGTGACATTTGATAAAATTACAGTGTTGTGCAACCACCCCATCTGTCTAGTTCCAAAACATTTTCATCACCTCAAAAGGAAACCCTGTGTCCCCATGAAGCAGTTGCTCCTTACTCCCCCTTCCCTGCAGCTATGGCAACCACCTGTCTGCTTTCTGTCTCATATAAATGGAATCATACAATATGTGGCTTTTTATGTCTGTTTTTTTTTTCACTCAGCTTAATGTTTTTGAGGCCCATCCACATTGTAGCATGTTACCAGTACTTCATTCCTTTTTATGGCTGGATAATTTTTCATTGTATGGATATACCACAATTTGTTTATCCATTCACTCATTGATAGATATTTGGGCTGTTTTCACCTTTTGTCTATAGTGAATATGATACTGTGAACATGAGTGTGCATGTGTCTGTTTGAGTATTTGTTTTCAGTTCTTTTGGTACATACCTAGGAGTGGAATTGCTGAATCATATGGCAATTCTTTGTTTAACTTTCTGAAGAACTGCCCAACTGTTTTCCTCTTCTTTGTTTTTAAAAAAGAGGGTGTGGCATTAATTGCAAAATCGGAGTGTATAATCTCTGAGGCACCTCACAGTTTTTTTTTTTTTTGGTTTGTTTTGTTTTTATTTAAAGATTTTATTTATTTATTCATTTATCGCCCCCTTGCTGCTTGTGCTCGCTGGGTCAGCTAACCACGCCGTGTGGGCGGGCTTGCCTTCACCAGGAGGCCCCAGGAACCGAACCCGGGACCTCCCATATGGTAAACGGGAGCCCTACTGATTGAGCCACAGCCGCTTCCCTACCTCACAATTCTTAATCTCTTCTTTTGCCACTGCACAAGAAAACCCTCAGAAGAGCAGGGAACTTTCTAGAACATAGCTTAGAGTAAAAGGGTGAAGGAGATGCTTATTCTCTATTACTGTGTTTTTTTTCCCCTGACAAAAGAAATGCATTTTGAGTGTAGAAAATACAGACATGCAAAGAGAAGAAAATAGAAATCACATCTAGTTTCAATCCTTCTAAATACCCAGTGTTAACTTTTGATGTATATTCTCTACAATTTCTCTATTTATATATAAATACATAGTTTTTAGGCATAGAATATAAACCCTATATAGATAATATATATATGCTTATTATATATTTGCAGGGACCAAATTTTATAGATCACATACTCAGATGTGCATAAATGGAATTAGCTTCCTATTGGATTTTTTTTCCTTTGAAAAATTCCATTTCATTAGCATACTATAAAAAGCAAGTTCAAGCTCACGAAGTTTCTTTTTCTCCCCAACTTTTTATTTTGAAAAATTTCAAGCTTACAGTAAAACTTGAAAGAATAATACAGTAAATACCTGTATATCCTTTACTTTGTTTTACCAGTTAACATTTTCCCAAATTTGATTTAGCAGTCTTTTTCTTTCTCTCTCTCTGTATATGTGTGAAAAATATACACATGCACACAATTTTTTTTCTAAATTATATGAAAGTAGTCACAGATATCTTAACTTGTAATCCCTAAATACTTCATATTTTCCTTAGAAAAAGGGTGTTCTCTTATATAGCCTCAATACTTTAATTACACCCAAGGAAGTTAACATTAATTCAGTAATATAATATTCATATTCACATTTACATATTCATATTTTCTCAATTGTCTCCAAAAAGTCCTTGTAGCTGTTCCTTTTTTTTTTTTCCTTCACAATCCAGGATCCAGTCATTCTTCACATACTGCATTTGGTTGTCATGTCTTTTTAGTCTCTAATTTAGAGCAGTCCCCCTTGCCTTTTTATGACTTTGGTGACTGTATTAGTCAGCCAAAGGGGTGCTAATGTGAAGTACCAAAAATGGGTTGGTCTTTAAAAGGGTATTTATTTGGGGTAGAAGTCCACAGATACCAGGCCATAAAGCATTAAGTTTCTTCTCTCACCACAGTCCATTGCCACGTGTTAGAGCAAGACAGCTGCCAGCGTTTGCCAGGGTTCAGCCTTCTGGGGTTCCTCTCTTCCTGGGGCTGCACTTCTCTCTGGGCTTAGCTCCTGTTTCCTCCACAAGGTCAGCTGTAGATGATTAGGTGAACAGCTTGCTTCTCTTCTCCTGGGGCCTTCTTTCCAACATCAAAACTGCTTCTCAAAAGACTGGTTCAGGTCGGATGTGGCTCAACTGGTTGGGCGTCCGTCTCCCATATGGAGGGACCCGGGTTCGATCCCCGGGACCTCCCGGTAAAAACAAAAACAAAAACAAAAACAAAAAAACCTAAAAGACTGGTTCAACTGTCCTTTGCTTTGCCTTTTATATTCAATTCCTCACCCACCAAGGGGTGGGGCTCAACGCCCTAATCCTAACCTAATCATGCCCAGATTAACAGATCAGTTTACAAGCATGATTCAATTATATTTTTGGAATTCATAATTACATCAAACTGCCACAGTGACACTGACATTTTTAAAGAGTCCTGGCAAGTTGTCTTGTTCTTCATCTGGATATATCTGTTTCCTCATGATTAGATTCAGGTTAAACTTTTTTTTGGCAAGAATACTACACAGGTGCTATTGTTTACTTCACATTGCATCATATCAGAAAGCACAGAAAGTTAATTTGTCCCATTAATGGTGTGGAGTTTGATCACTTGGTTTACATGGTTTCCACTTTCTCGCTCCACTGTAGAGGTGCCTTTTTTGCTTTGTAATTTTTATGCTCCTTTTGAGACCATGTGATATCCTTTTCCAACAACCTTTTGCCCAGTAGTTGTAGTGTCTGCATTTTATTGGATAATACTTTTCTCAGCTATGCCTCCCTCTCACATATTGAATCTACTCTCCCAATGATTCCAACAAGAATAAAAGAAAAAAATTTAATATTTGTGTTAGCCAAAAAGATACTCCTCCAAGTCCATTTAATTTTTTAAAATATATTTTTATTGAAGTATATTATTCATACATGAACATACATAAACAATAATTGTATAGTAAAAGTTGGGAACTTACAAAATAAACATGCATAACATCATACAGAGTTCCCATACGTCACCCCTCCACCAAGACCTTGCATTGTTGTGAAACATTTGTTACAAGCTATGCAAGAGCATTGTCAAAATATTATTAACTATAGTTCATATCCTACAGTTGGCGTATTTTTCCCCCAACCCACCCTATGTTTTTTAAATATATTTTTATTACAAAGGTTGTGAACTTAAAACAATCATGCACATGTGTAGAATTCCCATACAACACACCTTCATCAACACACCACACTGTCGTGGAATATTTGTTGCGGATTATGAGATAATATCAGATTATCACCACAAACCATGATCCATAGCGTACATCTGGCACACTTTTTCCATACCCCCCAACCCATTATCAACACAATACATCTTTGGCATAGATGCATGAATGTTACAGTATTGCTGTTAACCACAGTGCATAGGTCACACCAACTGTATTTTTCCTATGCTTCTCCACATTCCCACCACCTGCTTGATGGTAGTACACATGCAAGAATGTCCTTCTGTGAGCAAGTCCATTTAATTTTAACAAGAATCATCAGTTTTGAACTTACTTTACACAAAAGGAGGAAAGAAAATATGCTTCTCCTGAAAGACTGTTAGAATGTTTACTGAACGCTTCAGACTTCAGGATGTAGGCTACAAGTCTGGAAATTGAATCACTTAGTCTATCCACAAACATTTAAATTAAAATAGCACAATTATTTTTAGCTTAATTGGTCATTTCCCTTATGACTCATCAAACTCTTAGGCTACTGTTTATCCTGTAACAGTTTAAAGCATGACCTCTGTGGCATTTGTGGGGTTCAGTGTTCTCTAAGTGGACTTCTGAGGCTCTTGCTTTCCTCTCCACTCAGAATCCTGGCCGTTTGTCATGGGGTCATGTACAAGCAGCTCTCAGCCTGGATGCTACATGGACTCCTCTTGGACCAGCATGAAGAGTTCTTTATCAAACAGGGTCCATCTTCTGGTAATGTCTCTGCCCAGCCAGAAGAGGACGAGGAGGATCTGGGCATTGGGGGACTGACAGGAAAACAGTTGAGAGAACTGCAGGACTTGGTGAGAGAACAACAAGAAGCCTAGCATGCTCCTACCAGGAGTCAGAAAAGTCTATAGTGAAATGATCTTTTGGTGATCCCTCCCAGCTCTTCATGGGCACCTTTCATAAATTCTTTAGATATAAACCCTTGGCTTTATTTTAACTAAGGTGAGACTACAAAATAGAAAATACATTTGTGAGATTCCTTTTGTTCCTCCTTTTCCCATATATACATTTAAGAAGTAATAATGAGCCTTATCTCTCCAAGCTATAGCTATTCTATAGCTTTTAAATGTCATTAGAAGTTTTGATTGGACTCTTCAAAGTCCTATATTATCCATATTCATTCATCCATTCATTCATCCTATTATAACTTTTAATGAATGCCTGTTAGGTGCCAGACACTATTCTAGGTGCCAGAACTGCATAGATAAAATGTAGTAATCCCTGTCATTAAAGAGCTTATAGTTTAGTGAAGAACCTGGTCATTTGAAGACCATTAGTAATTCAATTTAAATGGTCAAGTGAAGGCTGAAGTATAAAATGTAAGGGACAAGGGGGGTTGGGGGGGTAGTGGAAAGAGATGATGTTATTGAGTTAAGCAGAGGCAAGATTATGAAGGCCCTTGTAAACAATCAGAAGGAATTTGGATTTGAACCTCAAAGGAAGTGGCAGCCAGTGAAGAATTTTAGGCAAAAGGGTAACATATCAGAATTGTAAAACAGAAAGGTAACTCTGGGTGCTGTGGAGTGGGGAATTATTAAAAAGAAAATCAAGACTAGAGGCTGGTAGACCAGTGAGGAGACTGTTGGGGATACTTAGGTGAAAAATAATAGGCCTAACCCAAAGGTGGGAACAGTGAAAGTGGAGAAGAGTAAAGAGGTTTGAGAGATGTTTGGGAGGTAGAATCAGCAGGCCTTAGTGATCGGTTGCATATGGGTCAGAAGGAAAGACTCAAGTATAATGCCCAAGTTTCTGCCTTCATCAACTAGGTAGTGACAGGGAATGTATGTTGCTGGTATTGCAGGAAAGAAGATCCGATTTTGGATATTTTGAGTTTGAGGTATTATACTTGTGGGATATGTCCAGCCTGGAGCTCAAGAGAACAATTTAGCTTAAAGATACAGATTTAGGAGTTATCAGCATATATAGCTCAGAAGTTTGTAATCTGGTATTCATAGGTGGCTTCAGAGGCTCTGTGAAAGGTTCTATGTCTATGTTTGTCTGGAAGGCCAAAGCTTTTGTAATTGTAGAGAGGTCTGTGACCTAAAAAGATTAAAAATATCTGTTCTGACGATCAATTAACCCACAGAACATAATGTGTCCAAGGAGTATGTGTAGAGCGAGAGGAAGAGGGTCTGGGATAGGAGTGCTCTGAGGAACACCAGCACTGAAGCCCAAATCAAAAGGTCAACAGCAAAGTTCAAAGTTAAGATTATAAAGGCAGGAGTGGAGCTAGATAAGGATCACATCAAAAGCCAGTTAGGGAATGGAGAGCCTGAATGATGAGGTGGTAGGTACTTGGGACTTCGTGTTTGTAGACTAAATCAGCGGCTGTCAAACTTTAGTGTGCATCAGAATCACCTGGAGGGCTTTTAAAATGGGTGGTGCGTCTCTTCTCCAGATTTTCTGATTCTGTAGATCTGGGGAGAGGCCTGAGAATGTGCATTTCTAATGCATTCGCAGGTGGTGCTGATGCTACTGGCCCAGGGACTACATTTTGAGAAGCTCTGAGCTAAATGAATCAGACTAGTGTAACGGGCTGGGCAGAGCAGATGTAGAAAAGAGAATAAAATCACAGATTTTTTGACCTGGAAAAAAATAAAGACCAACTCTTTCATTGTGTAAGGAAGAAACTGAGTTCCAAATTAATGGATTCTTGCATAAGGTTTTATACAGCTAGTAAAGGTAAAGTGAGGACTAAAACGTCAATGTTAAAAAAGCCACTTTTTCCACCATGCCACCCTGCTGTCTGATGGTAAAATTCATCTCTCCAGCACGGGCAACTTAAGGATGGAGCAACCTCACATTTAAAGTTCCTGGTTCTAGAAATTATGATTCTTGGGCTGGAGTTACTGGGTGTTTTCATGTTTTCCTTTTACTTCATTCTTCATCTCTGATATGAATTATTTCTTTGATTAGCGCCTGATTGAGGAAGAGAATATGCTGGCACCATCTCTAAAGCAGTTTTCTCTGCGTGTGGAAATTTTGCCATCCTACATTCCAGTGAGGGTTGCTGAAAAAATCTTGTTTGTTGGAGAATCTGTCCAGATGTTTGAGAATCAAAATGTGAACCTGACTAGAAAAGGTAGGAATCGCCTTGCCCAGTGCATTACATCCTCAACGGCTCTTGTTACTTAATACTGTGTGGCCCAAAAGTATACCTGGTCAGAGTGAGTGGATAGTAATAGACATACTCAGCTTTAAGCACAATCATGGCATACTTTCCTGAGAAGCAAGTGAAGGAACTGCACCCGGGAGTTAGCCCTCTCTAGAAAACCTGGCCTGTGCTGGGTGTTCTGTCTTTCTTTGACAGTGCTTTCCTATTTTTCAGGATCCATTTTGAAAAACCAAGAGGACACTTTTGCTGCAGAGTTGCATCGTCTCAAGCAGCAGCCACTGTTCAGCCTGGTGGATTTTGAGCAGGTGGTGGATCGCATCCGTAGCACCGTGGCTGAGGTTTGTCTTCCATCTTTTTTTTTTTTTTTAATTTATTGAAGTATATCACTCATATATAAACATGCATAAACAGTAAGTGTATAGTAATAGTTGTGAACTTACAAAACAAACATACATAACATCCTATAGGGCTCTCATACCTCACCTACCACCAATACCTTGCATTGTTGTGAAACATTGTTAACTGACGATTTAAGAGCATCCTCAAAATATTACTACTAACCAAAGTATCTTATATTTGGTGTATTCTTCCCCCAACCCACCCCATTATTATTATTTTTATATCATTTTTAGATGAACATACATAAACAGTAAGTGTATAGTAAAAGTTGTGAACTTTACAAAGGAAACATGCATAACATCATACAGGGGTCCCATTGATCAACCCACCACAAAAACCTTGCATTGTTGTGAGACATTTCTTACAAATTATGAAAGAATATCATCAAAATCTTACTACTAACTATAGTCCACATCTTACATTTGGTGTATTTTTCTCCCAACCCACCCTATTTTTTTTTTTTAATATATTTTTATTACAGAACTTGTGAACTTACAAAACAATCGTGCACATGTGCAGAATTCCCATACAACAGAGCCCTCTATTAACACACCACACCGTGGTGGAACATTTGTTACAGATTATGAGATAATATCATCAGACTATTACCACTAACCATGGTCCATAGTGTACATTTGGCACACTTTTTCCATACTCCTTCATTATCAACACAGTGCATCTTTGGCATAGATGAAAGAATATTACATTATTACTGTTAACCACCCTCCATAGGTCACTCCAGTTGTATATTTCCCATGCTTCTCCACATTCCCACCAACCTGCAATAGTGATGTACATCTGCTCTAGCTCACAAAGGACCTCTTGCATCTGTACCATCAACCACAATTCTCATCCACCTCTGGGTTTACTGTGTTATTCAGTCCCTAGATTATTCTCTAGCTTTCTTTCAGTTGACATTTACATCCCTAGACTACACTTTCCAGCCACATTCCCATTTATAAACTAGCTGTTACTCACTATAATGTGTTACCATCAACTCTATAAATTTCAACACTTTTACAGTAAAGTTCATTAAAACTTCTACATACATTAAGCATGAGTATTCCATCTCAATCCTCCTCTTATCTCCTTTAAGAATCCACCACCTACAAACAGGTCTTGAAGATATTTTCCTACATTTTCTTCTAGAAGCTTTATGGGTCTTGCTTTTATATTTAGGTTTTGATCCATTTTGAGTTAATTTTTGTATAAGGTGTGAGATAGGGGTCCTCTTTCTTTCTTTTGACTTCGGATAGCCAGTTCTCCCAGCACCATTTGTTGAATGGACTGTTCTGCCCCAGCTGGGTGGGTTTTATAGACTTGTCAAAAATCACTTGACCAGAGATGTGAGAGTCTGTTTCTGAACCATCGATTTGGTTCCATTGGTCTTCATGCCAGTACCACAATTTTTACAACTGTAGCTAGGTAATATGATTTAAAATCTGGAAGTGAGAGTCCTCCAACTTTGCTTTTCCTTTTTAGGATGTTTCTGGCTATTCAGGATGCCTAACCCTTCCGAATAACTTTGATATTCGTGTTTTCCATTTATTTAAAAAAAATGCTGGTGGAATTTTTATCGGGATTGCATTTAATCTGTATATCAATTTGGGTAGAATTGACATCTTAATGATATTAAGCCTTCCATTCTGTGAACATGGAATGTTCTTCCAATTATTTAGGTCTTTTTTAATTCCTTTTAACAGTGCATTGTAGTTTTCTGAATACAAGTGTTTTATATCGTTGGTTAAGTTTATTCCTAAATATTTGATTCTCTTAGTTACTATTGTAAATGGAATTTTTTCCCCTGACTTCCTCAGATTGCACATTACTAGTGTCTTTTATTTTTATTTTTTTTTAAGATTTTATTTATTTATTCATTTATCCCCCCCTTGCTGCTTGTGCTCGCTGGGTCAGCTAACCACGCCGTGCAGGCGGGCTTGCCCTCACCAGGAGGCCTCGGGAACCGAACCCGGGGCCTCCCATATGGTAAACGGGAGCCCTACTGATTTAGCCACAGCCACTTCCCTACTAGTGTCTTTTTAAGTTTATTTCATCTGATAGAAGTATAGCTACTCCAGCTTTTTTGTTGTTGCTGTTCGTGGTTACTGAATGCTTGGGATATCTTTTTCCAGCCTTTCACTTTCAATGTATTGGTACCTTTGGGTGTAGGGTGAGTCCCTTGCAGATAACATATAGGTGGCTCATATTTTCTTATCTATTCTGCCAGTCTGTGTCTTTTGATTGGGGAGTTTAATCCATGAACATTCAATGTTATTACTGTAAAGGTAGTTCTTATTTCACCCATTTTGACCCTTGGTTTTTATCTGTCATATTTTATATTCACCATTCATTTATCATACCTCTGCCTTCTTGCCTCCATGGTTTCTAATGAGAAATCAGCACTTAATCTTATTGGGTATCCCTTATATGTTATGCATTGCTTTTCTTTTGCTGTTCTCAGAATTCTTTGTCTTTGACATTTGACATTCTGATTAGTTTGTGTCTCAGAGTTAGTCTATTCAGATTTATTCAGATAGGAGTACACTGTGCTTCTTGGACACAGATATCTATATCCTTGGTTAGGATTAGGAAATTTTCTATCATAATTTCTTCGAATATTCTTTCTGCCCCTTTACCCTTTTCTTCACCTTCTGGGACAGTCATGACATGTATGTTTGTATGTCTCTTGCTGTCATTTAGTTCCCTGAGATGTTGTTCAATTTTTTCATTCTTTCCTTCATCTGTTCTTGTGTATGTTCTCACTTTTGGAGGCCATTTCTTCAAGCTACCATTCCTTTCTTCTTCGTCCTCAAATCTGCTGTTATATGATTCAATGTGTTTTTTTTTTCCCAATGATTTATTTTTATTTTTTCCCTCCCCGCCACACTTAGTTGTTTGTGGTTGCTGTCTGCTCTCTCTGTTCATTAGCTGTGTGCTCTCTGTGTCTGCTCATCTTCTCCTTAGGAGGCACCAGAAACCAAACCTGGGACCTCCTATGTGGAAGAGAGGCGCTCAATCACCCGAGCCACCTCAGCTCCCTGGTTTGTTGTGTCTCTCATTGTCTTTCTTCGTGTCTCTTTTGTTGCATCAGCTCGCCGCACCTGCCCACTGCACCAGCTTGCCTTCCCGAGGAGGCACCGAGAACTGAACCCGGGACTTTCCATGTGGTAGGCGGATGCCTAATCGCTTGAGCCACATCCACTTCCCCCAGTATCTTCTTAATATCCTTAATCTCTTTAGCCATCTCATTGAATTTATTAAGGAGATTTGTCTGAACATCTATTATTAGTTGTCTCAACTCCTTTATGTCATCTGGAGGCTTATCTTGTTCCTTTAACTGGGCCATATCTTCCTGTTTTTTGGTATGGATTTAATTTTTTGTTGGTGTCTTGGCATCTGGCTTACAAGATGTATTTATTCTGGGTGCAGTTTCTCTCTTTAGCTTAGGGTTTTCTTGCCCTTTCTCCCTTGCTGGTTGTGTAGTAGGAGCTGAGGATGTAGTTGGTGCTGTAAGCTATGAAGGCTCAAGCTGCCTGCATTGCCCCAGGGACCATTGAAGTTTCTCCCAACTTTCTCCTTTGCCTGGGGTAGGGACAGAGCCACAGCCATGTGTAATAATCGAAGTCGTTTAGGCCTAGATTGTAGTTGCCCAGAGACTGATGAAGCTTCATGCCCCCTCCTGCCCTGCCTGGGATGGGGATGGAGGTGCAGGTGTGGGCAGCAACCTGTGCTGTGTGGGTCCAAAATGATGACTGCAGTTACCCCAGCAGACTACTGGCTTTTCAGTCTGTGCCAGCCGAATGTACCTGCAGTTACCCAGAGGTGCTTATGCAGGGCCTGCCAGCATCCTCCCTGCTAGAGGTGGAGCTGAAGCTTAGGCTAGGGCTGCAGTAAAATCTGGGTGGAAAGAAGCCGGTTCCTACCATCACTGTGATTTTCAGTCAGCCCGGCTTCCCCTCAGGCTGGGGGCAGAGTCAAAATGGTGGCTACTGGACTCTTTCCAACCTTGACAGGTTCAACCTTTAGCTCTTCTTAGGGTTATACATCAGCCAGCCAAGTTTACTAATCAGTAGCTGAAGTCAGTGGCCAACTGCCTCTTCCTCCCCTGCTTTTGGGAAATGGAGCTTCCAACTCCAGCTATGGAACAGCTCCCAAGGCAGCTTATACCACCAAAGTAGGATGAGCACCAGCCTGTGCAGCACGGCCTGTATTTTCCAGGAGGCTGGTGCAGCTACCCCCAGGTTCCTCCCTGCCGGAAGTGGGGCTAGGGCTTAGGCTAGAGCTGCAATCTGGTCTGGATGGAAGGAAGCTGGTCCCTACCAGCACTGTGATTTTCAGTCTGTCCCGCTTCCCCTCAAGCTAGAGGGTAGAGTTAAAATGGTGGCTACCAGCCTCTTTCTGACTTGGACAGGTTCAAACTTTAGCTGTTCTTAGGATTATACTTTAGCCCACTGAATTTACTAATCCGTACCTAAAGTTGGTGCCCAGCTGTCACTTCCTGCCATGTTTTTGGGAAGTAGAGTTTCCAATTCCAGCCACGGAACAGCTCCTGAGGTGGCTTGTACCACCAGTGGAGGATGGGCACCAGCCTCCGCGGAGTGGAGGGCTCTACTCAGGAATCTTCTCTGCAGATGGGAAGTCTCCTCCTTTCTTTCAAGGATGTTGCAGGATGCTCTTCTGGTCTCCTGGAGTCCCCAAACAGGTGCTTTAAATAGCTCTGGGTATCACTAACTGCCCTGTAGCACGAGCTGACTCTAGGAGATCCTTACTCTGCCACCATCTTGGTGGTTGTTGCATTTTATATTTTTTAAGCTATACGATGGGCTAGTTCCCCAGAAATTGAGTACTTTTGTTTCTTCTTCATGTGGTTAGAGCTTAGCTTGGAGGAAATTGTTTGAAAGAGTTGAAGGGAAGATGTAGAAAATAAAAGCATTCTTTTTTTCTTTTTAAATAACAGAGGCAGAGCTGCCTTCACCTTTTCATATCAGGCAACTGTAATTTTAGTTAGCTAGTTAAGTCATCGTTTCATTTTAGACAATTAAACATTTGGTGTCTGACTAGATGGAGGCAATAACTCCAAGAAACCAACTGATACAGACTAAATTTAGTGCTTATATTTTAGTATGGCTGTATAGCTTATTCTTTCATTTATGTATATCTTATGAGGAAAGGAGGACAGTATTATTTTTCCATTCTTATATGAAAAAAATACTTAGCTAACTTGTCTGGTGTTGCACAGTAAGTGTTAAAGGTAAGATCAGAACCAGGCCTCCTGACTCCTAGTCCAGTGTACTTAAGTTTGATTTGTGTCTTAAATCACCAAATTCAATAATGACCCCCAATTTTTCAGTTGGGCATATGTTCTATAGCTTATAATAAAATTTGACTTATTGGTACAGAAGTTACTAAATATGGGAAAACATGAAATGAAATCTTTAGTCAAACCAGTAGCTTAGTAGTTTTCAACTTAGGTTATGCAAAAGTCCACGGGGATTTCCCCCCCCCCCATAGGTACTGGGGATTGCACCCGGGGCCTCGTACATGCAAAGCAGGTGCTCAACCACCAACCTACACTGAGCTACACCCATTCCACTTGGGGAAATTTTTTTAAAACATGCACTTGCACCAAATCCCTACCTCTAGTGCTTCTGATTTGTAGGTCTGGAACGGGCAGGTACTTGTACTTAAACAAACCAATCAACAGACAAACCTCTGCAAATTTTTGAAGTATAGACAGGGCAAAAAGCACTACACTCAGGTCAATGTCTAAAACTGCTAAGAGGGAAGCGGCTGTGGCTCAATCAGTAGGGCTCCCGTTTACCATATGGGAGGCCCCGGGTTCGGTTCCCGGGGCCTCCTGGTGAAGGCAAGCCCGCCCGCACGGCGTGGTTAGCTGACCCAGCGAGCACAAGCAGCAAGGGGGCGATAAATGAATAAATAAATAAAATCTTTAAAAAAATAAAAAAAATAAAAAATAAATAAAACTGCTAAGAGGGAAACGGATGTGGCTTAAGTGATTGGGCTCTCATCTACCATATAGGAGGTCCAGGGTTGATTCCAGGGGCCTCCTGGTGAAAGGCAAGCTGGCCTGCGGCAAGCTGGCCCACGTGGAGTGCCGGCCCATGCAGGAGTGCTGGCCCACACAGAGAGCTGACGCAGCAAAATGACGCAACAGAGACACAGAGGAGAGACAGTAAGAGACGCAGCAGACCAGGGAGCTGAGGTAGTGCAAGAGATTGAGCACCTCTCTGCCACTCCAGAAGGTCCCAGGAGCGGTTCCCAGTGCAGCCTAAAGAGAAGACAAGAACACACAGAGAGCAGACAGTGAGGGCAAAACAACAAGGGGGGAGGGGGGGGAGAAATAGATAAAATCTTTGAAAAAAGTAAAACTGCTATAAGAAGCACAGTAATCTTTCACAAATACTGTTTCCTTGTCCAGTTACTTACTGGGCTTTTGGAGACAGAGCTGTGATGTAGTTGCAGAATAGGAGGTCTTAAAATGACTTTGAGGTATCACTCGATTTAATTCTTTATGGACAATTAAATATCTACACTATCTAGAATACATGTTCCTGTCCTTTTAAAATTTTGAGACACAGCCTAGCCTCTCTCTGTAGCCCAATGCAGGATCTTATTTAAAGGGCCTGATATCTTCAGTACCTTTTATCTAGCTTCATTGAATCTATTTCTGTCCTTTCATCATTTTTGTTAGTATTATTTAGGAAATATAATTCATGGAGGAAAGTAAAATTTTACTGAATGTGTTATATAAGATTTCAATTTTTTTTCTTCTGAAATTTTATAACGAGTATATTGATAAAACTTCTATTCCAGTTTGTCAAAATGATTAAGGAATTGAAGCTCAGCTTCTTTGAAGTTTCTTGGGATGATAGCTAATAGACTTTTTTTTGAAGTATTATATTATTGTAATGATAACTTATAGTAATGAAAAAAATGCAGTATACCCAGAAGGGAAATTAGAATGGGGGGAGGTGTGTATGTGTGTCTGGGAAATACATTTGATAATCATCCCTTCTTGGATCTCTCTTTATCGCCTTTTTATTTTTTTTTAAAGTATACTTACTCTATGAATCTATTTATATGAAGTTTTAAAAATAGTCAAAACTAATCTGGTGTTAAGATATCAGGACAGTATTTGCCCTTGGGTGAATGGAAAGGGCATGCGTGTGGCTTTCAGGGTGCTGGTAATGCTGATTTTGTTGAATTTCTTGATCTGGGTGCTGGTTATATAGATGTGTTCAATGTATGAAAATTCTCTAAGCTCTAAACTTATGGGAAACGGATGTGGCTCAAGAGGTTTGGCGTCCGTCTACCATATGGAGAGACTGGGGTTCGATCCCCGGTACCTCCCGGTAAAAAAAACAAAAAAACAAAAAAACATAAACTTATGATTTGTGTACTTTTCTGCATGTTTTTAATACTTCAACAAAGTTTTAAAAATTAATACCTACTTGATAGTTTTTATTTTAATTTATATTTTAGTTGGTATTGCTTGTATAGAGAAACAGTGTATTAATTTTGTAGGTTAATCTTTTATCTGGCAATTTGTTCAGCTATTCTAAATTCTAATCGTTTTTTCCTTGATTGTATTGGTTTTCTAGGTAGATGGTATCATTTGCAAATGAGTGTTTTACAACTTCCCCTCCAATTTTTAAACATCTTTTTTTTCCTTATAGTTGGCTAGAATTTCTAATACTGATGGGATGGTCTTTCACAGATGTCCCAAATTGGGGCTAGGGGGTCAGACAGGCCATTTGGATCAGTCATTGTATGCTGGCTGCCCTTAGAGAGGGAGTAGAACCCTTAAGTGAGAAGTTCCCTTTGGCCAAGGGCAGTTGTTGAGTACCAGCAGCAGGCCAGATACTCCCAGCAGCAAGGTAATGGGTACCTCAGTCTTAAATCTCTGGGTAACACCCTATAAAATCTACTCAGTCTGTTCTAAAACTTAAGCTTCAGATGTTATATATTGTCTAGCCTGTTGTCTTTTACTCCTCATGTGTCTAATTATCTTGGTGGTGAGTATGTATTCCCCTGTAGGTATCAGCTACTTTGTCTAGTAGTGTGTATTGGAGAAGGACCAAAGGCCAGTTCCTAATCTGTGTCAGTTCCAGTGAGTTAGAGAACTGCTGTTGATCACTTCAATGGTTTTATTTTTTTTTTTTTTTTTTTTTTTAGATTTTATTTATTTATTCATTTATCCCCCCCCTTGCTGCTTGTGCTCGCTGGGTCAGCTAACCACGCCGTGCGGGCAGGCTTGCCTTCACCAGGAGGCCCCGGGAACCGAACCCGGGGCCTCCCATATGGTAAACGGGAGCCCTACTGATTGAGCCACAGCCGCTTCCCTACTTCAATGGTTTTAAAACTCTTACAATCAGGATTTCACACCTTGATATTGATAATGGAAATGCAGTTGTCTTTTTTTGTGTATTAATCATCAAACTTGCTGAATTCTCTTATTAGTTCTAATAGTCTATATGCCAATTCTCTTGGACTTCCTATGCAGACAGTGGTATCATTTGTTAATAATGACAGTTTTGTTTCTTCCTTTCCAGTTATATATTCTTTTCTTTTCTTGTCTTACTATACTGACAGAGTCTTTAATACAATGTTGAATGACTTTAATGGTATTTCTTGTAATATTTCACCATTAAATAAGATGTGTGCTGTGGGTTTTTGAATGATACCCTTTATCAGAATAAAAAGACATTTCCTTCTATTTCTTATTTTTTTTCCTTTCTTTCCCTCCATTCTTCCCTTCCTTTTAATCATTTAGAGATGTTTTCTGTATCTGTTGATGATCATATGACTTTTCTCCTTTAACCTTTAATGTAGTAAATTATATTCATATTTTTAAATGTTACTTAAGATAAAATTCATATAACATAAAAATCAAAATTTTTACCATTTTAAAGTGTAGATGGTTAGTATATTCACAATGTGTACAACCATCACCACTATCTAATCCCAAAGTATATCCATCTCTCTCACTTTTTTCTTCAATGGTATAAACTATACTTTCCTTCCTGAAATTGACCCAACTTGGTCCTAGTGTCTTTTCTTTTTTCAGTACATTACTAGATTTGTATAGAACCATTCTTTGCAGAGGTTTTCACTGTAATGCAATTTTGTCCCTGTTTTGTTGATTCTTTTCACAGCATCTCTGGAAGCTGATGGTAGAAGAGTCTGATTTACTGGGTCAGCTGAAGGTAACAGCTTAGATGATGCTGGTGGGAAATAACTGTTATTCTCTAACCTTTCCTGAGACTACTGGTTACCTATACCCTGACTTCCAGAGTGGCCTCTTATGTCCTTATCCAATTGGGCAAACTATACCTAATGCTACAATCTACTATAATACAAAGATTTGGGTGTACATTTTCTTTGGTATTATTTGTGTTGCCATTGGATAACTGATACCAAACACACACCAGTCATCCTGCCATGAAGAACTGCTAAGTATGCCCCTTTAAAATGCCAAAAGCCTATATTCTTCTGTAGGTTGGGTTCATACTAATGAGATTGGAAATTCTATTCTATGTGAAATTCCCTTTGGACAGTGAGGAGCTCCTGGTCCTGCTGGAGTACTGAATTGTGAATTGAAATTCTTTCCTCAGATCATTAAAGACTTTTACCTCCTGGGACGTGGAGAACTGTTTCAGGCCTTCATTGACACAGCTCAACACATGTTAAAAACACCACCCACTGCAGTAACTGAGCATGGTAATTGCCCTCTTGCCCTGAGAATCACCAGCATATTGAAGTTGCAGGGTGTTTCTTGGCTGCTGCTAAACCATTTAACCCTGTTCCACAAAACAGCAGCCTGGTGAGTTACAAAACAGTATTTCCAAAGATGGAAAGCCATGCTGGCTAGGTAGGCCTTCATGTTGAGGTCATTAAGAGCAGCATCTTGGCCTGTGACCTTTCCTGGAAGAATCAGTGCAGGACTTTAAACCAGGTATTTTATCTCATTGGATTATAGCTATATATGGGACATATTGGGACTTTTGCAACTTACAGTGTTGTATTAGAAGTCTTTAGGTTATGAATGTTGGAAACCTAACATGAACCAGCCTAGGTAAAAAGTGGAATGTATCTGCTAATGTATCTAAAATTCCAATGGGATAAGGGTATAGCTGAACAACTGATACTACAGACTTGGATTCTACTAGGATTCTCTCTCTCTTACCATTTCTTATCTGGGCCTCTGTGTACTCTTCAATGGTCTTCCAGTTCCATCTCAGAATATGGTCACCAAAAGTTTCCAGAAACACGCCTCACAGTGTCCTCTACTGGAGGAAATAAGCCTGGTTTCTCTGATAGGAAGTTTAAAAGGTGCCAGGGGAAGGGGCTTTGATGGGCCTATCCCTCTATCAATCATTGTGGCCAAAGAAGTCAGATACTAAGATATATATATACCTTGTTGGGTAAAGTGTCTACTCCTTGACCAATGAGATGACCATTCCCATTCAAGCCACATGAATAAAGCTGGTTAAGGATCATAGCCAAAACAAGAAAATGGGGGATGGGGAGAGGCAGGGGGACAGGGCAACCATTTTCCTAGCCCATTAAAACAACAGATGTCCACTGTACTTGGATAGGACTTTTTTGTTTGTAGCCCATCTCATGTGCACTTAAGCAGAAGGGGGAAAAAGAGAGTTTACTGATTAATATAACTAAAAAGCTCAGAGGTTTGATGGCTGTAGGCGAAGTTTTATCCAGTGGTTCACATGGTGCCTTTAGGACTTGGTCTCTTTCAGTCTTTCACCTCTGCCTTTCTTCTCAGGCAGGCACTCTCCATATGGCCTCCAGCAACACCAAGCTTACATCCTAAGTCCCTTTTTGTTTAGGAAAAAAAAAAGTCACTCTTATAGAACTGAATAGAGCTTCAGTGTTGGATGCTGGATTGGCTTGTCTTAGGTCATGTTCACATCCCTAAATAAAATACTGTAACAAAATAGAGTATTATTTTCCATTTGCTCATTCCTGGCTCTCCCACCTACTCCGAATCAGGTTTTGTCAGCCCCACTGGAATTATGTGGATTGTGCTAGGTAGGAGCAGTTCTCCAAGGAAAATCAGGGTACTATTTCTGGCAAGAGAAGGAGGAATGAATACTAGAGAGACAAAAGTAATAGATGTCTACTTTGCCCCACTGTTCATGTTAGGCAGGTTGGGGGAGAAGCAGGACGCGGGAAGAGTCTGGGTTATGTAGTCAGGCATTCTTGTCAGTCCATGTGTTCTTTCTTGCAGATGTGAATGTGGCCTTTCAACAGTCAGCACACAAGGTACTGCTAGATGATGACAACCTTCTTCCTCTGTTGCACTTGACAATTGAGTATCATGGAAAGGAGCATAAAGGTTTGCCATTCTTTCCTGCTACCTTTCTGGTCCCATTAGTTATCATCCATTTTTCATTTCTGTTTCCATCCACATCCACAGAAATCATATAATTTCCTATCTATAGAGAAGAGGTAGACCCAGGAAGATTGAGATACCCAGGCCTCTCTTTTTTGCTGTTGTGCTGCTGGAATGGTCCATGTTTATTTTTGTCATTTACCAGCTCCAGAGTTTAGGGCTGAAAAAATAATCTCTAAAAGATCTCCCAAGAGAACCTACATAGAAGCTTCCTTGCCCTCTGCCTGTCTCTGATACTGCAAGCTTGAGTGAGCCCTTATTTCATGAATGTTATTCACCTTATTGAGGCTCTGGTTCTAGCTTAGCAAAGTCATCATCATCTTTTTTTTTTCTTTTCTTTCCTTTTGTTTTCTTGATCATAGCAGATGCTACTCAGGCAAGAGAAGGGCCTTCTCGGGAAACTTCTCCCCGGGAAGCCCCTGCATCCGGATGGGCAGCCCTAGGTCTTTCCTACAAAGTGCAGTGGCCACTCCACATTCTCTTTACCCCTGCTGTCCTGGAAAAGTGAGTATTTCTGAGTTTCTCACAAGTAAATACTACCCCACCTTACTTCAAGGAGAGAAATGAGCAGGAATAGAATTGGTGGGAGCAAGATAGCCACCCAAATGGTTTTTAGCAATCTGTGTACAATCAGACGTTACAAACTCCAAGGCCTTTGGGGGCAAGGCAGATAACATTAATAAGTGCAGCTGCAGACATGACACAGTAGGGGGAAATGGATGTTGGTGCAAACTACTTTGCAGACAGCCATTTATAATCTCTGGAAAATGTAGTCTTGGGCACCACAGTGAGTCTGGCTCTTGATAACTCCATCAGACTTGACAAGGTCCCTCCCTAACTTTTGTAATTTTTTTGTTTGTTGGGAAAGTCCTCTTGCCTGAATGTTTGCTGTGTATATAGCGTTTAGCCACTGGGGAAATCATTATATCATTACTCCTGCAGGGAGAGGCAACAGAGGCAGCCAACCTGGGGGGATGGAATTGAGACTGGCCAAGGTGGTAAGAGACTGTCTGATCAGCTTTGTTTTTTCTCACTAGAACCTGACAAGAATCACTGCTTTGCCTTGGTCAGGACATACTGTCCCCCAAACAGAGGGAAACTAGAGCTCTAGGGAAAGGAGGTGGGAGGAGCATATGTGGCTGGTGGTGGCCTCTGAAATTCATCCCCACACCGTTTCTAAGGACTTCCCAAATCCTGTTACAGGTTAAAGAACTGGTCCCTGGCCTTGCATGAATAGAAGCTGACATGTTCAGTGATGCTAGAGGAATAGAGAAAAGGGAAAACAGATGAACAAGGCCATCTCTTCTTACAACCACCTCTCTTCACTCTATTGTTCTTCCTAATCCTCTCTGCTTTTGGGGGGGTGGGTAGAAAAGCTTAGGGTATCACAGACTGCACAAACTGGAAATAATGAGGCTGGTTCAATGAGAAGGTTCTAAGGCAGGTTCAGAGCTGACAGCCACCTAAGTAAGTTGCAGGGATCTTGTCCAAAGAGTCTCCAAAGCACCACAGCTCCCAGCATCCCACAGGTGAACAGTCCACTTTACCACTTAGCCTGACATGCCCTTGACACCTTTGAAGAAGTTGGGTTTAGAAGTACTTTTTAATGTATTATGAAAATTTCCAAATATAAACAAAAGCAGACTAACCAACTCCCATGTACTCACTATCCAGCTTCAATAACCATCAGCATTTTGCTACTTGTTTCATCTTTCCTCCCCACCTTTATTTAGCTAGAGCTTTTTAAAGCAAATCCAAGATGTCATTTTACTCCTTCTGCATGCAGTTATATTTTTAAAACATAACTGCAATGCCATTATCAAACCAACAAAATAAATAATTCCTTCTAATATCTAGTCCATATTGAAATTTCCCCATTTGTCTAAACAGTATCTTCTTATAGTTGGGTTCGTTCAAATCAGGACACATTTCACAGTTTGTTCAGTAGAAATTGGTAATTGGTATCAGATTGTCTTTTGAAAACCTGCCCAAGAACAAGCAGGTAGATCCATTTCTACCAGGAATCAGCTTCTCTGCTCATATGTCTTCTCAGTATAGGGTCTCTGCATTAAGGAGTTAGCCCCAGAGTTTGCTGGGAGTTTGATCTCAGCAAGGTAAACTATTTTATTTTACCTTCTTTGGGCTTCAGAGACAGAATAGGATTAATCATAATCCTTGGTTCGTAACACTCATTTTTGGGCCATGCAAGACACTCTTTCCTTCCATACTACCTTAACATACAGGCACACATACAGACTCACACTCACTAGCCATAAAGCCATTCCCACCACAAAAACTGGAATATTGACAATAGATCTATCTACCCATGTGCTCCTTCCCCACTGTGCCCCCTCCCTTCCCCCTACCAGAGGTAACAACTATCCTAAATTCTGTTTTCTTACTTTACTTATATAGTTTTATAACACACACACATTCCCCAAAAGCATGTATTTTTGCTTTTAGTTGCTTTAAGCATTATGAAAAGACAATATTAGGCTATATATAATCTTTGGAGGTTGGCTTTTTTCATTCAAAATCACATTGCTAAGATTCATTTCATTGTGTTATACAGTTGAAGCTCATTCATTTTTACTGTTATATAATAATCCATTATATTAATACATCACAATTGGTCCACATCCTTTCCTTCCTGCTTTTTATGGGAAGGGGTAGGGTGCACAAAGTCCTAAGGGCTGGTATGAGGGTAGGGGTGAAGTTTTTAACTTGAGTCACTTAATGTTTCTGTCCTAGGTACAATGTTGTTTTCAAGTACCTACTAAGTGTGCGCCGGGTACAAGCTGAGCTACAGCACTGCTGGGCCCTACAGATGCAGCGCAAGCACCTCAAGTCCAACCAGACCGACGCAGTCAAGTGGCGCCTGAGAAATCACATGGCATTCTTGGTGGATAATCTCCAGTACTATCTCCAGGTCTCTGCTAAGGAATAGGTAGAAGAAAGGGGTATGAAAAAAAGTCTCTGAGGTTGGCAGGAGGCATTGAAGAGGGACTGCAATCCTACATTTGGAATAATGCTGGGGTTTGAGAAAATTCAGAGGCTGTATCACTAGGCATGTTTCTTGGGGGCATTTTAGAGCAAAGAAGAAATAAATGGATGAAGGAGAATAAAGAATAAGGGTCTTTATCAACAACGCATTATTTAATTATGGTTGACTTGACCCTTTGCTATAACTTCTGGAATCCTATAGAACTTATTGACCAAGTTAGTCAGTGAAGGGATGTGGTGTGAGTGGAATGCATTAGGGGAGGTTTGCCAGGACACTGGAGGTTGTTAGGACTTAGGCAAATAACGTTCCACAAGACTGGGCAAAATAAAGGTGTCTTTGGACAGCCTTAAAGTAGCTTGGACTGGCATCTTGGTGTCCTTGAGTGTTCAGAATGTGCAACGTGCTAAAATTATATATGTGATTGTCTATCAGGTAGATGTGTTGGAGTCTCAGTTCTCACAGCTGCTTCATCAAATCAATTCTACCCGAGACTTTGAAAGCATCCGATTGGCTCACGACCACTTCCTCAGCAATTTGCTGGCTCAGTCCTTTATCCTGTTGAAACCTGTAAGTAGGGCTGGTAGGTGTTTCCTTAGACGGTTTCTAGCACTGAGCTCAAAGAGCCCTTAGGCACTTTGAGTTGACAGGATATGGAAATATGGTTAAGCAATTGTTCGTCTCCATTTTTTAAAGCATTTTTAACAATTTGCAAAGGGAATCTTAAAGCAGAACTCAAATGTCTAAATTTCTGAAACATATAATATGGGTGGTGAGAGCTATAGATGAAAGAATATGTGCTTTAACCCTCAGAAGAAAGGATTTAAAGAAATTATAAAAAATCTTCCTGACACCACAGAAAGACCAACAAAAAGATAGAATTTACTTTCTAGAAATCTTTTGAACCAGGGTCTTTCAGTTGTTTGAAAGGTGTTTCCACAAACAGTTGAAGTTGTGTGTATGGGTGTCTCCTTTCCTCAGGGCAGTTATTCTCTACCTTGGTTGCACATTGGAATCATCTGAGAATTTTTTAAAAATCTAGGTTCCAAACCACTTAAATTAGAATCTCTGGAGTAGGACCCAGATATCAGTACTTTCTGAGGCTCACAAGGTGGTTCCAATTCTAGGATAAAATGATCCTTTGTATTCTTTTCTAATATAATGGTTATACTTTATCCACTGATGTGAGCTAATTGATTTTCCTCAGTAGTGCTATACATCAAGCACTACAGACTTCTCTTTTGTATTTGGAGCTATTTTGGCTGCACCAAAGGAGAGTGAATTGTATAGATGTCACTCCAAAAGGTTCTGGAAATTAAAAACTAAGAGTCATTGTGATAAGTAGACTGTGCCTCACATGACGTGGGTGCATCCCTGGGGAAAAGCAGAATATCAGAGCAAGTAATCATCATTAAATGTTTATTGAGTGCTTACTGTATGCAAGGCACTAGGGATACAGAGAGGTATAAGTCATGGCTATGCCCTTAAGGAGCTTACAATCTAGTTGGAGAGATAGGACATATATTTATACAAAGATCAGTAATAACACAGGCGGCCTGAACAAATGCCAAGTCAACAGTACAGATACTAAATATAAAGGAGAGGGAAGTGGGGATTCACTAAAGGCTAAGGTGAGGATACTTCACTGAGAGAAGGGGCTTAAACCGGCATTAAAGGGAAAAGAGGACCCCAGGCACAGGGAACACTGGAAGCAAGGCCCATCGGCAGGAACACACTCAGTAGGGCCAAGGAGTAATGACTAGTTTAATGCGGCTAAAGTCGAGGTTTTATAAAGGGGCATAACTAAGACAATGGCAGCATCTTTGCCAAAAAGCGATGAGTTTGTTTTACACATGTTGCATTTTCAGGGCCTGGCAGGACTTACAAGTGGCTATGTCTATCTGCAGTCACATGTGGGAGAATGGGAATAAGTCAGATCTTGAGATATTTTTCCAAATCGTTATTTTCTGATGCAGCCTCCTCTTCCTAATGCCAACTCTGTTTCTTGGGTAGGTGTTTCACTGCCTGAATGAAATCCTAGATCTCTGTCACAGCTTTTGCTTGCTGGTCAGTCAGAACCTGGGCCCACTGGATGAGCGTGGGGCCGCACAGCTGAGTATCCTCGTGAAGGTGAGTCTGCATAGGCCATCTGAGGTATGCATCCCTGTCCAAAGGACTAGAAGTCGTTTTGCCAGTGAAGACCCATGATCTTTCCCTCTGAGTCAATAAAGCATCTCCCCAACACATATACACAGAAATAACAAGATACAAAGATTAAAATCTTGCTATCAGTTGATTTTGAAACAAATAATTATGTGCCAACTCAGCATTCAAAAATAATTCAGCCCTGAAAAGTATTCAGCCTACCAAATCTGCACTGGCTTTGTTCTCATTTTCTCACATCCTACCTCCTTACTCCCTTGAACTAACCCCCTATTTCACTGAGATTATAATTATCTGCCTGTAACAGAAAACTCTCAGGCTCTCCCCAACCCCAGTACATGGTAGAATACATTCATTTTAAACCAAGTGCTAAATTCCTACTGAGAATGAGAATGTACTTTCATTGGAAGTCGTGTTCTGTGGACTTGGGCCAAGAAGTCATTTTAGGAGCTAATAGAAATGGGAATGTGGGAAGGCCAGGTGGTTCAGCAGAATTCTGAGCAAGACTTTTCCAAGGCACTCCCCCACACCCCTTCCCGCCCATCCCCCACATGGATAGTTGGTGAGTTTAAAGGGGCGACAGCTTCAAGACCTTCTCTTTGCAGGGCTTTAGCCGCCAGTCTTCACTCCTATTCAAAATTCTCTCCAGTGTTCGGAATCATCAGATCAACTCAGATTTGGCTCAATTACTGTTACGACTAGATTATAATAAATATTACACCCAGGCTGGTGGAACGCTGGGCAGGTAGGAACACCCTTTGGGGGACTCAGTAGGCTTTTTTGGTTTTGTTTTTAACGAATTGTAGAATTCTAGAGCTGGAAGGAGACTTTAGCTGTCCTCTATTCCAAATACCCTCATTTTATAAACAAGCAAACTAGAGAAAGTTGTGCATCGGTTCATCTTTACTAATTTTAAGAAGAATACTTTCCAGTAAAAATCATCATCATAGAAAATATGAAAAGATGTAACAATGGAAATGGGTTTTAAGTTCTTTCCTAATGTATCTATTGCTATGCTGGGAGTCAGTGTGGCTTCAATTCCCAGTTCTGACATTAACTAGCTAGGCACATTGGCCTTGCTGGCTGCTGGCTTCTGGCTTCCTCACATTTGTAAAAAGCTTCCAATGCTAAACTTTTTTTTAGTCTATAAGTAAGATTCAGTGGTACTTGGCAGCATAAAGCTTCCTTCTTTGCTTTTTTTTTTTTTTTGGAGGTACCAGGGCTGGGGGTTAAACCCAGGACCTCGTATGTGGGAAGCCAGCACTCAACCACTGAGCTATACCAGCTCCCCCCTCTTTTTCTAAAATATACTTAAAAACAGATCCTTTATGCCAGAAGAGTCAAAGAAACTATTATTTGAGTTTAAAGATGACATCTAGATGAGTGGTTGCCCTGATTCTTATTTCTTTGAAGACAATCTTGGGAAAGCATATATTTAATGAGGATTTTTTTTTTCTCTTGTAGTTTCGGGATGTGAAATTTTCTGGTATATAAAGTGAAATGACAGTGACTCCCACTATGTTCCCAAGTCTATGAAAGAAGATTCAAAGCAAACATCCCATTCTCTAACCCCTCACCGATGTCTGCAGCCTAGTGAGAGGGCTCTATCTTTTCTCCTAGAAGCATTACTAAATATCCAGGAGGACAAATCACTCCCATAATTCCCATGTGGAAGGGGTCTGCCATATCTTAGATGAGTTCCTAACTCATCCACCAAGGAGACTGTGTCGTGTCAACTCTCCCCCAGATGACCCTACAAGGGCTCTGATGGCTTTATATTTGGAACATTTATTTATTGGATAAGCTCCTTTAGTCAAGTCATTTATTGAGCACCTACTACGTATACAGGTACTGTTCAAACTGCAGGAGACAATAAACAATACAGATCAGAAAGTTAAATATTTTGTGGCTCAAATGTTTTTTGTTTTTTTTTTTTAAAGGAATTGTTTATAAATAGATAAAATGCTGGATGTTACCACCAAGCAAAAAAGGGAACAGGCTTCACCTCTTCCCACAGCAAGTAATTTATACCTACTACACAGATTGTCAACTATAAATCTGAAGAATGTTGCCAATAATTTCCAACATTGTAAAAGGCTAGTAAAAGGGCAATTCTAGCTAATGACGATGTATTTAACATATCTTTGTTTTCAAAGAAAAAGGTCCTTAAGAAAAAACAGTGTAAACTGCCATGTTTCAAATACTGAAAATTTCTAGCCCAATTATGTCATCTTAGTAGAACCACAGTAGTTGAGATTCTCCTAATATGGCACAGCCATCAATGGTGACCAATGATGTTTATCTCAGAGTAACCAAATACACAGCCATTGAACAAACCCCTCCAAACATAAAAACAATGCAGTGTACTGGCTTCAGTTTGTAGCCACTGACTCTTGTCCTCTTAGCCACATCTTTTAGAACACACTACTACACCCTTATTCCTTGGCTATTTTCAGCTAAAGATGACTCCTAAACTGCTACCTCAAGAACAGGGGTCAAACTACAGCCTGCTGCCTGTATCTTTAAAGTTTTACTGGAACACAGCCACATGCAATCATTTACATAGTGCCTACACAGCAACCACAGCAAAAGTGAGAGTAATTGTGACAACAAATGGCCCACAAAGCCTAAAATATTTACCATGTGGCCTTTACCAGAAAAAAATTTGTTGATCCCTGTGCTTTACAGATTGAGAGGACATGAACAGGGATGATGCCAGGGTTAGGGAAGGAATAGTGTCCACGAGTTGTGACAACAGCAGCAACAATTTAAAATATATACTGGACCTACAGCTGGAGCTTTTAACATTTCCAAGTGTTCTCACATGTGCTTCTCATGTTTATCCTTGCAGAAAAGTCATCCCACCGAGCTTATGGTTGCTGCCCATTATGGCAATTTTAATACTTTTCCCCTTCATCTCTAGAATTGCGTGTACCCACAGGTCAGCTGTCAGTGCACTCAGCTTTATAGAGACATTTAAAAAAAACTCAGGAAACTTAGAGCTAGGCCCAATTCCACTCAATTTTTGGCACAGCTATTGACCTGGGTCCTTCACCTACTTTAAAATCAGGTGTTTGAAAGTACAGAATTCTAGACAGCCCAGGATAACCTTTTAATAAATGAAATGCCACAGAAAAATTTAATTCATTCCTAATTTTTTATTTTTCTTGGCTAGCTATCCTCCTAGAGCTAACAGGCCTATTAAAGACCTCAAAGAAGGTACTATGTTTGTCTTGCTATTTGTTCTTAAGTTCAGAGGAACGGATGAAGAAATCCCAGTTACTACAACCAAAGAGATTCAACATTTATTTTATCATAAAAGTCCAGCAAATAAAACTATATACAAGATCCATGCAAGGAATCCAGTTACACACAAGACATTTAAAACCTGGTTAAGACACAATCTTCACAACAGCAGGGAATAAAACCACTAAGACCAAATATCTTTACTGAGAAACATAGTCATGTTTATATTTTGGATGCTGCTTAAATCCAATTCTCTCCCCGACAATGAGGCACTGGATCACCCACTCTTGTGACACCACAGGCAGCTGTAATGCTTCAGCACACTTAAGCACCGAGGCTGGGCAGGAGGGGTCTGTCACCACCACATCAAATACCCCTAAAGCAATATCTGCAAGAATGGGAGAAAATGAATAACAAAAGGAGATTCAATTTAAACCTCCATTTTAAAAAAAACAGCTGTGCCTTCAAGCCAGTACATCCCACTCTACCCAAACTAATGCCCTTTTACAGCAAACACAGTGCTACTGATCATGAGCAAAAGTGAGAAGTCAAAATCACTCTATGCTGACCCTGAAGAAATGTTTAGCAATTTCACCGCTGGAAACCACTAGAAGAACAGCCCAATGGTCAAATGGATAAAGTCTATTAGGACTGAGACCAAGACCACAAGGCCTAACAGCTAAGGACCTCCTTGGAGCAGTAAGAACACACATAACACTTTGCAGATACCTTTGTTATGGGCACTTGAATGGTGCTGCTTCACGGAGGCTGCCCCTCCAGTCATGAGAATCTCAGACCAGAGTTCCAGGAAGTTCTGCTGCTGGTCTGATACCAAGAGTACCTTCAGATTCTGGAAAGGGTTGTCACGGGGTTGCCTATGAAAGAGTCAGAGACACCACCTTGCAATTGGATGGGACCTTAGCATGATAGATAATAACCAATCAATAGCTCTTCTGGGCCATGACTCAAGTACGTCTAAATGCTTTCAAAATTAAACCTAAAAGGTTAAGCATCCCCACCATCCCATCGCCACTTTTCTTACTTACATCTATGCATGATGGGTGTTTTCTGGATTTCTGGCCAGAATGGATGGCAACCCATCTGATTTCCATGTTTGTCCTGGGGCCATGAATAAATCCTTATCATGCTCCTGAGTCTATATTTTTAAATGCCTTGCTGAAAATGTAGTTCCCTAATCTCGCAATTTGGAAATCCTGAATGAACCTTCATACAAATCCTCACATTTTCAATAGGTCCCTAACAAATATACTTCTGAAATGATTTCAAACCCACTCAGAAATTCTATCATTTACCCTTTAGTAGTTCCAGTTTCTATAACACTCTCGCCTAATTTCTCTTCTTTCCAAAATCTTGCTGTCTTCTCTATACATTTCTAGATGGGTTCTCAGTTACTCACCAATCCAGAATTCTTTGCTCCTCAAGACTATAACCAGCTGGTAATAGATAATTGCGGTAGTTCTGGAGCTGGTTGGCATGGCAACTGTCATGGACCCAGACATGAGATACACAAGGAATCCCACTGGCAAGGCACAGGAAGTACTTCCGGGTTCGACAATGCTGATCCGCAATTAGGAGACACTGGTAGGCTGTGTTACACTGGAAGCAAAGTGACAGAGCCAATGGGTCTGATGACTTCTATGGGAAGCCCCTAAATAGCAGCCCTAATAAACTATGGAGAACAGATCTGTTATCCAAAAGGTCTTGCCCAAGGCCTCTTTTCTCATTGAAAGGCTCAAGTAACTTCCCTAGACATTCTCCTTGTCACCTGCAGATTTCTAGGGGCCTACATCCTCAAGGAACAACCAAACTCCATGTATTCAGTCTTTCAGGCTAAGAATCAGCAATACTATAACAGGGATTTCTACTAAACACAGATTTCATTATGTATCCCGGCAACACGACCATCCCCCTTTAATTAACCCAAGGTTCTCTCTTCCCGTCCCTGTATACAATAAAAATTCTATTTCATGCAACAACCTTTTGGCAGTTTCCCAGTTACTGAGATTTCTGGCTACTTTACCCAATCCCCTACTTCTCTCAGGCCTCTTCTCAGTACAGCAAGCAGACTCTTCGCATCATTGCCACTCTGGGAAGCTACACAAAGAAACTCCTCACCTGGGCTTCATTGAAGTCTTCAAGGATATAGCCAGCTCCTGCTCGAAGCTGGGATTCTGTGTACTGCTTGTTGAAGGGAGGAATTTCTAAAAATTCTGTATCAAAAAAACAGATAACCAAAACAATCAACAATTACTCCTGTTGGTTTTACATTTGCTATTTTATGCCTGGCTTCTTACTGCCCCTTTCCCCACTCCCCAGCTATCTCCTCAGCAGTGAATCCCAAAGACAGGTCAAGATCTTCCCCATGGGTCAGAAAGAACTCTGTCTTGAGACCTATAAAATGCTGCCAAAAGAAGGGACAAGAGCAAGAGGGATGGGGAAGATGAGGAATGGAGTTAAGTCCTAGGCCTAAAAACATCGAAGGTTCCTGAAGAAGGGCTGTACTAATACTTTGAGTCATGAGACTGTTCATAGCTATGGACATGCAACCACTTTCCACAGTGATGTAATCCAATTTGAATCACCCTTACCATCAGGAAGTTCTTTCTTACGTCTACCCTAAATATCTCCTGCTTCAAACTAAGCCCATTTCCTCTAGTTTTGCCTTTTGTAGAGATGAAGAATAGCTGATGAGCACTTTTCATAGTAAAGCCTTCAAATTCCCCTTTCATCAGCACTTTTTACCCCATCATACACTAAGTTTTGATAAACCAGAATGCTCAAAGAAAGTATGGTCTTTAGTTTAATTCTGATTATGTGAAGGTTAGCCAGAAAATCCTGTTTCAACCTTTTTATTGAAAACTATCTACCTTTGATGATCTTGAAGTACCTCAGGACACTGAACATCAATGACTGCTCTATAGTCTTGAGGGTGAAGTAGAAGATATGAGAGATGAAGCTGAAGCTGTAATGACCCTAGGCAATTAGAAATTGCTTCTTTTGACCAAATATCTAATTTGAGCTTGTTTTCTTGTCATCTGCTCCTCTCATATATAAATAACATTTAAAAAAAAAAGAAAGAAAAAAAAAAAAAGAAAAGAAAGACATTAGAGACTTTAGTTAATTAGGAGTTCTAGGAAATTAAGTTCTAATTACCTGAAATTTTATCACAAATAAAAAAATCCAACCAACACATCAAGTTCCATGCCAGGACCACGTCCCCTCCCACCTCATACCCGCAGCAAAACTTGGTAGAGCAGACAGACCCCTTACAGAGATGGCCACCCCCACTTTGGTGCCTTTCCTGCCTGCTGGGACTTATGCCCAGTCCCAGGCCTCTACACACCTATACTTAGGTCTGATTTTATTGCTCTTTTCTTAATTTAACATTCTTCACGTTCATCTCAAAATGAAAACCCAAACTAGAAACTAAATGGTTTTTATAAGAAATAAACATAGCAGGGCTATTTCTCAGCTTTGTCATAACATCATTTGACCCAACTCAGAGTATCATATCATAGTCTTCAGTACCAAGATTCCACTGCTGAAAACTGTTGACTCCCCTCATGGTCTTCTATTTTTCTTGAGACTTCTATTTTATGTCTGCTTAACAGTTGTTTCTAGTTCTGACCTATTTAGATTTTAATCCCCAAATATATTTCCTTATATTTGTGTAATTTTTCTTCAAGTATATTATGGATTCAATTATCTTTACTTTTGAGGCTAAAATGAACGGGTTGTTAATTCCATCATCTAGAGCAAGGATAAAAGTACTAATAACTCCAACTCGAGAACAGATTCCTATGGCTCATGGGTCCCTGATATATATCCCACCTAGACTGGACATCATAGTCTTAACTCAATAAATGTTTCATAAAATGGATTTAAATATTTTACTGAGTTCCTGATAAAAACTGGCATCCAACAGATTTGCATTGTCTACAAGACCTATCACAGTTTCTTAAAAAAATTAATTCTGTAGAGATTGTTTTAGCACAGGTGTCTTAAGCCTTCTTAAGACTAAGAAACCCCTAAGCATTCCATTATATGACTACCCCCCACCAAAAAAAAATTCTGGTGCTGTTAGGGCTGTGTCCAAGAATGAAAGAGGCAACATAAAGCAGAGACATTCACCATAATCATACTTTGTACCAGAAATCTGGAGGTTCCTTAAAAAAAAATCCAAACTCCTCCTCATTTTGACAAGGCCTATGTTCCCTCACTTGTGGTTACAAGACAGGATTTAAAAACTATTGATATATCCACAAAGGGGGAATAGAAAAAAAATTTATGAGTAGAGTTTAATAGGTCTTGCACAAGCTCAAAGATTTTCAGGAATCAGCCTGCATCTCATACCAAAGTCTGTTTTCTTGACAATGCTGGACTAAGCAACAAATAAAACATCTGTAGAACTGCCTTGTGAAGTCCTAGTCAGGCTAGATAAGGGCTAGGAGTTTGTAAGAGAATGAAGAACAGAGTCCAGCAATATTGTCAAAGTGAAAGAAAAACAGACCATGAACACTGTTTCGATACCATATCACAGACCTCTTTACAGAATCCTCAAGAGGCTCCTAATTATTTACCATTAAAGTAAAACTCTTAAGTTCTTGGCTGGGAAACTCCTCACCTTTGTACCTATCTGTATACTCTGACAAACTAGGCTTTGTACATGCTTAACCTGGAACCTCCCACACATCCCACACTCCCACAGCCTGGACTCCCACCCCACCCTCTCATCCTAGAGCTTTTCTACTCAAGACTCTTTGTCGATGCACCTTCCAAATAGCATAAATCTTAATTCTAACTACCTCATCACTTTTCCTTTATCCCTGTACAAATTTCCACATGACTGTGATTGGTGAGATATATGTTTAGTTAATTAGAAAAGAATCATCCACATACTTGAAACACCAACCATCACAGATTTTTACTGGTGCTGTTTTAGAATAACCACAGTCCCTAATGCAAATTCCCTCTTGCAAGGCTCAACATTAATCAGAACTCCCTAACTTGTAGAACATCATTCTATCTGGACCGTTAGCTTTCATAGACACATTTAGCTATTGCTATCAGTCACTTATATTGTAAACATTTGTATCTGCTCATTCTCTCTCCTAGATCTCACACTCCTTGAACAGTTGAAATAAGTTTACCACTACCCATTGCAGCCTTCACGCAAATACTAAGTAAGAGAAAAAAAACAGAAAAACAATGTATGGATTTAGTTTACAGTTGAAGAGAGGTTGACAAGGCCTAGAAACTGTATTTCTGAAATCACCCTGGGGTACCATGCATCCCCACCCCACATTCCCAGTCTCACACACAGACCTGAAAAGAATGAACCTCGCCCCCTTATGGGTTTGCTCTAGCAGTTGCCCCTAGATCACTGTTGGAAAAGATGGCAGGGCATTTAGAAGCCTGACTGACTTGGGTGATTGTAGAAGGGTCAAATGAACACTGTGTTCTAGTCCCAAGTCTACCATATATTGTGGGTGCAAGCCTCTCTAAGCTTGTACCCTCATCTATAAAATGGATATCTACATCCCATCTGCCTCACAGGATTGTTCTGAGGAACCAATGACTGAGAGGAATGGTGTGAAGAGAGTCTATAAACCTAGATGTAGAGTGCAAATTAAGTTTTATGTCCCTGACCAAGATCTCCACTGTCACTTGTCCTAGCAGAGGGGACCATGCAGACTCATAAAGTGAATGAAAAGGAAGGAAGTATGTGTCAGGGCCCCAGGGCTTCCCAGAGTTTTACCTTCCTCTTCTTCACTGCTTCCTGTAGGACCATCTGGCAGTTTAGAGCGGCTGGCCAACTTATCACTGGTTGTGGCCATGGTGAGAAGAAAGGCATAGCCCAGAAATAAGGTCTTGTTGAGGGGCAAAGGTCCTCTCTGCTCTTCCAGGGCAGAGGGTTCACCTGTGTTGTCTCCACTCTCACAGGGGCTTATGAACTCTCCTGCCCCCACTGCACCTGAGAAGGACAGAGGCACAGTTACCAGAGGGGCACTGACTACTGCCTGGGCAAAGGCCCTAACACCACAAGGCCCTAGCACCAAGCAGGAGCTGACGGAGAGGTAATGTCCCTGCCAAACTTTTTGGAGCTATGACCCAAAGACCATTCCTATGGGCAACCAATCTAAATGGCCAACAACCCAGGACCAAATTTACAAAGAAGGGGAAATTTTACATATTTAAGTTGTACATACATTGTTTTTTAAAATGACAATCAACTAGTATTGTTTTTATATAGCCAAACCAAATACTCCTCGATATTCCAAAGAAAGAAGAGGTGGTTGATACAAACATGGAATAGATAAAAGTAAAAAGTGTTTGGAAATCTTCAGCCCACTTTCTCTGCCCAGTGCTCTAATTTCCCCGGGATATGTGATATTCTGAGGCAGCCTAAAAAAAAAAAACCATTTTTTTAAATTACCAAGAAACATCCCTAGCAGATACCACCACCCTATCCCTAACCGTCACCAGAATGGTGCACAGAATATTTAGTAGTAAAGTGTTTTTACATGTCGTTAGAGCCACATCAAAAGAGCCTGCTTCAACATTCCAGTTTCCAACACCTGGGGGTGGGTAAGTGAACCAGCCAGGCCAGGACTCCCAGAACACCCATGCTAGGAGTGCCCCAATAAGTCCTCAAGAAGAAAACAGATAGCTGACCTGGAGAAGCTGCATCGTAGGTTCTTTAGGAGGCTAAGATGACTGCCAGGTCATGCCTCCCTAAAATAAAAGCAGCAGCAAGAGAATGGTCTCAGAGGCAAGATGATGTAGTATTTACGAGCCTGGATTTTGAAGTCAGACTGTCTCAGTTTGAATCCTGGCTTAACTTCGTCACCCTGGGCAAGTCAGCCTGCTTTTCTGTGCCTCAGATTTTTCAACTGGAAAATGAATTCTAACACCTATACCTCCTAGAAATTATATTAGGTAATATATTTAAAGCATTTAGCTCCATGTCTCACACACACATGGTAAATGTTCAGTAAACTCTAGAAATTATTATTGTTGCTGTTTTCAAATACCCTGAAACACTGTAGAGATGTTAGGTAAATATAGCTATGACACAACTCAAACACACAGGAAACTAAAGGAGCTCTGGTGCCAGGACAATGTAACAACCACAGTTTGTTATGCTCAGAGTTGCTTCAGGGCAGAACTGATTACTTCTATATCCCTAGAATCCATGGCTGGGTCTGGTTCATTGTAGATATTCAATAAACAATAGATGGATTGATGCCTCTCTTAATATCAAGCATAAAGGGACTGGAAAGGATTTGTTGAGGTGAGAGTGGGGACTGGAGTAAGGGGGTAGATACACAGGCTGAGGTACAGCCTTTCAATAGGAAGTCTGAGAAAGCCAGAGGGCCCTGAGCACAAAGGACAGAGTAACTGTTTCCAGGAGACAGAAGATGGTGCTAGACAAAGGAAGACACCTAAGACAAATTTCACCTATTTTGAATCTGCTTAAAATTCTATACTCCTTCCTTCAATGAGTGCCTGTGATCAAGTCCTGGCCTCCTATGTACTCCCACTGGACTCTGCCAGGAGGATGTGGAGGAGTCAGTAAGCTATCTCTGATTACTACCTGTGGGCTTGTGCAGGACCCCAACTTCGTAGCCAAGACAGAGGAGCCATTCCCACATATTAGGGTCCACCTCTCCGATAGCTGAGCCTGCAATCTGCTGTGATCTGAAGGAGAATAAGGCAAAAGGGAGCACTCACCAGGTTTCACAGTGGCAGACTTCCGGCCTCGCTTGGCAGGGGACCGTTCCTCTTCAGAAGTTATAAGTTTTCTTTTGCCTGATAGAACTCCCATCGAGGCACGAGGGCTTTCTGTGATCTTTCGGGTAGGGGTTGTGCTGCTGTTGCTGGAGGCAGCTGGGGTGGCTGGGGAGCTGATGTTACTGCGCCGTTTCCGCTTCCCTTCCACCAAATTGTCTATGATAAGATAAGCCAAAGGTTGGTTAAGTCTCATGGCCTGAGGCCCTGAATTCTAAGAAGCTGGGCACAGCCTGGTCTAGATGCCACAGTACCCTTCCCGCTACCTCCCAGTGGGGTCAGAAGCCTACTCTAAAGCCTCCTATTTTCTGTTCCAATCTTTGCTGTGACTGAAGATGTATTTGGTCCCTGTGGAACTGAGGAGGCCAGAAAAACCCTGAGGACTTACATTAGGAAAGAAATAGAGATAGGTAGTGGCTCCAGAAAATGATAAGTTAGGGAAGTATAACCCACTGCTCCAGAAACTACTCCTCCCATCCCAAGCAGGGCAGGGGCCCAAAGGCAATTGTTCAGGAAGCAAAGACCTCACCTAAGCTGATATCTGCTGCCTTGGTGAGGGGCGTTACTGCCTCATATGGGCCAAGCCCATACTGCTCTCTCAGTCTGTTTCCTTGCTCCAAAGACAAGATGACAGCCATTCGCTTATACCACTTCCTCTGGCCTTCTTTTTCAATGCTGTAGTACAGTTCCCCAGACTCCTTCCTATGGCCTTTCACCACTCCTGGGGGTGGGGGGGAATGGACAAAAAAGAAGTTTACTGTTGTCTTAGTTTGCTTGGCACCCTCTCATAAGGACTCTACAGAGCAGGTCCGAGTTAGGGACCTCAGAAATCCAACAGTAGACTAAGGTTAAGATTAAATATTTCAGCTGTCAATCTCAGAAAATAACAACACCTAGGATATATGTAGCTGCTACCCTGGGGTTGGGACAAGAAAAGTTTCTTGACAGGAGGCCTTTAGTTATAAAATAAATTAAAGCTAATCCTCAAAGTCAGCCATTATGGGTTGTTAGTGGTTCTAATGGTTCACTTAAAGTGAAATGTTCGGGAAACGGATGTGGCTCAAGAGGTTCGGCGTCCGTCTACCATATGGAGAGACCGGGGTTCAATCCCCGGTACCTCCCGGTAAAAAAAATAAAAAAATAAAAAAAAAATAAAGTGAAATGTTATGTGGTTACCCATTATAACTTACTAAACCTTTCCTCCTTTGTTTCTTTTGAGGCTGAGTGATAAATCTGAGTTAAGTTGTAGGTAAAAGATAACATCATTCAAGGAGAAAAGCATGTGTCTGTGTGTTTGCATCTATGTGCATAAATGTGTACAGCAAAATCAGAATAGAGATATAGAATAAAGAAATATATATATATACTTTGTCTAATCTTCCCTTCCCTAGAATTTCCAGCTCTTGCTCTGATCCAGGACATGAAGGTATAGACTTTAGATGAGAAGGAACACATGTACGGTAAAAGGAAACTGGGTTGGAATTCAGGAGACTTGAAGTTAGGTTTATTTCTGCCACCACCAAGCTGTATGATCTTGGACAAGACCCTTTTCCAATCCTGTGTAAGAGATAATACTCTTTTCTCTCTGTAGCAATTTAATATTATTTATGAATTCCAAAAAAGATATTTGATTATGTGTGTAGACTGGCCTGTTCCTCTGGGCATGATACCCTTTGATTGTATTAGATTCAGCTGCGATGCTTTTGATTAAATTATGTTAAGGTTAGGGCTTTGATTCTACCACATCATTAGGGCATGCAGGGTTGAGCCCCCGCCTCCCTTGTAGGCTATATAGATAGATGCTCAATCAAGAACACAGAAGTAGACACACAGAGAAGAACGACACAGAGGAAGAAAGATGGCTCATTAGACACGGCAGAGGCCCTGGGAAGAGAGATGAGCCTGATAGTCTACAGCTGACCTTATGAAGAGAACAGAGCAGCTGAGCCCTGAGAGAAATGAGCCCGTGAGAGAGACTAGCCTTATGCCAGCCTACAGCTGAGATCAGAAGAAGCCGGGACCATGGAGCCTTAAGAGGAAGAAGGAAGGCTGAACCCTCGCAGACATTGCTTGCCATCTTGCCTCAACATGTGGTAAAAGATTTTGGGTGAGGAAGTACCTCTTATGTTACCTTGAGCTGGACTCTTTAGGACCTTGTAACTTTAAGTTTCTACCCCAAATAAATAACCTTTATAAAAGCCAATAGAGTTCTAGTACTTTGCATCAGCACCCCTTTGGCTGACTAATACACTCTCAATCAATCAATAATTTACAGGATTGCTTCAGTCTAAAAATAGGGATGTATACAATATAAAAAACAAGGCATTAATATAAATTTTCATTCCTATAAACAGAAGAGTCCATTTTGTTCTCTCCTTAGCCTGTGCTTAAATGAAGGACTAAAAGAAATCTGGAGCCTGTCTCCCCAAGGGAAAGAATATAGAGAAAGCAGGCCTTGGTTCTTTCCTTATCTATGCCACAGAATCACTCTTCTTCTCCTTGCTCGTTCATTCTATATCTTAAATCCCTATTGCCAAACCAAATCACAAAGACCCCTCCCAAAGTACAAAGAAAGGCAAGGTCAACAACAGACACTAATGAAGAAATACTAGAACCAAAAGCAGTCTAGTGTTGACATTAGTAGACAGCCTCAACTGGGACACAGAATCTCCACCCCTTGATGCCACAAGGCACTCTGGATACAGAGTTGTCTTTGTTTTAAGAGGGTCAAATGTGGACCTGCAAGAGTGGCTTTTACACCTGATAGAAGAATGAAATGTATCTGATAAATACATAAATTGTGAGTCACAGGTAATAAAAGACCTCAATCCCTGTGCTACTCCTGATACCACATACAGCTAATAGTGTTATCCAAACTAGAAGGTGAAGTAGCCCAGTTGACAACAAAACAAAGTGGCAAACAGCAAGGGCTCAAAGGAAAGGCTACCAATCACAAGAGAGGCCGAGACACACTTCAATAGCAGGGTACTGGCTACTTCAAAAATAAAAAAGGTACCATTCTTCAAACCAGCAAATACATAGTAGGCAGGTAGGCATACAAGCACAGCACCAACAATTTCTTTCTACGCAGAAATATCTCAATTATATCTGCCACACTCAATTACTGGTTCCCATCAAAGTAAGGAGTAAGTTTAGAAATCAGAGGTAAAAGAATAGAGGATGGAAAGGAAAAAATAGTAACTTCAAAGTGGAGAAACCTAGCAAACACAAGTTAACAAAGAGATGAAGATTACATCTCAGTGATGTCAATCCAGCAATGCTATCATGTGGATATAGGGTACCCCTCATTATCATGTGATGAGAAGGACACTTCACCTATGTGACAATGTTTTCAGAAACTCCTAACTCCAGTCTAATCATGAGAAAACATTAAACACACACAAATTGAGGGGCATTCTACAAAATATCTGACCAATATGCCACAAAATTGTCAAGGTCATGAAAAGCAAGAAACGACTAAGAAACTGCAACAAATCAGAGGAGACTAAAGGAGACAAAACAATTAAATGCAATATAGTACCCCGAATTGGATCCTGGAATAGAAAAAGAGGACAATATGGAAAAACTGCTGCAATACAAATAAAGTCTGGAATTAAGTTTATAGTAATGTACCAAATTGGTTTCTTAGTATTGACAAATGTACTCTGCTAATGTAAGATGTTCACAATAACAGAAACTGGGTGAGGGGTATATAGGAATTTTCAGTACTATCTTTGCAACTTTCTCGTAAATCTAAAATTACTCCAAAACAAAAAGCTTATTCAAAAACCAACAAACAGAAGCCAGTGTAGCTTAGTAGTGAATGCTGGTTTTCCACACACAAGGTCCTGGGTTCAATTCCCGGGTCCAGTACCTTAAAAAAAAAAAAATCAAGCAAGCTCCAAACAGACACACATACAAAAAATCAGTGGTGAGAGTAACCAGTGTTGTAGAAATGGGATTTCTGACTTTAGAGAACCCAGAAAAGTCCTCAGGCCTGAGTGAATGTTTTTTTGTAATTGCCTAAAGAACCAAGTACTGCCCCAGGGCACAGTAATTCTCTACTAATTTGTGCTTCTTTTATTACCTGCACTGAAATACTCATCCTCGGAAAGGGCTGTCACTTCAGTATCCAGTGGGATAGGGTCACACAAGAGAATGTCTTTGCCCAACACATCACACTCGTACCCATCATCAAAGAGCAATTTATACTTCCCAGCTCCGACATCTCGTGTGATTTTCCCAGAGTAAAAATAGCCATTGGATGACCACTTGGCTACAACACGGAGCCCTACAAAGCTGTTCCCTGGAGAGGAGGCATCTAAGCCATCAGAAGGGCCAGCAGAAGCCTGGAAAGGAATCTCTGGAGAGTCACTACGACGCAAAGCAACAGCACCCATGTCTGCTCGTCTGGTGGAGTCTGGCACTCGGGGCACAATACGAGTGAAAGATTTATCATCTGGTGACATGCTGGGTGAAATGTCCTCTATGCCCAAGGGGCCAGGCACAGGTGTTTCTCTAAGAGAGATAAAATATAGGATAAAGCAATGAGATTAAGAAGAGAGATGAATGCATATCTACCAATTTTCCCACCTCTTTGTCCATGGGTCTCTTCAGCCCATTCTTTGATAATCCCATCACAGGCGTGAGCCTGGCCCTTCACTGGCCTCACTCTAATCCCTGCCCACTCCCCAGTCAGTGTGGGCCCCTTTTCTCCCTCTTGACACCCCACACTCTCTACACCCCTCTCTTCTCTCTTCTCCCTTTTTTTCTGAACAAGTCATAGACTAAGTGTATCTCACACTACCCGGGGACCTGGTTCCAGTGGTCCGAGAAGGCGGGCGGCCCCTTCGCCCGCGCCCACGAGGTGTGACTGGAGCCTTCCCTCCCTGTCTGATGCCAAGGCCTGCATCACCATCCTCCTCACACACTGGCGCCCCTGTCTGACTGACCCCTTTTCTAGGACTAGAGAATGAAGACAGGTTAGTCTGATAATAGCACCTGCTACTGAAACCTTTCTTCACAAAGTTTCCCCTTGGCCCTCAGACTACATGCTAGTCCAACATATGCTGGGTCTCCAGGGCAGCAGGAAGATGGTCTATACACCCACCACCAAAATTTCAGCCAAGAAGTAGGGAGTGTGGGATAACAAGGAAGGATGATCTCATCTATGTAATCCTATTCCCTCCTAACAAAGCTTCCTACTGCTGCCCTCAAAAACAGCACACCCATTTCTGCCCTGCCTTCTCTACTTCAGGCTCTGAACACTGGCAGTAGATAACAAAAAAGGTAGGGGATACATCAAGTTGGGCCACTACCCCAAACTTTGTGTACTCCCAACCAAAACACGTGTAGGTTACAGAATATGGGGGTGGCAGGAACAGGTGTCCCAGCATTCCCAAAGCCCCCTCAGGGTCTTTGCCAACAATGCGTACCTCCCACAGGGCTCTATCAGACCTCCCATGCTAACCCAAAATAGGTCAGGAACAAATGGGGAGAAAGAGGAGTTGATTTATCCTAGATGGAGGATGGAGTCGATTTCCCATTACTCCCCTTTTCCTGTGATATTAACATGCCAGCAACCCTGCCCCTGCTGTGGCTCTCCCTCTGGAGACCCTGTCTGCACCTCAGTTTTCCTGGGCCTCCTCGGGAGCTGGGTAAGGCAAAATCTGCGGGTTCGGTCCCGCTGGTTTTCCCTTTGAGTGGTCCGGCTCCTCTCCCTGAGCTGCCACTGCTGTGCATGGCTGAGAGACTCGTCCCACTTGACGTGCGGTGTAAGCTGGATGCCTTGGAGGAGAAAGAGCTGATATCCCCCAGGTCACCTGAGGAGCCCCCAGTCTGTGAAGGGGAAACTTCAGTTTCACACTCCTGACATTCTACAACTGGCTCTTCAGTCTCCTGAAAGGAAGAAATGGATACAGAAGCTTTAAAAAGCCACAATAACATAATGGTTATGAGATGGTTGAAAAATCCTAGTCATGGCAAGAAATTTAAACTCAGAATGGAGGGAATCAGGAGAAAACTTTCTGGAATAATGGAAATGTTCTATATCTTGTTTTGGGTGGTGGTTTCATGGGTATATACAATTTTCAAACCCTACTGAACTGAACACTTAAGATCTGTGAATTATATTGGGACTATATTATACCTCAATAAAAAATAAATGTGGCACTGTTTTGGGAAGAGAGAAACCTCGATACTGAGCTAAGTTAAATTATCTTTTTATTGGACAAGTTCACAACTGTAGACTACCAAGAAACAAGAAAGGGTTCTAATCCAGGAATCAATCCCTACCTGAGGGAAGACAGGAAGGAGGTAGACAGATAGGTTAGAGGAGAAAAATGATTGATGATTAGAAGCCCTTCTGGGTACCTGATTAGCAGAAGGTAGCATATGATATTTTTTGACATTACTTTATATGGCCTTTCAATAAGTGATCAAGGAAATAAAAACTTACAGGCAAAAAAAAAAGGCTAAAAATGGTATTACTGTTTGGAAAAATGAAGACCAAAGGTTATGATCAAAATATGAGTTTTCAGTAACTATAAACCACAGGAATGTCAAACTGGTTTTATCTCACATGCCTACTTCAATTGATTGGTTTGGTTTCCTTTAGTTCAGTTTTAAGAAGCCTTCTGAGGCTAAATCCCAAGCTCAGTGACAGAAGGTTCTAAAACCAGTCAGCAATGCCTACTATGGGCATAGGACTGAGAAATTATAGCATGGGTGCCATACACTTGACTCTCTGCTCTAGACTGTTCATGCAATATTGTGCTAATGTCACAGAGGATATGAAGTATAAGATGTACTCTTCCTCAGAGAGTTTACAATCACTGAGGAGAGAGCAGTATGCACAAGTACACACATGCACACACAAACACACATACTCACACAGAGATAATACTATGATTAAATGATTCTATTTTTGACTGCTCTCTTCTTGAAAATCTCTTTTCCTTTAAAATCCGTAAAATCACTCAATTTCCTTTCATTCAACGTCTTTGGCTACTCCTATTTATGCTTTTGGAGTTTCCCTTCTCTTCTTATCCATTTTAAATTGGTATTTCCCAGGACTCTGTTCTCATTCCTTCTCTTACTTTCACATAATTTCCCTGGCAAAATTCACCATACTCATTCCAAACTCACAGATACAAATGCCTACTAAATTCTTCCCCTTGGATAAACCACAGACACCTGAAATTTAACACATCCAATACTGAATTCAGTATCCATCCTCTATTTCCTTGCCCTAATAAATGAATCTGGGTGGATCCCACGTCCCTTGTAGCGCTCTCTAGCAGAAGTTGGTTTTTCTCAACCAAACCTCAATACAAGAGTTTGGAGATGAGACACCTCCTTACTCCCCATTGACAATTACAGACCATTTCAATCTCGCCACCTCCCACTCTAAACAAACCACTATTTTACCATTCTGTTAAACCAGCCCCTCTACTTCCTTGTTATCCACCAATATCCTCCCAGTCACTCTCTCTCATGTACTGAAGACCTTAATTCTTGGTTCACACCCTCTCCTCCTTTCCAAATCTTACTTCTGGCTTCATTCTCAGTGGCTTACATTCACTGGATGATCCATCTGGCACCCCCCCAGTTTCCTGATCCAATTACTACCATTAACCTTTACCTCTACTCTATCTCAGCCAACTACTCCCATGGTCATTACCAGAAACTGCACCACATCCAAAATCTCAATTATAACTATGCCACTCTCTATTCACCATCTACTCTTATTCCAACTTTCCTGCTCTAGCTGGAATTGAGTTAACATGATCTGCCAGTGCCATTTGACTGAAATAGCTTTTGTGAGCCCAAAATTTGAGTCACTTTCCTCTCTTGAGGGCACACATGGTAAATGTGTCAGGGCAAGACCTGCTTAGAGGGCTAGGACTCTAGGCTCTGTCTCAGATTAGAAAGCAGGTCCAGAGAACAATAGGCCAGCTCTACCGTACTGCAACTGTCCAGAAGGCAAGGCCATGCTCTTATAATGACTTAGGGCAGGCTCCAAGTTGGCCTGTAATGATCTTTTTAATGCATTTGTTTGTTTCCCTGTGTGTCTCCTCTACTAGAATAGAATGTAAACCATGTGAAGATAGAGATCTTAATAGTCCTATCCCCAAAACTTACCACAGTGCCTGCCACAAAATGGGCTCCCAGCAAATATTTATTTAAGGACCTTCATCTCAAACCAGTGTCCTATTTTCGTTCCATGAGTATATGCTACCACCATCCATCGAGTTGCTCAAGCCAAAACCCCTATAATCATATTAGATTACTCCCAGATTCACCAGAGTTGATCAATTTTACTTTCTAAATATTGTATATATTACTCTCCTCTCAATCCCTACTGCCACTGTCCTAATTTGACACTCATTCTCTCTTACCTGAACTATGCCTCTAACCTCAACCTACTTCAATCCTTTGCCTCACCACTGTCAATCTGACCTTTCCAACACGCAAATCTAAGCATGTCATTGCCTTCCCCCAAATTCTTTAAAGGATACCCATCACAAAAAAAGATTAAAAACTAAATTCATTTCTATGGTATGCACAGCCCTTTATGCTGTGGGCCCTTACCATCTTTCCAGCATCCTCTATCACCATTCCCCTCCCAATACATTCTTGTCATACTGGGCTTCTAGATATTCATCAAGCATGACATATTGTCTATATATTTACACAACTTCTCATTCTGCCTGCAATGTCCTTCTCTCCCACCCCTTCAATGTTATCTGCCACACTCTTTTGAACACTACCTCCTCCATGAGGCCATTTAGCCTCCTTCAGATGGGCTTGTAGGCTTCCTCCCTTCTTTTTAACACACCTTTCTCCACAGCAATCAACAAGTTTTGGGTTTGTTGCATGCTAACTGTAAGTCCTGGAGAACAGTGACACTGTCTTTTTGTTCTTAGTTCCAGTGCCTATCACAGTCCTAAATTAACATCAAATGTTACTGGCATCAGGGTCACAATGGCCCACTGCTGAACATTAGTAGCAATATTTCCATTTAATAAAACTATATACCACAATTCAATTCTCCCTGAACACAACTTCCTATCTGGCTAGCAGGTAAAATTCAAGAAAAGTATCTGGGAAAAGGCAGAAAAGGAAGGAAGGAAGAAAACGCTGTGCCACTTTTCAATTAATAAAATGGTTCCCAGATCTTAACATATGTACCAAGAAACATCCCAAACCTTTAATTACAGAAAACCCATATAACGTTGGCCAGTATTAAATATACACAAAATCAGCATGCAATGTCCAATATAACAGTCAACAAATGCCTATTTTAATATACCAACATTGGAAATAAGTCCATATTGAATTCTATTAAGAAGTAAAGGTACATCTCTTACCAACAGGTCCATAATCACATTCACAGAGACCAGGAAAGAACACAATAAGTAAACACATGAGAAAATAATGAGAAAAAAATAACAAATAGTGAGAAAGCACATGCGGCTAAACAAGGAGTTCTAAACATCATTAGAGTTTTCAAGGATTAAAAACAGTAAAATCTTTATATTTATATTGAGAGAGATTTATAGAGATTTATCAATCTGTTCTTTGCAAGAAAAGGAAAGCATGATGGGACTGGTTAAGTAACTGGTCAAAGGTCTAAGAGCAAACCCATGGCTGGGGAAAACAAAGAATTCACAGAATTCACTTCTGTTTCTAACCCAGTTCTTATATACTGTAGTCATATACATTACCCTTTTTACTTTCTGATAAAAAGATGAAGAAAAACAGTGTTAGTAGCTAGCTGCATAAGAAAATGGGGAGACAGGGTGATTTTTCTATAGAAAGAAATTTGCCACTTAGTCCCAGGGTATATATTACCTCAGTTACTTTTCTTTCTACTTCTGTTCCATCTACATAATAAACGTCTGTGATGACACGAGTGACAAGTGTGCGCACTTCACGGATTGTTCTCATGTGGCGATGCAAGACATGGCCATGTGGAGGTTGAGGCATATCAAACTCTTCCTCTCCCTGTGATATGGAAATAGAACACAAGCACAGGCCTCATGGCAAACTGACAGTTTCACAAAACGACTTCTTCATCAACAGCACTGTTCAGAGGTTCCATAATCTAGTGTGATAGAATTTTCCAGCTGCTTTGTTTTCCATTCACCTATAGATAAGACCAGGGATGGACCAACAGTATAGCCAGATACTAGGAAAAGTTTGTATCAGCATGACCTAAAATGACCAATTTCTTTCTAAATCAAAATCAAAACTTCTAGCACTTATATCTGGAGATATTTAGGTGAAACTTTGACCCCTAAAAGTATACTATTTTAGATGGTAATTCATTGATTTTGGTGCTGATTTGTCAATTAGTATACAGTCTACACTTTAAACAGCTCTTCAGAATTTCCTGGTATAAGGAAGGCATTCCTTAGTCCTTTATATAAAACCAGAATGGCATACCTGCTAGTGTCAGTGCAGTCTTTTTCCTGCATTAGTAGTGAAAACTAGTTTATTTATACTTGGAACAAGGCAAAGTAACTTCTCCTAGTATTAAATATGAAATATTTAGTCTATTCCAAAGATTATATTATGGCTAGAGAGTTGACCTAGTTTTCAGAAACAGGAAATACTAGCAAATTATGATTCTGTTTCTAATTCTATCATAAAGAATAGTTAGTTGGGAGCGAATGTGGCTCAAGCACTTGGGTGACCGCCTCCCACATGGGAGGTCCTGGATTTGGTTACTGTTGCCTCCTAAAGAAGATGAGCAGATGTCTTAATGAGCAGACACCGCAACCAGCAAATGACTCAACTGCTGCAACCAGCAGATGCCACAACCAGCAGGGAGTGGAAGTAGCTCAAGCAGTTGGGCACTCTCCTCCCACATGGGAGGTCCCAGGTTCAGTTCCCAGTGCCCCCTAAGGAAGACGAGCAGACAATAAGCAGACAGATGAGGGAGCCATCTCGGGGTGGGTGGGGTGGGAATGAAAATAAATAAATAAATAAGTTGGGTAATCTGTCTTAAAAAAAATAATAATTAATTAATTAAATAGTTTAAGTAAGACCCTATATTTTTAAGGCAATTGTTATAGAAAATTATTTAGGGACACTGAGCCTCTTCCATTCAAAAAACATGAAACAAACATTTAATGAAAAATTTTGTGTGCCAGGAACTACGCTAGACAAATACCAACTGGAAGATCCAGGGCAGGTGTAATTAATTCAATACTTCCGAAATTATTCAGATGCATTATCTCTAACAGAAATATAACAAACTAAGAAGAACTCTATCCAAACAAACAACTGAGTTAACTAAAATACCAACCAAATTCATTATTTTGTGTTCATAATTTTCTATTTACAGATTATATTTCTATACACTAACAATGAATTATCTGTAAAGGAAATTAAGAAAACAATTCCATTTACAACAGCATCAAAAAGAATAAAACACCCAGAAATTAATTTAACCAAGGAAGCGTAAAACTTATATAAGGAAAACTACAAAACATTGCTGAAAGAAATTAAAGGCAATCTAAATATACAGAAAGACACCATGAACTGTAAGACTTACTAATAAAGTTAAGATGACAATACTACCAAAGGTGATGTACAGATACAATGCAATCCCTATCAAAATCCCAACAGCTTTTTTTTTTTGCAGAAATGGAAAAACCCATACTAAAATTCGTAAGGAATTTCAAGGAATCCGGAAGAGCCAAAACCATATCTGAAAAGAACAAAGTTGGGGTCTCACATTTCCTGATTTCAAAACTACAGTAATCAGGGGAAGGAGATAGCTCAAGCAGTTGGATGCCCACCTCCCACACAGGAAGTCCCGGGTTCGGTTCCCAGTGCCTCCTAAAGACGATGAGCTGACACAACGAGCTGGCGCAATGAGCAGGGGGCAGATGTGGCTCAAGTGGTTAGGCACCCGCCTCTCACATAGGCAGTCCCAGGTTCAGTTCCCAGTGCCTCCTTAAAGAAGACAAGCAGACAACAAGCAGACACAATGAGCAGACACAGCGAACAGACACAGCAAGCAGATAACGAACAGACAGACAAGCAGACAGACGAGCAGACAGACGAGGGAGCCATCTCAGGGGGCGGGGGAACTACAGTAATCAAATCGGTGTGGTATTAGCATGGTCTCTATACATATATACTAATGAAATAGAATTGAGAGCCCAGAAATAAATTCTCCTATCTATCGTTAATTGATTTTGACAAGGGCACCAAGACCACTCAATGGAGAAAGAACAGTTTTAACAAATGGAGTTGGGACAACTGGATAGTTACATGTAAAATAATGAAGTTGGACCCTTACCTTAAGTCATATACAAAAATTAAAAATGACTCAAAGACCAAAATTTAAGAGCTAAAACAGAGGGTCAAATATTCATGACCTTTGATTTGTCATTTGTTATTTGTTAAGAAATAACTATCACACACACAAAAACTAAATGTATGCTATAGTCGATAGCAAGTGGTAATAGTTTGATGATGTTCCCTCATAATCTATAACAAATGTTCCACAACAAAGTAATGTGTTGGTGGAGGGGTGCTGTATGGGAATTCTCCACAACTTCTCCAATAAATAAATATACATATATATAACAAAAGCACATGCAACAACAAAAAACTAGATTAACTGAACTTCATCAAAATTAAAAACATTTGTGTATCAAAGGATGGTACCAAGAGAGAGAAACGACTGCCTACAAGATGGGAGAATATATTTGCAAATCACATATCTGACAAGGGTGTAATCTCCAAAATATATAAATAACTCTTACAATTCAGCAACAAAAAGACAAAGAACCTGTATTAGTCAACCAAAGAGGTGCTAATGTGAAATACCAAAAATGGGTTGGTCTTTATAAAGGGTATTTATTTGGGGTAGAAGTCCACAGATACCAGGCCATAAAGCGTTAAGTTTCTTCTCTCACCACAGTCCACTGCCATGTGTTAGAGCAAGACGGCTGCCAGCGTTTGCCACAGTTCAGGCTTCTGGGATTCCTCTCTTCCCGAGGCTGCGTTTCTCACCGGGCTTAGCTTCTGTTTCCTCTACAAGGTCAGCTGTAGACGATCAGGCGAACAGCTTGCTTCTCTTCTCCTGGGGACTCCTTTCCAACATCAAAACTGCTCCTCAAAAGACTGCTTCAACTCTGTTCTTTGCCTTCCCTTTTATATTTGATTCCCCACCCACCAAGGGGTGGGGCTCAACGCCCTACTGACATGGCCCAGTCAACGCCCTGATCATAATTTAATCATGCCTAGATTAACAGATCAGTTTACAAGCATGATCCAATTATATTTTTGGAATTCATAATTACATCAAACTGACCAACTGCAACACAACCCAATTTAAAAACGGGCCAAGGATTTCAATAGACATTTCACCAAAAATGTTGAGCAAATAGCAAATAAGTACGTAAGAAGATACTCAATCCTCTTATACTAGCTCACCAAAGCCCCACCCCATGGTTTAGGAAAAACCCCAAGGCAGAAAGTAGAAAGATACAAAAAGAGTGTTGAAGCTCTCACTGAACAGTTTGCTGCAGTTTTGGCTAGAACCTGAGGGAAGGCAGAAAGGACCTGAGGTAAGGCACAAGAGGGCACAGACCATCACTGGCACTGCTCAGATTTGCCCATGCTCTACAGTAGGTCCAATCTGTCTTCAAGCTGATGGCTGGCTGAAATCTCAACAAAAGACTAGGTGGCACTCATAATTCTTTGCAAAATGAATGTTTTTCATGTTCCTTTTGTGTCTACAACACAAAATACTCAACCAATTGGAGGATTCTGACAAGGTTAAGCAAAAGAAGCCAGACCAAAAGAGTATATACTGGGGAAGCAGATGTGGCTCAGGCGACTGGGCCCCCTCCTACCACATGGGAGGTCCCTGGTTCAGATCCCAGTGCCTCCTAAAGAAGACAACAAGCTGGCGCGACAGGCAGGCATGGCAAGCTGACACAAGAGACACAAAAAGAATAAACATAATGAGAGATACAACAAAGCAGAGAGCAGAGGTGGCTCAAGCAATTAGGCACCTTCCTCCTACATCAAAGGTCCCGGGTTCGGCTCCCGGTGCCTCCTAAAGAAACAAGGAAGAAGAACAAGGGGGTGGGAAGAAATAAATGAATAAAACAAATCTTACTAAAAAACAATACTCAACATCTTTAGTCATTAGAGAAATGCAAATTGAAACCACAGTGAGATAATGGAAAACAACAAGTGTTGACGAGGATGTGAAGAAACTGGAACCCTTGTACACTGCTGGTGAGAATGTAAAATGGTGGGAAGCGGCTGTGGCTCAATCAGTAGGGCTCCCGTTTACCATATGGGAGGCCCCGGGTTCGGTTCCCAGGGCCTCCTGGTGAAGGCAAGCCCGCCCGCACGGCCGCACGGCGTGGTTAGCTGACCCAGCGAGCACAAGCAGCAAGGGGGGGATAAATGAATAAATAAATAAAAACTTAAAAAAAAAAAAAAAAAAAAAAAGAATGTAAAATGGTGCAGCCAATGTGGAAAACAATTTGGCAGTTCCTCAAAAAGTTATACACAGAGTTACCATATGACCCAGCAATTCCACTCTTAGGTATATAAATATATAGGAACACCCAAAAGATTGGAAAACAGGGACTCAAACAGATACTTGGGAATCTGTTCACAGCACCAAATTCACAACAGCCAAAAGATGGCAACAACTCAAGTATGCATCAAGAAATGAATGGATAACCCAACTGAAAAATGGGCAAAAGACTTGAATAGACATTTCTCCAAAGAAGAAATACAAATGGCAAAAAAAACACATGAAGAAATGCTCAATATCACTCATTTTTAGGGAAATGCACATCAAAACTACAATGAGATATCATTTCACACCTATCAGAATGGCCACTGTTAAAAAGACAGAGAACTACAAGTGTTGGAGAGGATGTGAAGAGATAGGAACACTTATTCACTGTTGGTGGGAATGCAGAATGGTACAACCACTGTAGAGGACTGTTTGGCAGTTCCTAAAGAAGTTGAATATAGACCTGCCACGTGACCCGGCAATACCACTACTGGGTATATACCCAGAAGAACTGAGAGCAGTGACATGAACAGATATCTGCACACCGATGTTCACAGCAACATTATTCACCGTTGCCAAAAGTTGGAAACAACCCAGGTGTCCATCAACAGACGAATGGATAAACAAACTGTGGTCTATTCACATGATGGAATATTATGTAGCTGTAAGAAGAAATGAAGTTGTAAAGCATATGACAACATGGATGAACCTGGAGGACATTATGTTGGGCAAAGCAAGCCAGACACAGAAGGACAAATACTGTATGAATGCATTACTATGAACCAAATATACTGTGTAACATATCATTTGATTCAAAAATTTTTTTATATGTAACCAGTACATTTAATTGAGAAATGTATGTATTTATTCATCGGTGTTTACTTTTTGGTTTTTAATTGTTTATATTTTCAATTATTAAATATACACACACACACACACAAAGAAATGAATGGATAAAAAAATGTAGTATATATATACAATGGAATGTTATTCAACCACAAAAATGAATGAAATTCTGATATATGAGACAACCTGGATGAACCTTGAAGACATCATGTTCAGTGAAATAAACCAAACACAAAAGAACAAAGATTGTACGTTTCCATTTATATGAAATATCTATAATAGGCAAATTAATAGAACCAGAAAGTGGATTTGAGGTTACCAAGGTCTATGGGAAAGGGGGTTGGGGAGTTATTACTTAAAGGATACAGAGTTTCTCTACAGGGTGATAAAAATGTTTTGGAAATAGATAGTAGTAATTTCTCCACAACAATGTGAATGTAATTATTGCCAATGAACTATACACTTTAAAAAAATGGTAATAATGGGTTAAAATGGAAATATATATATATATATCCACAATAAAAGAAAAAAGATAGAATTTAACTCTTTTTATAAAAGGCAGAGAAGCCAAATTATTATGTGGCAGAATGCAAGCATTTTAAGGATGAAAAAAAACAGAAGCCAAACAAGGGTCTGATATGCTATGGCCACTACCATCCAAAAGGCTATGCTATTCTGAGTTTGTAAGAACTGATAGATAAGGTCTTAGGTCTCAAAGAATGTGTTACTGTAAAACAGAATTTCTGCAGTTCCTGTAAAGGCATAAACAAACAGAAAAAAGACTACACAGATCATGATTTAAAAAACAGAAAAGCAACAGAACATGGGGGAAAGAATACCACTTTGGAATCACATATGCTGAGTTCAAAGTCCAGTTCTGCCACCTACTGATGGCAAAATCTTGGCCAAGTTACTTAACCTTTCCTTGGATTGGTTTCTTTACCTGTGAAATGGGAATATGTAACACTAGCCTCATGGCTGCCTTGGGCATATAGTGCTGATACTACTGTAGGTATTCGATAAATAGGAACTATATTATTTTATATTTATAAAAACAACATGGATGATCAGAATGAGAAGCACATCATTAGTGAAGCTTTCCTAGACAGATCCCAAGTAAAGATGATCTACCAGAGCAACCGAAAAGGCAAGTTAATCACACTTAGTACCTTCCAAATTTTCCCTGCCATGAATCCCACTGCGACCTCATCAAATTTTGTGAACCTCTTATTTGTTAGCACGTATTGCCACTTCTTACCCTTTTACCTACTCAATTCTTATTAGTACCTTCACTTCTCTATTACTGTATTCCCAGGAACCTGTTCTTCCTCCAGCCTCACTTGCATCAGCCCCAATCCTTTCCCTCCCATTATCTCTAGCCTTAGCTTCTCTCTGCAGTCCTGAGCCACTGGGGGACTTTCCCCCATCTCTCTATTTTTGTTACTGTTCTTTTTGTTTCCAATACTGTATATACTATCTTCATATTTTTTCTACTCCTTCTGCCTTTACAGTCTACTCTCTTAGTTCCTGGGTGAAGTAAGACTTGGAGGAGAGGAAATTAGCTCCAGTGGTTAGAAAGGAGGGTAAAAGAAGACAGAAGGAAAAGACTGAACATAAAAGAATATTACAGGATCCAGACTATCTTCCTGGCTTTTTTTTTTCCAGTAAAGACCTACTTGACAAACTCTAACATCATTTCACTTTCCCTAAAAGACTATCCATGATTTTTACTACGCCATCTCTATCCTGGCTAAATTGTTTTTGTCTATTAGCCACTGGTCTATAAAACTGTTAAAAATTGTTAGGTAGAAATGCCAGAACTTAAATTATTTGGGAAGCCACAGAGTTGAAACTTGGGACCCCTGCAGCACCAAATACATTCTCTCACCTGGCTATGGAGTGACTCTGTATCATCCCCAGGAGTACTGGATGGTTTCTCACCACTCCCTCTGTCAGTCTGAACTATAGCATCTTGTTTTCCAGCATTCTGGTCCACTGTACTGGTCCCCTGCTCACACACATTTTTTACAGTCTGGGTTGCTGCTGAAACAGTTTCTGGGACCCATAAGGAGCACTCTATGGTCTGGATTCCTATATTATTTTGGCTGGGCCTTTCAAACAAGGCCATGCTAAGTTTTTCCTGGTTGGTATTCCGTCTTTCTTTCTGGCTTTTTAGTACATCAGTCTCCATTGGTTCTCCATGAGGACTAGATGGGCCCTGTTTGGCCATCTGCTGGGAGATAGGAGAAGCAGAGTCCTCGACAGTACTAATGGGCTTCATAAGCTGTTGACTCTGTCTGGTCCTTTGGTCACCCTCCAATTTTTCCTTCTCTTCTTCATGAGTACTGGGAAAATGAAGCAAGTTCCCCCTGAAAATCAACAACATGAAAAAACAATGTTAAGTACGGAAGAGTATATGTATGTGTGTCAAACTGGCAGGTGGGAAGCATATTTTGACAATCTGAGAGATGTGGGGAAGAATGAAATTAAGATGGCCAAGCATATAACAGTGTGAGGTTTCTCATCCTAATTTCACTTCTGTGGGGGGAAAAATGGTAGAGATAACTATTTCACCATGGTGATAAAATAGTCATAAAATTTATTCCCATCACAGGTATGAACTTTGAAACTTAACAAAGGAAAATGAGGTAAACAAGAAGATGCAAAGAATGCCATTATCAAAATTATAGACAAAAAAAGACATTTTAGGGAGCTACTTCAAAAAAGATTAGGTCAAGATGTCTCCTTTGGCTTTATGATTGGTTTGGAAGTTTCCTAACTAACTTCTGGCATTCTAGATACTCTTTATCCCCTCCTAACCAATAATTTTAGGAAAAGAAATCCATTCTGTAAAGGATAAAGTTATAAGTGAGATTCTAGCTTTGCTAGCCTTACTAATATATCTATAGCTAATCATTTCAAAATGACTTGGTTCCTCAAAGACAGTTCTCAAGATATAGTATAATTTCTTTTTCATTTAGTCTTTCCTATTTGGGTATCAGTGATTCATTCATTTATCCTACAAGTATTTATTGAATGTCTCCTATAAACCAGATACCATAAAGCTCTGAGGCACCTATGGGGCTTCTTAAATATCCATAATAATACATTAGAGTAAAAAGGCCCAGGCTGGGAAGCGGATGTGGCTCAAGCAGTTGAGGGCCCGCCTACCACATGGGAGGTCCTGGGTTCAGTTCCTGGTGCCTCCTAAAAATGACAAGCAAGACAGTAAGCTAACGTGATAGGCTGGCACAGCGAGCTGATGCAACGAGATGACACAATGAGAAGATGCAACGAGGAGACACAACAAGAAAACACAATGAGACACAACAAGCTGGGAGCGGAGGTGGCTCAAGCGATTGGGCGCCTCTCTCCCACATGGGAGATCCCGGATTTGGTTCCCAGTGCCTCCTAAAAAGAAGACGAGCACTCAACAGACACAGAGAGCAGACAGCAAACGCAAACAATGGGGATGGGGAGGGGGGAATAAATAAATAAAATATATCTTTAAAAAAAAAAAAAAAGGCCCAGGCTATTTCCAAGACAGCAGCTTATTACATCAACTCAATGTTCCCACTGGTAGGAACTGTGTCTTATTTATCTTTTTTTTTTTTTTTTTTTTTTTTTTATTATGGGTAAAAATCAAAATTCTCACAATACATACAAACATTTGTAAAATGATATATAAATATATATGCTCTTATTTATCTTGATATTTAAAATACCTAACCCCCCCCAAAATAGCCTGGCCCAGTCAGCAGCACTCAGCCTCTGCTCCAGGCCGGAGCCAGGTCCGAGCCAGCATAGAATGACCGAGCCAGCGGACACCTTGGTTAGAGATCATCGAATTTCGGCCCCTGGAGATGTCACTTCTCAACGCAGAGACCGAAGGCGAGGGGGATTCGACCTCTGCCCCCAAACCTGGCTCCTATACTACTGGGAATCCTGGGAAGGCTTCCTGGAGGAAGTGACATTCCTGCTTAGGTTTGCAGGATGGGGAGAGTCAGTGAGGTGGCGAGGAGAGAGATGGTTGCAGGTAAAGGGAGGGAACCAGGTGTGCATAGCAAGAGATTGAAGAGAGAACTAGGCACCTGGAGGGGACCCTGCTTTGGCCTGGTTGGGCCTGGTTGCCCCAGAGGCCCTATTCAGCTAAACCCTGTGGCCTCAAAAGGATTTTGGATTACATTTGGCAGGCAATAAAATGCTTTTAAGGAGGAAAAATAAATTAAAAAAAAAAAATACCTAGCACAGGACTTAATATAAAATATCTAATTAAAGAATTACAAAAGGATGAATGTTCTCTCAGTTGATTAACTACAAAAATCTACTCTCAGATTAAACTGAGTAAGTAGCAAATTGATGTGAAAAGCCCATATGTTTTAGCATTTTAGTAAATTCCAAGCTCAGTAAGACTCAATGTACTACAAAACAATAGCAACAATAACAAACCAAGGCAATTTTTGGCTACATTAAATGTATAGTAGCTATAATAGAGAAAACAGGAATCTATTTTGAAATGACCATGTTAAAGACTACATCTGATATATGTTTTGGTTTTGCATGTCACATTTTACAGAGGATAAACTGAGATCCAGGAGATAACATCTAGGATGGTATGGGGTCTACAAACCAAGTGTTTAGCCAGAGAAAAATAGAACCAGGGCTGTCTCTACTTGAGAGGAGCTCTCATCCTTAAGAAATAATATGGTCTAGGTAGGCAGGAAAAAAAGAAAAAAAAGTAAGCATGAAGAGCCTTTTAGGGCTTGCTCTTTGCTCTGCTCTAGATCTTGAAGGAGAAGGAGAAATGGAGAAGTTTCTGAGGTTTCTATATTGTTGAGCACAGCTTACCTAAACAGGAGATCAAAGAGGGATTTGGAATAGAGTCCTAGCCAGGAAGAGCCTGGTATACATTTGGTTGTTGTAGCTTATGTCCTATCTCTCAGGAATCTCAGATGAATGAGGATACAGGGTTCAAAGGAGAAGAGGTAAGAGCACAATCATCAGGAGACACATGAGTAACACCTACCTCTTATAAGGTTTATAAAAGATCATGTATATAAAGTACTTAGCACAAGTACACAGCAGATGCTCAAACAATATTAGCTGTGTAAGACAAAGCAATTAAAGAAACTCAATTCACTTTTATATTAACTGAATGCCCATGTTTGAATCTTTAATACACTTAACGTATCAATAGCTGAGCAACAATGGAAGTGAATCAAAAGCTAGAAGCAAAAAAACTTGATTAATCATTTCAAGAATTCGATTAGCACTGTTTCCCACCCTGAACACAAGCATGCACTTTTTCATCAGCAGCTCTTTATTCAGAGCAGCACTTCTCAATGGAATTCCACTTCTAAAATAAAGTTCTATTTTCTTTTGGATTTTTTCCCCTCAAGAGACAAATATCAAGTTGCTTATTTTGTTGCTCTCCAAAGAATTAATCAGAATAACTCTTCTCTCTTTGGAGACCAAAAGGTGTCTCACTGCAACATAAGCAATATTCAGTAGAGTCAGATCAAATATCAGAACTGTGAATTCTCATGTTAGCATCAGTCAAATGACTAATGTTAAAATCACAATTGTCAGGGAAGCGGCTGTGGCTCAATCAGTAGGGCTCCCACTTACCATATGGGAGGCCCCGGGTTCGGTTCCCGGGGCCTCCTGGTGAGGGCAAGCCCGCCTGCACGGCGTGGTTAGCTAACCCAGCGAGCACAAGCAGCAAGGGAGGGATAAATGAATAAATAAATAAAATCTTTAAAAAAAAAAAATCACAATTGTCAGCACACAAGGCAGGTTCTCGACTTCTGTAGCCAAATTGATATACAAGGTTTGTGAAAGCAATGATGACAGGGTAACTCTGTTGCTATATCACCCTTAATATACTCACTGCAATAGACAGACAGCACTGTTCCTGATCAATAGCAGTGTGGTCTTCAAGAACAAGGGTCTCTGGGAGACCATCAAGGCTTTCCTTACTGGATGGTGGATTGGCTACCTCAATATCTACAGCAAGAGACTCTAAATGTGCCAGGGCAGTCTCCACAGCCTGAGCTAAGCATTCTTCTAATATTATGTAGGTGAGAAACTGAGGATCCACATAAGAAATAGCTTCAGCACCTCCTAGTCCATCTGCAAATCCATCAAATAGGCTCCAGTCCACATCTAAGTTTTCACTCACACTGGAGTCATCCTCAAGGTTATTGTTACCATACAACATGAAAGCTCTGGTTGTGCAAATTCATTGGCAGGCTCATTTCCCTCAGCACTGCTTTCACCGACTTCATTGTACTGCAATCAAGGAATTCCTCCTTCTTCCAAAGATGTCTGTTCCCCTTCCTGAAGAGATAACTCTTGGTTTTCTTCTTCAGGGACACTATCACTATGTAGTTCAGGTCCATTTTCACCTTTGCCTGGCAGTCTCCCAGCTTTCATCACTTGATGACTGATCTCTTTCTGAACTAGAAAATCAATGCGGCAAAGATGCAGGCCATTCCCCATCACTGCATTCAGAACTATCTTCATCTTTGTCATAGAGTTGATAATAATCTCCACAGCCATTCCAAAAGGTGTTCTCCACAACTCCTTGCCTTCCTCCTATGGCTCCACTTTCTGGTGTCATTTGGTTGTTTTCTGTTTCCCTTTGTGTAACTCTGGCATTAGTGGATCCAAGAACATGCAGTCATGTTCTCCATCATAGTCTTCACATTGTATTAAGAGGTCATCTGAACCATTTTCCTCAACTTGCAAAGCCTCCTGCCACCTCTGAACACTTCTGTGTTTGGCTTCATGCCTATTAACACCTGTTTCTTGTTCTACCTGGCTTGAACTATCGGTTTTCTAACTTTTGGCCTCACTACCTGTTAAGGAGAACTTCCCTGGCTACTATCCCTTTTACTGGTATTTTGTTCACTACAAATATGCCATGGAACATAGGCTGAATCTTCAGTTGAATTTTTTCTCTTCTTGGCTAATATTATTTTGTTACTTCTTTCTAACAACTTCATCTTCAGAAGAAGACCTCTAAAATTCTTGCTGGTTTGGGTGGACAAACTCAGTACCACCATGAGAACTTTTCACTAAAGGTGCTGAATCTAACTTTTCAAAATCTTCTCTTATTTCACTGTGAAAAGAGGGAACTGGTGGTAAAAGACCTGCATATGCCTCTACCTCTCCATTTTCCAACTCAAACATTGTGTTGCCCAATGTTTCCTGTTATCTACTACCTTCCACAACTTCTCCAGAAAGCTGAAGATAGTCATTATTCTCTCCAGTTTGCCATCTGGATCATAAGAGTCAGTATAAGCCAATGCAATTCCATTTTGCACTTTTAAAGCATTACAAGCTTCTGGAATATATTCTTCTTCAGAGTGATTATGAAGATTCATATTGCTTCCTAACATCTCCTTGCCTTCCTCGCTCTGATGTTCTGCAACAAGGATGGAATGCTCTCAATGGTTTGATTCAGTGCTGTACCACAAGTGAGAATTCCTGTTTCATTCTGTTCAAATAAAGGTTCATTGGGTAAAGAAGAATGAACTTGAACCAATGCTTGTTTTTGTTTTTGCTTTTTAAAGATTTTTATTTTTATTTCTTTCTTTCTCCCCATCCCCTCATTGTTTTGTGCTCGCTATCCACTCTGTGTGTTCTTCTGTGTTTGCTTGTCTTCTCTTTAGTCGGCACTGGGAGCCAATCCTGGGATCTTCTGGAGTGGGAGAGAGGCACTCAATCTCTTGTGCCACCTCAGCTCCCTGGTCTGCTGCATCTCTTATTGTCTCTCCTCTGTTTGTCTTTTTGTTGCATCATCTTGCTGCGCCAGCTTTCTGCACGGGGCGGCACTCCTGCACGGGCCAGCTCACCATGCAGGTCAGCTTGCCTTTCACCAAGAGGCCCCAGGAATCGAATCCTGGACCTCCTATATGGTAGACAGGAGCCCAATCACTTGAGCCACATCTGTTTCCCCAATGCTTGTTTTTCTACTCTGTGACCTTTCCATACCATATTTCATTGATCAGTTAGTGTCTAGGAGTCAAATCAGAATAAAAGTAATCCTCATGTGTATATTGTGGAAATTCGTGGCTGGTGTGATTTTTTTATTTTATTTTTTTGTTTTTTTTTTTTTTGGTTTCCTTTTAAGTAATATTGATCATTTGAGACACAATGGTTAAATGACATTGCTACAGATTATTCTGTTTGTAATAAGCCACATATTATATTTAGGGCAGTTTAAGGGACCTTGGTTTTCTTCTTCGAGACAGCAACTGTCCCAAAGAAAATATTTCTTATTTGCCTGTTAAGATTTAGCTGTTGCTGCCAATTGTTAAAAGGTTTTGGTTCCAAATTCAACCACTAGTTTTGAGAGTTGAAGATAAGACAGCTGTTGTACTTTTGCTTTCCATCTGTTGCACTCCTTCATTCTTGACTCCTTATTATCTACAAAATAGCTGCTATGAAGGAGAAAAGTTGAATAAGAGTTGACAAACATTTTGAAAAAAGAAAACTGATGTTTTAGGATTTTCATGGCAGCATGTTGGTATAAGCTGAAGCTGACAAGTTTAGACAACAAAATACCATTTGATCACATCTAGGATCCTTTCGAAAAAGTTAAGAATATATAAGGTAAATTAGAAATAAGTATGAATATTAATAAAATATTGTTTTCCTTATTTCTCTTATCTATATGTTAAGTGACTTGGCCTAATAATTTTACTTTTTAAAAACATATTCTTATTTCTTGTAATATAAATGCTGATATTTCAGATCCTTGTGGACTTTCTTTTGTGTTTCTTAACTGTTTAACCCTAAGCTAACTAACTCTTCAAGATTATTTATGATCTGGATTTATATATAAACTGTTAAGTATGTAAGAATTGTTAAAATGGAATGCAAGTTTTCAAAAGCCTAGGTCTAAATGTAATGATTGGTTTATTGTCCTACAACTGCAGTCCATCATTTTCCATGTAAATTATAAACAATCAACAGGATATATTCAGCAGTCAAAAAAAAAAAAAAAAATCAAAGTCGTGTTCCCCTAGATTCATACATACTGTTTTGGTTGACAAAGTTTTCTGATTAAGGTCAATATGGACAATGTTGGTGGTGGGGTGGGGTGGCAGTTTGAGATTATTTTATAAATCCCAAAAAGAGAAATATTGTTTGTAAACTAATCTATTCCTCTGGGTGTGATAACCTTTGATTGCATTAAATTCAGTTGAGGGGCCTTTGAGTAGGTTACTTGCTAAGATTACTTTAGGGTTTTTGTTTGGATTACATCAGTGAGGCATGACACGGCTTGAGTCCCCTCCCTTTGCTGGGTCTGATATAAATGGACACACAGAAAAATGGGAACTGCCATGAGAGAAAAGACTCCAGAGTTTTGCCCATAGCTGAGCTACAAGACAGAAGCCCTAAGAGACAAGCCCTATGTCTGGTTGCTCACAGCTGAGCTTCAAGGGATGATAGATTCTGGAGGGGAAGTCTGAAACCTTGGCAGAGATGGGCAGCCATCTTGCTTTACCATGTGGCAACACACTGGGATCAACAGTAGCTGACTTTGATGAAGAAGCATCTTTGCTGATACCTCGATTTGGATATTTCATGGCCTTGGAAGTATAAGCTTTTACCCCAAATAAATCCCCATTATAAAAGCCAACAGATTTAGGGTACTTTGCATCAGCAGCCCTCTGGCAAACTAAAACTGGTGGTGTATTTTATGTATGATTGTTTCGTAAATACACTTCTCTAATTTAAAAAAAAAAAACCTTAAAAAAAAAAAAGATCAACATAGAACAAACAGTAGGTAAGAAACAAAGCCTCAAGTGCGACACATACTGCAAAAAGTAGTACACCCCCCGCCCCGCTTCCTTCCAAGTTTCTGAATCCTGAGACATAAATAAAGCAAACAAGAAAACTCTACCACAAAGATGCTTATTAATGTCCAAAAAAATAAGAAACAAGGAATCTTAAGAAGCCAAAAGAAATCCAGTAAATTATAAGAAGGGCCATACCTCACTTTGCCCACTAGTTGCAGCTACACAATTTTACTCTGGTCACTTACTATATGCCAGATCGGGAAGCTGATATTAAAGAAAAATTTTAACCCCATACCCGCCCGAAAAAAAGCATGGGGATAAAATTAATCCAAAATGAAACAGAGAAAAATAAATGCCCATATTTAACAAACTCATAACCATTCTGTTCTGAGTGTAGGTGTATTAGTCAGCCAAAGGGGTGCTAATGCAAAATACTAGAGATTGGTTGGTCTTTATATAAAGGGTATTTATTTGGGGTAGAAGTCCACAGTTACCAGGCCATAAAGCATAAGTTTCTTCCCTCACCAAAGTCCATTGCCATGTGTTGGAGCAAGACAGCTGCCGACGTTTGCCACGGTTCAGGCTTCTTGGGTTCCTCTCTTCCTGGGGCTGCATTTCTCACCCGGCTTAGCTCCTCTGTTTCCTCCACAAGGTCAGATGTAGACTATTAGGATCTCTAGGCTTTGTTTCTCTCCACAAGGCCAGCTGTGAACTCTCAGGTGAATGGCTCGTCTCTATCCCGAGGCATTCTCTCCAACATCAAAGCTCCAACATCAAAACTACTCCCTCTGTCCTTTGCCTTGCCTTTTATATTTGATTCCCCCATCCACCAAGGGGTGGGGCTCTACTGGTGTGGCCCAATCAAAGCCCCAATCATAACTTAATCATGCCCAGATGAACAGATCAGTTTACAAGCATAATCTAATATAGATTTTTGGAATTCATAATTACATCAAACTGCCAAACGACTACAGTAGGTATGCCTGTGAAGCAAGTGGAATCAAAATCCAGCTAGATTATCAGGCCCTTGTTCTACACCAAGGTTAAACAACATTACCAACATTTTCACCATTCTATTTAAGATATTCTAATAAAATAGGAAAACAATACAATGTCATCAATAAATTTAGTAATTGCTGGGCCATTACTATACCACTTTTAAAGTCCACCAAGTGGCATGTCACCTAAAAAAACTTTCAGTACAATAGAGAATATGATCTCCTTGGCATCTGGGTTATTCAATACCCAAGAATATCAACAAACTTGCATTTAATAATTAGAATGCCCATTAAAAGCATTCAAATGTTTCTTCTAGGTACTTCTATCAATAAAAAATGTAAAAATTATGCTGCAAATACCACTATTAGAACTATACCTACTGACAAAACATTAACACCTTCCACAATCACAAAACCACTAAATTTTAAGAGGTAAATATCACTTCATAAAGAAAATACAAGCTTATCCCCATAGGCATTCCTTATTAACGTATACTAAATATGAGAATCATATATTCCAAACGACCTACTCTTTAAAATTATTAAAATAGAGGAAACAAATGTCTTCTAACTCTGATTTTTGTGTCTGTTTTTGGGTTCTTCTAAGGGATTAGAGTAAAGAAATTATGGAAAAACATTAATGCCATCAAGTATGAATAACTTTAAATAAGCACCCCAGATTTCTTTATTAAAGAAAAATGTATGCAATGGGAAACTAAGGGGAATTTAAAAACCTAAGCAAACATTATTTCCAAAACTAAGAAAAAAGAAATAATGTTCGAAATGAAGAATTATATAAATTATTTTATGTTTATAAAGATTGAGCCACCTCAAATTGATAGAACTGGCATGTAAAGACAAAAACTATCTATAAAACAATAAATAAAATTCTTTATGACATCTCATTTATGAATCCAACTAGAAAATGCCATAGTCCCGCAGATAAAAACTAAACTCAGGATCACCAGCTAATAACAGTATATATTTGATTACAACCATTTTATGAATTAACATAGCCCAAAATACACCGGGAAAATAATGCTTGCCTGGTGGATGCAGAAGGGGAATCCTGAACTTGAGCAGCATCCTCTCGCTGGGTTTCACAGATGCAGCTAAATACAGATGCCGTCTTCTGGGGACTGATAATAAAGTAATATATTGTGTTAGTTTTGCTAGGAAAAGTACCTCTGGATTATCCTTCAGGTACAGAGAGAATAAAATTTTTTCTCTGCATCCCTAACTCCAAACCAAAATGCAATTTATTCATATTTGTTTCACATTAGCATAATAAAAAACTCCATTTGTCAAGGAAGAGTCACAGGAAATACAATGGACAAAGGACCATATAGATGTAATCAGCAAAATCCACAATGAGGAAACTCTGTAGGACAAACAACCCAGTTTGATGGGTGGGGGGAGGGGACATGACAGGGACCCTACAAATTCTAAGAGACTTAAGAAACCTATCAACCAAATTCGATATGTGGACCTTGTTTGGATCCTGATTCAGACTAACGATAACAAATATTTATAAGGCAATCAGGGAACTCTGAACACTGAATATTTGATGACATTAAGGACTCATCAATTTTTTAAGTATGATAATAGTAATGTGATTAAGTTTAAAATAAAAACCCTTATCTTTTAGATACGGCATTGAAATATTTACAGTTAAAATTATATAATGTTGGAACTCCAAAATAACCCAGTAGAGGTAAGGGGGAGATAAGAGGGGCTAGAAGCATGTATAAATGAATCAAGATTGGTCATGAGTTGATAATTTTTGAAATTAGGCAATGAGTACACAGTGGCTCATTATAATATTGTTAAATAAAATAAAATGGCCACCTGCATTGGGAGGTGCTGGGAGGGAATCCCTTTCTGAGAAAGGCTTTTCCAGAGGACAAAAACAATCCACATGCAGGAATTTTCCAAAAAAAAAAATGGAATCCACCCTACACAGTTGCAGATAAGCAACACCTGGTGATAAGCCTTCTGTACTGGTCTGAAATTGGTTTATCATACTAACCAATGTTTATCTGCTCCCCACTTTGTAAGACCACCCTATATAAAATAGAAACTTAACATCAGCCAGATTTTTTCCTCACTTGTTTCCATGTTTGCCCTATATAAACTCCCCTTTTCTGCCCCCTCAACGGTGCTCCCTTCTACTTTCTGAATGGGATGCTGCCTGATTCATCAATCCCGCCAAAAAGATGTGATATCCTATATTGTATGGAAAACTTCTTCTTTTAATAGTACTTATTCTACTTTTGTATATGCTTGAAACCTTTGATAATAATATGTTTGAAAGAGACAAAGAGAAATGAGGCAACAACAGTGAGAGCATGTAATCTGGACGGACTCCAGTTCTAAATAACACTTAAAAACAGAGTGGTACTACTTCACCTAAATGCAGAGGAAGCAATGACCACTGAAATAGTGTAGTGGAAGTTACTTTTAAAAAAGATTTCTGGCTTCTGGTCAACCAAGAGTATAGGATGCTCCTCCAGGGTAACATTCCTCCACAGAATCTTTGAATAATTAGCAAAAACTGGCACAGTCACATTCCTCAAAATGCCACAAAACAAAGGGCTGCAGTAATGGCAAGGGACAAATCAAGAAAACACAGCTTTAAAGTCAGTAGGAAAAGCTCATGGAGCCCTTGTTGACCCCTTTCCTCCTCGGTATGATGTGGAACCAGACTGAGCTCCCATTGTGGGTCACTGGTCCTATTCCAGAAGGAGCAGAGTAACCCCTATGTGTATATGGCCCTGCCAATCTACCAGGTAGCAACTTGAAAGAATGAACCAGGAAACTCTTCTAGGACTCGCCCTCTGAGAACCTATGATGCTGGAAGAAGGAGCTTGCAAAGAGCTAAAGCAGTGTAAGAAAAACCATTAAGTCAAAGTGGCCCAGGGAAAAGGATTACCTGCCTTAAGTCATGCAAGAGAGGTGGAAAAAGTCTATTTCATAGGGAGTAGAGAGAGTACTTGAATTCCTAAAAGCAGGGGAATTCCTAAGGCCATGAGCAAGCACAAGCTAGGACAGGAAAAGACAGAGAGGACACTGGAATTCCTATTCACCTCTGGCTGGTGTTCTTGATAGGAAGGCTAAAGTCTGAAGGAGAAGAGTAGCCAACACAGAGCCTTTCACCCAAAGCCTGTGAAAGGTGCTCATTATGTTGCTGTTTGTTTTCGTTAGCTTCTGGCATTCAAGGAAATCTCTGACATAGCTGAATACAAATTTAAGAAACACAGCTCTGAGACTAATTTCCAACAAAAGATTAGAGACAAACAGAAAATGATGGCCTAACAAAAGGAACAAGATAAAAATCCAGAAAACATCAATGAAGAGGATCAGATTTTGGACATACCAAAGATTTACAATTGAAATGATGCAGGCTAAGGATCAGAAATAAAAAATAATTTTAAAAAAGCAAACAGAGCCTAAAAGACAAATTACGCGAGTCCCAGAAGGAGAAGAAAGGGGCGTAAGGAATATCCAAAGAAATAATAGCAGAAAAACTTCCCAAATTTAACAAAAGACATGAATATGCACATTCAAGAATCTCAAGGAACCCCAAATAGGATAAACTCAAAGAGAACCATAGTAGAAAAAACTGTAGAATGGTAAGGACAGTGATAGAGTTCTGAAAGCTGCAAGAGAAAAGAAATATACATAGGAGTCCCAGTAAGATTAAGTGCCAATTTCTCACCAGAAATCATGGACACAAGGAAATAGGATAAATTATTTGAAATGCTGAAAGAAAACAATTGCCAACCAAGAATTTTATAATTGGCAAGACTTTCTTTCAAAAATGAGGGGGAGGGGGCGGATATGGCTCAACTGGTTGGGTGTCCGTCTCCCATATGGAGGGACCTGGGTTCGATCCCCGGGACCTCCCGGTAAAAATAAAAAAATAATAATAATAAATAAATAAATAAAAATGAGGGGGAGATTAAGACATTCCCAGATAAACAAAAGCTGAGGGAGCTCCTCACCACTAGAACTGCTCTATAAGCAATGCTAAAGGGAGTTCTTTGGCCTGAAAGAGGAGGACACTAGACAGTGGACTGAAATGACATTGGAACTACAGCAATTTGAATCCAGCCCCACTTTGGTTTCTGTGAACACCAGGGTCTAGACTGAGTAGTCCTGTGCTCCATAACCTAACATTATAATAGTTTTAGTTGCTTAGTTGATAAAGAAAAGTATCCAATTTGTTTTTTTTTTTTTTTTTGCCCAATTTGTTTTGAAGTGAAAATGAAACCTGAAACTGTAACTGAACATTAAGAATTAATGAATAATTATGATTTAAAAATCATTATATAGATGCCTTTATATTATAAAATAGCAAAAGGTTAAATCTGAAATTGCTGAAACTAGCTAGATTTAGCCTAGACTTCCTATTGTGATGGTCATTCTAAACAGGTCTAACCCCTGTTCATGGTTACTCTAGACTGAGCCTCACCCTTGTGTATACTTGATAAGGGAAGCACAGGGACTTCCAACCCCGCCCTTAGCAGAAACCCACAGCTTCAAGAAAATAAACTCCCCTTGGTCCCCAGTTTCTCTCTCCCCTCCATGCTCCCCTTTTCTCCTTGGAATCCACATCAGGAAGATAAGCACCCCAGGCTGCCCCTCTGAATTGAAATTTACAATTCTATACAGATAATGATTCTTTTCCCTGCCTAATGGCCTTCGGCTTTTAGAAAAGACAAACTAACCTAGCTTCCTGGCTTCTGTAACCCGCCTGACCACCTGACCGCTTGCTCAGGAATTTGCCCGCTTGGTGTACCTATATAAACTTATGAAAATCGGAAAAGGGGGCTCAGATTTTTTGGAGATTTAACTCGCCTCTGGGCCCGTGCGTAATAAACTTGGTTCATCCGTGCTCCCAAGAGTGCCATCTGGGCTATTTCTGGTAGGCCGCAACATTTGGTTCCCTGACAAGGAAACCCAACTGAGCAGGCTCATTGTGCCTCCGGCTTGGGGCTGACGGGCACAGTCAACGGCGATCTCCCAGTGTTCGAACAAGGTGGGCACCACCTGTCCTCTTGACAGGACCTCCTTCTGAGGCGGTCCCTGCAGGCAGCGTCCCTACACCCCAGCCTGACTCAGTGGGGAGGCAGACTGAAGAGTGTCAGAAGACTCCGGAAAGGTAAGGCCCCAGGTGCCAAGCCCTCAGTCAGGCCCATCTCCGGATGGAAGAGAAGACTGATCACCTCCTGAAATCTCGAGTACCAAGATTCCAGAATAGGGCAATCCCTGTGGGTGGGACTGCATAACCTCTGAGTGACTGTGTGAATGAATGTGGACACGGCAGGTGTTTGCACCTGCCGTACCAGTCTGTGACTCCTCGGCGTATGCTACGGAGCCAGTGTGGGCTCCAACCTGTTTTCCGCGGCTACGTCATATGGCACAACGGCTCACCTGGAAATTGCCCAGGCGCCTTAGCTAAGATGAGCCTAAGTTCTCGCGAGAGACACGGACAGGCAGGCATCTGAGTGGCCTTGAAAGAGGCATCCCTTCCTTTGTCTGTCTTGTGCCACCGACGCAGGGTATGGGCTCATCACAGTCAAAACCTACTGTCTTAAACTGCATGCTCAAAAATTTCAAGAAGGGTTTTTCTGGAGATTATGGCACCCTCGGAGCCTTATGTGAAGTAGAGTGGCCCACTTTTAATGTCAACTGGCCCTGGGAAGGGACCCTGGATATAGCCAGGGTCCGTGCAGTGTGGCTGGTGGTCACAGAAACTCCTGGCCACCCCAATCAGTTTCCCTACATCGACTCTTGGTTGGAGATAGCCCAGACTCTCCAGGGGCACCCTTGGGTTCGACTGTGCGTTGGAAAAAAGGGACAGAGCAGGGTCCTGGTTGCACAGGAAATGGGGCTCCGGAAGCCAGTCATTCATCAAGGGTCCTCAGAGGAGGACCCACCACCACCACCCCCATCGCCATATGCTCCAGCCACTCTAGCCTTTCATCCTAGCCCGGGAGCGCAGGCAGATCTCCCAGAAACACCCCCACCTTCAGTCTCTCCTACTAGCCCGGGAATACAGGCTGATCTCCCAGCAACACCTCCACCTCCGGCCCCTCCGGGAACATTGACCCCCTCTGAGGAAAGCCCTGCAACCCCACTAGCAAGGAGACTCCAGTCACCACAACCCACGTTATAGATGCCCCTCCGTGAAACACAGGGTCTGGCCCAGATCGGCGAGAATGGGACCATCCAACCTTGGAAGCATGTATTATACTACCAGACCTTCACAACTACAGACCTCTTAAACTGGAAGCACCACACCCCCTCCTACTCAGAAAACCCCAGGCCCTTATTGATCTCATGGAATCTATTTTCCAAACCCACCGTCCTACTTGGGATGATTGCTGCCAACTCCTCCTGACTATTTAATATGGAGGAGAGGCGACAAATTCTGACGAAAGCCCAAAAGTGGCTGCAAGAGCAGGCCCCTACTGGTGTCTTAAACCCGGAAGATTGGGCATGAGAAGCAGCACCAGAAACCCAGCCTAACTGGGACTTCAGCACTGAACAGGGACTGGCTGCGCTCCAGCAATACCGGGAAGCGCTCCTCCGAGGGGTCCGAGAGGGGGCTAAACGACTCACAAACTTGACAAAGATGACTTTAGTTACTCAAAAGCTTGACGAGTCTCCAGGAGATTTCTATGAACAACTTTGCGAGGCCTTCAGGATCTACACTCCTTTTGACCCAGAAGCTCCAGAAAACCATAGGATGGTGAATGTCGCTTTTGTAGCACAGGCGGCAATGGACATTAAAAGAAAGCTCCAAAAATTAGAAGGGTTCACGGGCATGAACATCTCTCTCTCTCTTTTTTTTTTTTTTTCCACATGTCATGGCTTTAATACTGTGTAATACTCTCTTTTAAAATACAGTCTCTTCTGAGGTAGACAGACCACAACTGCAGAGCATCGTCAGACAGGAGATAAATACGTCCATGTACAACACGCAGCAAAATGAGGTAGAAATGGTTACAGCTGGAGGAGGGGACCCCACCCAACCCTAATCAAGGTAGAGGAAGGAGTGGACCAGCTTGCCAAGCCTGCCCCGCCCCCCTGCCCTGCCCCTGAATTCTTTGGTATGCCCCTCCCCCCAACATTGCCAGAGCTGGATCTGCCCTTCCCCTCCCTGCCCCAGTGCCACGAGGTAGGTGCCAGTAGACTGGGGGCTGTCTCCTTGAACATCTCTTTAACTACTGGAAGTCGCCAACAAAGTATTTGTCAATCGAGATGAAGTCACCGAACAAGAAGCCAAGCCAATAAAACATCAAGCCTCCCTACTAGCAGCAGCCTTAGGAAATCCTGACCCCACCAGATGAGAAGGACCACCTTGAAAAGGGGGGACAAGCGCCAGAAGGGTGCCGCTGGCAAGAGACCAATGTGCTTACTGCAAAGAGAGTGGACACTGGAAAAATGAGTGCCCCCAAAAGACTCAGGCACATAGAGGGAACATCCCTAAAGGGAAATATCGACCTGAGCCCCAAGACCATTTGCTCCCGCTGGCAGGACTTAACCCTGAATAGGGGCAGCCAGGCTCACTAGAACTTGGCCCCCACGAGCCCATGGTCAAATTACAAGTCAGGGGCCAGTCAATGACTTTCATGGCGGACACTGGTGCTGAATATTCTGTGGTCACAACCCCTGTTGCCCGCTTTAGCGGAAAAAAACGCTAATATCATAGGAGTGACTGGGGACCAGTCAAACCAATGGCCTTTTTGCCAGTCAAGAACTTGCCAGCTTGGTGGCCATGAAGTAACTCATGAATTTCTGTACCTGCCCAAATGTCCAGTTCCCCTGCTTGGTAGGGACCTCTTAACCAAACTGGGGGCCCAGATTACCTTCAAACCTGAAGGGCCAGCAAGCTTAAGCCTCAGGACCAGCCTCACTCTCCTCATCACCATGCCCCGAAGCGAAGAATAGAGTCATCATGCGGAAGAAAAGTTCAGGTCAGAATCCGGAAAAATTGCTAGAACTTTTTCTCCAGGTTTGGACAGAAAAAAACCCACCGGGAATAGCATGGAACCATGCACCCATCATCATCGACCTGAAGCCTGGAGCAATCCCAATCCGGCAGAGGCAGTATCCGATCCCCCGCAAAGTGCAATTGGGCATAGCCAAACATACAGACCGCCTAAAGAGAGAGGGGATCCTAACTGAATGCCAGTCACCTTGGAACACCCCATTATTGCCAGTTAAAAAGCCAGATGGGACCGGATATCGACCAGTGCAGGATTTACGAGCCATTAATAACGCCACTCTCACCTTACATCAGGTTGCTCCCAACCTGCACACCCTGTTAGGACAGCTGCCGCCTGAAGCCACCTGGTTCACTTGCCTGGACCTGAAAGATGCCTTCTTCTGCCTGTGGCTGGCCCCCGTGAGCCAGCCTGTTTGCCTTTGAATGGAAGATCTCAAAACCCGGCAGAAAACTCAGCTAACCTGAACCCGGCTCCCGCAGGGCTTCAAAAACTCCCCTACCCTTTTCAGGGAAGCTTTGGCAGCAGATTTGGCTGCCTACCCCCAGGAAAACTGCAGGTGTGCTCTCTTACAATATGTAGATGACCTCCTGCTTGCCAGTAAAACAGAAGAAGACTGCTGGAGAGGGACCCAGACTCTCCTACAACTTTTAACAAAGACTGGGTACAAAGTGTCTCGGAGGAAGGCTCAGATCTGTAAACAGCAAGTCAAGTACCTGGGGTTCAGCATCACGCAACGGCACCAGACAGTTGGACCCGAACAAAAGAAAATGATCTGCACCATCCCTACCCCAACCACAAAATGACAGCTTCGTAAGTTCCTCGGAGCTGCAGGGTTCTGCCGCATCTGGATTCCCGGGTTTGCAGCAATGGCCAAGCCCCTTTAAGAAGCTTTGGCGGGAAGGAAAAAGAGCCTCTTGCCTGGGGAGAGCTCAACAGGGGGCCTTTCAAAACATCAAAAGACAACTCAGCCGAGCCCCGCCTTGGGGCTCCCAGATCTAACTGGAAACTTTAACATGTTTAACATGCATGAAAAGAACAGAGTAGCATTAGGGGTTCTCACGCAAACAGTAGGCCCCAGGCAAAGACCTATTGCTTACCTCTCCAAGTGGCTGGACTCCGTAGCTGCAGGGTGGCCACCCCGCCTAAAAGCCTTGGCAGCAACCGTGACCTTCGTCAAAGGAGCCAACAAATTAACTCTTGGACAGGCCATTTACATTATGGTGCCACACGTAGTCACTGCCCTAATGAACTCACATGGGCATCGGTGGATACCGAATCCCCGGCTCGCACATCATCAAGGTTTACTCTGTGAAAACCCCAGAGTGACAATAGAAATGGTGCGCAGTCTAAACCCTGCCAACTTTTTGCCAGAAGAGGAAGGGGCTCCAGAACACGACTGCATTGAAGTGACAGAAGAGGTTTACGCCAGTTGCCCTGACCTCCAAGACAAACCACTCCCTTCCCCAGTCAGACACTATTTACAGATGGGAGCAGTCTTGTTAAAAACGGGGAAAAGCTTGCTGGGTATGCAGTCACCACTACCGAACGGGTGGTCTGCGCAACAGGCAGAGCTCTGGGCACTGGTCCAAGCCCTGCAGCTAGTAGCCAGACAAGCAGTAAAATTTACACTGACTCTTAAGTGTAAATTACCGCTCGAGTCCACAGGGTAATTTATAAAGAAATAGGTCTCCTAACTGCAGGGGGAAAGGAAATCAAAAACAAAGAAGAAATTCTCCAAC
>JAKSZT010054394.1:4246429-4357476 GCA_026826555.1 Tolypeutes matacus | reverse complement strand
GTGGCTCAATCAGTAGGGCTCCCGTTTACCATATGGGAGGCCCCGGGTTCGGTTCCCGGGGCCTCCTGGTGAAGGCAAAGCCCGCCCACACGGCGTGGTTAGCTGACCCAGCGAGCATAAGCAGCAAGGGGGGGATAAATGAATAAATAAATAAAATCTTTAAAAATAAAAAAAATAAAACATATTACATGCCACTGTGTTCTGTGTCTGAGAAAAAATAAAAAAACAAAAAAAAAGAAAAGAAAAAAAGAGAAAAGAGAAAAAAAAAAAAAAAAACATATTACAAAGCCACCATGGTCAAAACAGCATGGTACTGGCACAAGGATAGATATATTGACCAATGGAATCAAACAGAGTTCAGAAATAGACCCTTACATCTATGGCTAATTGACTTTTTTTTTTTTAAGATACAACTGTAGTTTGTTTATTTATATATTCATTTTAGGAAGTACTGCTAATTGACTTTTTGACAAGATTGCCAAGTCCACTCAATTGGGAAAGAATAGTCTCTTCAACAAATGGTGCTGGGAGAATTGGGCAACCCTATGCAAAAGAATGAAAGAGGACTCCTATGCCATACCTATACAAAAATTAAGTCAAAATGGCCCAAAGACCTAAACATAAGAACAAGGATTATAAAACTCCTAGAAGAAAATATAGTGAAGCATCTTCAGGTTTTGTGTTAGGCAATAGCAATGGTTTCTTAGACTTTACACTCAAAGCATAAGTAACGAAAAGAAAAAATAGATAAATGGGACCTCCTTTTAAGGAGACTGATTAAAAACTTTTGTGCATCAATGAAAGTAAAAATACAGCCTACAAAATGGGAGAACATATTTGGAAGTCATCCACTGAACAAAGGTTTAATATCCAGAATATATACAGAAATCCTATAACAACAAAAAGACAAACAATCCAATTTTAAAATGGGCAAAAGACTTGAATAGATAATTCTGCAAAGAATATACAAATGGCCAAAAACACATGAAAAGATGCTAAACATCATTAGCTATTAGGGCAATTTAAATCAAAACCACATTGAGATACAATTTCACACCACTAGAATGGCTACCATTCAACAGATGTATGAATAAAAAAATTGTGGTACCTACGTACAATAGAATATTATTCAGCTGTAAAACAGAATGAAGTTCTGATACATGAGACAACATGGATGAACCTTGAAGACATCATGTTGCGTGAAATAAGCCAGACACCAAAGGACCGATATTGTATGATCTCACTGATAATGAAATAATAAGAAACAAATTCATAAAGTCAGAAATTAGAATAGAGGTTACCAGGGGCTGGGATAGGGTTAGGGAACGGGGAATTAATGCTTAATTGGTACAGAGTTTCTATTTGGGATGATGGAAAAAATTTTGGTAATGGATGGTGGTGATGGTAGCACAACATTATGAATGTAATTAACACCGCTGAAATACATATTTGAATGTGGTTAAAAGGGAAATTTTAGGTTATATAAATGTTGCTAGAATAAAAATTGGAAAAAAAAACATAGGGCAATAAATACAAAAAGTAAACCCTAATGTAAACTACAGACTATAGTTAATAGTACAATAATATTCTTTTATCAATCTTTTAACAAAGTTACCACACTAAGGCAAAGTGTTAATAATGGGGTATAGGGTAGGTATATGGGAACTCTGTATTTTCTCAATGATTTTACTGTAAACCTATAACTTCTCTAACAAAAAAAATTTTTGAAAAAAATATTCTTTGTATTCAAACACCATAAAAGCTTACTTTATCTTCATGTTTTTAAGATGACTTAAGTTTGATAAGCTTTTACCATTGTTGATTTTTTAATAAGGTTATGACAGCTTATTTTCTAAAACCTGATACACAAATGCAATATAGTCTTTTATTTTTATTTTATTTATTTTTTTTTTTATTAAAAGATTTTATTTATTTATTCATTTATCCCCCCCTGCTGCCTGTGCTCGCTGGGTCAGCCAACCACGCCGTGCGGGCGGGCCCGCCCCCACCAGGAGGCCCCGGGAACCGAACCCGGGGCCTCCCATATGGTAAACGGGAGCCCTACTGATTGAGCCACAGCCGCCTCCCCAATATAGTCTTTTAAAATAACTTTTCTTTCCCACAAGTGGTTACATTATTATGACTATGTAAATACTGCTCATTAATGAACTACATAGAATCATACATCTTTCTTTTTTTTTTCAAAAAAAAAAAAAAAAACTTATCTTTATGGAAACAACCCAGGTGTCCATCAACCGATGAACAAATAAACAATTGTGGTGTAAAACCCAAAAAAAACAGAGCGCATCTACAACGGCAAGCATGATAGTTTCATCCATCTGTCCCATGGGACCTAAGCCCCCTCTCAATCAGAAATAGAGTGGGCAATGGGAAACGGATGTGGCTCAAAAGGTTCGGCGTCCGTCTACCATATGGAGAGACCGGGGTTCGATCCCCGGTACCTCCCGGTAAAAAAAAAAAAAAAAAAAAAAAAAAAAAAAGAAAGAAATAGAGTGGGCATCAACATCCCAAAATCCTCAAGATCAAGGAATGAACAAACATAAGAGGAGAATGCAACTATGGACCTTAAGTAAACAAGATTATTCTATCAATGGAAGAACTTGTATCATTGAAATAAAGGTAATGGCCACCAGAGGTTCTGAGGGGAGGGAAAGGGAAGAATAGGTGTAACACAGGGTAATTGGGGACACTGGAACTGTCCCACACAACAATGCAATTAAAATTGTGCAGTGCAAAGTGTAAACTATAATGTAAACTATAGTCCATGGTTAGTAGCAATGCTTCAATATGTGTTCACAAATGTACCACACTGTTATTAGAAAGATGTTGTTAATGGGGGAAAGTGTGGGAGGGGAGGGGGAGGGGTATATGGTAATCCCCTGTATTTTTCAAGTAACATTTATGTAATCTAAAGCTTCTTTAAAAATAAAAAATTGCCTTTCCTCAGCTGCCATTAAGGGGCTCAGTTCTTCTGAGGAAGCTAAGGCCGTGTTGGGGTGAGGCCCTCACTTCATCCAGCGACTAGCACCACATCTGGCCAGCACAATGGCCTCTGTCTCCAAGCCTGCCTGCATCTCTTCAGCCCTCATACTTCACGATGAGGAAGTCAGAAGTCACCGTCACAGAGGATAAGATCAATGCCCTAGTTAAAGCAGCTCTTGTAAATGTTGAACCTTTCTGGCCTGGCTTGTTTGCAAAGGCCCTGGCCAACGTCAACACTGGGAGCCTCATCTGCAATGTAGGGGCTGGAAGACCTGCCCCAGCAGCAGGTGCTGCACCAGCGAGAGGTCCTACCCCCACCACCACTGCTCCTCCAGCTGAAAAGAAGAAAGTGAATGCAAAGAAAGAAGAATCTGAGGAATAGGATGATGACATGGGCTTTGGTCTTCTTCACTAGACCCCTCTTTTGTAAAATGTTCAATAAAGAGCTGAACTCTTCGAAAAAATTTTTTAAAAAACTGTGGTGTATACACATAAAGGAATATTATGCAGCAGTAAGAAGAAATGAAGTCATGAAGCACACAACAACATGGATGAACCTGGGAGACATTATGTTGAGTGAAGCAAGCCAGACACAAAAAAATATACTGTATGATTATGCTAGTATGAACTAAACATACTGTGCATACTCATGGAGTTAATAATTAGAACATAGGTCACCAGAAAGAAAGAGGGTAGATAATGGAAAACTAAGGGTTAATCTGTGCAGAACTGGTAAAAAGGTTGGTTGTAAATCTTTGGAAATGAATAGAAATGGTAAAAGCACAACATAGTGTTTGCAACTAGCCGGGCTATAATACGGGTATGACAGTGGTTGAAAGGGAAAGTCTAAGGACATGTATATTACCAGAAGGAAAGCTAAAAACTGTAACATGGGACTGTACAACACAATGAAACCTCATGTGAAATATGAATATGGATAATATTGCATATATAAGACTGTTTTTACAAAATATAAATAAACTAGAAAAAAGGAAACAATAACAGCTATCTTTGGCAGGGGATGCATAAAGAGACTGAGAGTTGATGAGTTTGGTTTTTTTGTTTTCTGTGTTGTTTTTTTAATTATTATTATTGGAATAATGAAAATGCTCTAATAATGATTGACGTGATAAAGGCACAACTATGTGATTATACCAAATACCATACCACTGACTGTATACTTTGGATGGAGTTATGCTTTATTAATATGTATCAATAAAATTGATTTGTTTAAAAAAAAATGTGTCTTTCTTGTAGTTAATACCTTTATTGATTAAAAAAAAAATCCTTATGATGAAATCAATGTTAAAGTGAATAGAGAGGGAAGCGGCTGTGGCTCAATCAGTGGGGCTCCCGTTTACCATATGGGGGGCCCCGGGTTCGGTTCCCGGGGCCTCCTGGTGAGGGCAAGCCTGCCCGCACGGCGTGGTTGGCTGACCCAGCGAGCACAGGCAGCAAGGGGGGGATAAATGAATAAATAAATAAAATCTTAAAAAAAAAAAAAAAGTGAATAGAGATTTTTAAAACCTAAATTCGTATATAAAAAAATATCTATTCGTATAGAGATTTTTTAAAACCTAAATTCATATTGTGTGCTTCACAACAATTCCAGTGAATTTTATCTCATTCCATGATACACCAATTCTGAGCCTCTGCCTCAAGTCTTTTCCTTAGTTTTCTTTCCTCCCTAAGGTTTTGGGAAGTTCCAGCAGCATATTCTGTTCCCTCTTAATATGCATAATGCAGACTAATGACAAGTTGTGTCTGGCATACAATTCTGTTCAAACCAAAGAGATCAAATACAAACTCAACTTTCAATCAGTAAGACTACATTATCATTAAAGGGTCTCCAACTGAGTAAGGACCCTAAATATACTTATCTTTCAGACTAATATGCAAGAGCCCATATATATGAAGCTAATCTTTTTAATACATAACTAAGAACAGAATAAAGGATTTAGACAAGTCAGAAACTCATGATTGAAGTCAAACATCATCCAGAGACATCTTTTATTTGACCCACCAAGCAGGAAATTTTATTTTTTAAAAATCCAGATTTCTCTTTTAAAATTTAAAGAACTGGCAACAGTAAGATTGCATTCTTGCATGGCAACAATTGGACAAGTTCAACAGAGGCCACCCCCCTTGTAAATGAGACTCGTTCAGTTGGCCATAGTCCTAAAACAATCTGGGCTGTCTTGCACCTAGCCTACTCTACTTATTTACAAATCCTCACCTCATCAACTGCTGCTATTATTTCCATGCTGAATGACTTAGGCCAAAATAAATGAAACAATTCCACTCTTATGGCCACTAGATGGCAAAGCTTAACCATCCAAGCCTCAGGATGGGGTCATACTTATCCACAAAGCATTACAACATTCATGACAAAGCAAAAATAACAACTCAACACAGTAGTTAATTTGGCAGACAGAACAGAAAATGCCCTGTGACTGTGGCTGAGTATGAGATCTCAGAAGGAACAAGGCCCACAGCTATCTTGTTAAACCTTCAATTTCCCCACTTGTTAAAAACCTCACCAACAGCAACAACAATCTGTCTCATCAACAGAAAAAGAAAAAAGGAAATACTCACATGAACAAAAAAGGGGGAAAAAAGAAAACAAAAGAAAAAAAAAACGACCTTTATATACCTTAGTTCTAAGTATATCAAAAGTTTGATTGTTCTTAAAGTATTAATAAGAAAGCCTATGATCGATTCAACACACTGCTAAATCCTTTATGCTGACGTTTCATTTTAAGTTTTTTCCTCTGTTGATAAATCATCTTCCCCTCATTACCAGTGGCTTTGTATTAAACTCCTCTAAATAGCAACCAGCTCTGGTTACCTGGCAACAGCCTCAGCAACAGCAGTGGATCCATTTTTCCTTTCACCAGTTGCAGGCTCTGAAAGACAACAAAAGCAGGTAGAGAGAGGAAAGAGACAATTCAATTAGTATCATACCTAAAAACCTTTGCCCTGCTCTACTAATATCTGCCCCTAACTGTCGAACAAAACAAAACAGAAATAAGTAAGAATAATAAGTGAACATAAAAAGACTTCTTATAACTTAATGGTACAAATTTTTCTCACTTCCACCAATCAATTTTCTTCCAAATCTCTTATAGAATACTAATCAGTTTGGCCAGAAATACAGTATAATGAATTACTAAGCAGTAACATTTAAAAATGAAAATTAAACTTCTCCTGAATCACAATTCATTTCACAGGAAATAAAATTATATAGGAAAATGTTTTAGGTTGATGCACACATTTTAAATACTATGCAATTTTAAGAGTACCCACAAATAGAAGGTACCCAAGTTCATCCCAACAGTACTTTGGGAAAGTTATTTAAAAAATAAAACACATTTTCAAAAAATAAACTACAGCAAACAATAAAAAATAATACTGAAAAGAATTCCATATTCTCATAGCAATGTCACTAATGTCAAGGCACTAAAATTTGTTCAAGTACAATTTTTTCCAGCCTTAGAGAAAATAATCCCTAAAATGTGTTAAAGATTTCTAAAATATTCACTACCCAAAATAATCTAAACAGTCCATCAAAGAGGCAGCTGTTCATTTAAAGCCCTGGCTCTGAAATAGAAACCTGGTCCATTCCAAGCAGTCCAACCTGGAGGTAAACTACTTAAAATAGTTCTGTATCTTAGTTTCCTCATTAATAAATTAGTACAAATGAGGATAAATTGGATAGGTTAGTTGTGAGGATGAAATGATAAAAATAAAACTGAGTACAGTACCTGATACTGTACTCCTAGTATGAGGAGAGGTAGTAGTATTTACCATTGTGATCATCCTTAACATTTAGCTCCATTTAAGGTCTTCCCAACTGTATTTCAGATTTAAAAGTTGACTAAGATTCAAGGCTACCACCTGATATCCCTCTTGATAAACCCTTACTTTATTCCACAGAAGATGATAATAAGGATGGAAACATGTAATACTACTGCTGAGGTTCTAAGATTCAAATCAATAAGCACTGAGAAGCAGAAGATCATTGTACATTAGAACCAGACTGCCTGGATTTGAATAGAAGCTATTCCACTTACTAGCTGTGTGACTCTGGATAAGGTGCCAAACCTTCCTATGCCTCAGTTTCCTCATCTGTAAAATAAGGATAATAAGAGTGTCTACTTCATAGGTTTGTTAGGACATTTAATGAGCTGTATATGTATATGTAAAGTGCCTAACATAGAGTAAGAGCTAAAAAAAATTAACTAAAATTACCTTTTTTTTAAATTATGAAAGGATATGTGAAAGACACTGTGCAAGATGCCACGACAGGGTGACAAGATCTAAATCTCTGCTGTTCACCAATCTAAAACAAGTGACAGAGGAAGATATGCCCATGTCTTTACACCTCTAATAACCACTCTACGTACAGAAACCAAAATGCCCTAGACCCAGTCTTGTGATTTTTATGGCGGCCATGAGTTTCTTAGGAATGTCATAAAAACCATAATTATTACCAAATTTAAAGTTAAAATGGATAATAGAGCATTTCAAAACTTTAACACATTCTGAAAATGGCAAGTTTGGTTCTCAATCTACATCATATAAATTATCATTACCAAATTTGGAGAATGCAAATAATCTAGTATAGGTTAGAAAGGTGTTGAGGCTAGAGAGACATCAAGGGCCAGATCTAGACAGGTCTTCTACTTTGATATACCCAGTCTCTACAATTTGATTAAAACTGGCCCAAGTACATAATATACTCAGATTTTAGTAACAACAACAAGGTCAATGGGAAGCGGCTGTGGCTCAATCAGTAGGGCTCCCGTTTACCATATGGGAGGCCCCGGGTTCGGTTCCCGGGACCTCCTGGTGAAGGCAAGCCCGCCCGCCCGCACGGCGTGGTTAGCTGACCCAGCGAGCACGAGCAGCAAGGGGGGGATAAATGAATAAATAAATAAAATCTTTAAAAAAAAAAAAAAAAAAAAACAAGGTCAAGACCTTCTTCCATTAAGCAGATCCCAAAAACTAAAGGTACATCTTGTGATTAAAACCTAGGCTTTTGAAATTGGGCATGAAATAAGAAAAATGACATAGGTATCAAGTATCATGCCCTAATCTTACAAATAGAAATCATCCCCTTTCCACAGTTAGGCCCACCATGACTCTAACTACAAAGACTGAGTCCTTCCACTCTCCTCTTGTCATCCATCTAAAGTCTCAGCTTCCAATAGTGACACTCAAGTCTTTATCCACTTTAACATAATGGCTAGAACTGTCATATCTCAAATATGTAGTAGGGAGTACCCCTAAAATGGGTTATATAAATCCCTTTTTTTTCCCCTTCCCACAAAGCAGTAACTTACAAACATTTTTTAAATAGGTGAAATTCAAATATTAATAATCATCTAATAAACTTTATATACCTTTTCTTGATAGTCAATATGGAGAGAGGAAAATGCTTATGAACTGGTTTCTAAGATTCTAAAGGCACTAATATCAAGGCTGAGGGTCAAAATATTCCATTCAGACTGCCAATGACATCGGAAACCCAATCATTTAAGATACATATATATATAAAATCAACACACTAAATGTCGAAATATAAAGATATTGTTAACTAAGGGAGGTATATCCATAAGATGAAACATTATACAGCTGCCAAAAATGACATTAAGAATTTTTAATGGTATGGGGGAAACTCAGGGGAAAATTCAGTGTAAAATATAAGGTTAAAAAATGAATATGAAGGGAAGCGGCTGTGGCTCAATCAGTAGGGCTCCCGTTTACCATATGGGAGGCCCCGGGTTCAGTTTCCGGGGCCTCCTGGTGAAGGCAAGCCCGCCCGCACGGCGTGGTTAGCTGACCCAGCGAGCACAAGCAGCAAGGGGGGGATAAATGAATAAATAAATAAAATCTTAAAAAAAAAAAATATGAAGATGTTTATGTGACGTTATGGGAGGTTTGGGAGGTGGAGAACATGGGAATCCCTGTAATTTTTGTGTAATACTTATGTAATCTAAGCACCTTTTAAAATATATATAAAAAAAAAAAGAACATATGATATAATACTATATATATGTGCTTCTTTCTTAGCACTTTGAATAATCATCCAATACATCAAAAATATAGGAAAGTTAAAGTTAAATTTTATGTTTTAAAGGACATGTCAGTGTGTAGACTGTTGCTTGTCTTGAATAAGAACATTAAACTGTGATGTAGCATTTGGGAAAAAAAAAAAAAAAAAAGAGTATGTAGGGAGTGGGAGTGGCTCAAGCAGTTGGGAGCCTGCCTCCCACATGGGAGGTCTCAGGTTGGGTTCCCAGTACCTCCTATAGAAGGCGAGCAGATGCTGAAACGAGCAGACACCACAACCAGCAGACGCTGCAATCAGCAGACGCTGCAACCAGGAGACACCACAACCAGCAGACACCACAACCGCCTCACCAGCAGACACCACAATGATCAAAGGCTGCAACCAGAAGATGCCACAATGAGCAGACGCTGCAACTAGCAGACACCATAGCAGACGCCACAACAAGCAGACACCACAACCAGCAGATGACGCAGCCGGTGGGGAGCGAATGTGGCTCAAGTGACTGGGCACCCGCCTCCCACATGGGAGGTCCCAGGTTCGGTTCTCAGTGCCTTCTACAGAAGACAAGTAGATACAGCAAGCAGACAACAAGCAGAGAGACAAGGGAGCCATCTTGGGTGGGGGTGGGGACTATAAATAAATAAATAAATAAATAGTAGATTGGCCACTACCAATGCCATAAGAAACATTAAAAAAACATAAATATGTAATACAACTCCAAATGTTTTTTTAATTTATTTATTTAAATGCATAAAAATAGAAAGTATTAGAGTAAAATACAACAAATTCTTAACCTGGGTTGTAAATTAGTGATAATCTTTTATTCCTTTTTTTATCCTCCAAAATAAGTATTACATATGTGTATTTATGTATTTTATTTTTTTAATTTATGTATGTATTTTAAATAGGTAGTGCATATACATGATTCAAAATTCAAAAGTATAAAATGTACAAAACTTTCCATCCCACAGAAGACTCACAGCCAGCTAGTTCCATCTCTATGCTACCAGTTTTTTCTGTATCTTTTCAGATGTTCTATTCATTGTTTTACTTTAAAATACACACACATATATATATATATATATATATATACAGGCAAACAACCGTGGAGATATGGTATGTTCAGTTCCAGACTACCACAATAAAGCAAACATCTCAAAGTGAGTCACATGAATTTTTTGGTTTCCCAGTGCATATAAAAGTATACTATAGTATGCTATAGCCTATTGAGTATGCACTAGCATTATGTCTAAACCAACAAGGTACATATATTAATTAAAAAATATTTTATTGGGGAACAGATGTGGCTCAAGTGGCTGAGCACCTGCTCCCCACATGGGAGGTCCCGGGTTCGGTCCCCCAGGCCTCCTAAAATAAAAAAAAAAAACAAACAACAAGCAAGCAAACGAAAAAACCAACTCAAGGGAGCTGATGTGGTTCAGTGGTTGAGCACCGGTTTCCATTATACGAGGTCTGAGGTACTGGACCCGGTACGGGGGGGGGGCCCCCCCACCATGCTTTATTGCTAAAAAATGCTAACCATCATCTGAGCCTTCAGTGGGTCATAATCTTTTTGCTAGTGGGGGGTCTTGCCTCAATGTTGATGGCTGCTGACTGAGTGGGGTAGTGGTTGCTGAAGGTTGGGGTGGCTGTGGCAATTTCTTAAAATTAGACAAGGAAGCTTGCTGCATCGATTGGCTCTTCCTTTCAAAGAAGATTTCTCTGTAGCATGTGATACTCTTTGGATAGCATTTTACCCACTGTAGAACTTCTTCAAAATTGGAGTCAATCCTCTCAAACCCTGCCACTGCTTTATCAACTAAACTTATGTGATATTCTAAAACCTTTGTTGCCATTTCAACAACGCTCACAGCATCTTCACCAGTAGATTCCATCTCAAGAAACCACTTTCTTTGCACATCCATAAGAAGCAACTCCTCATCCGCTCAAGTTTTTTCATGAGATTACAGCAATTCAGTCACATCTTCTGGCTCCATTCCTAATTCTAGTTCTCTTTCTATTTCTACCACATCTGCAGTTACTTCCTCCACTGAAATCTTGAGCCCCTCACATTCATCCATGAGGGTAGGAATCAACTTCTTCCAAACTCCTGTTAATATTGATATTTTGACCTCCTTCCAGGAATCACTAGTGTTCTCAATGACACTTAGAATGGTGAATCCTTTCCACAAGGTTTTCAATTGACTTCACCCAGATCTATCAGAGAAATCACTATCTAAGGCAGCTATAGCCTTATAAAGTGTATTTCTTAAACAATAAGACTTGAAAATCAAAATGACTCCTTGATCCATGGGCTGCAGAATGACTGCTGTGTTAGCAGGCATGAAAACAACATTCATCTCATGGTATACCTCCATCTGAGCTCTTGGGTGATCAATGAGCAGTCATATTTTAAAAAGAGTCTTTTTATCTGAGCAGTAGGTCTCAACAGTGGGCTTATATCCTTAGTAAACCACATTGTAAACAGATGTGCTGTCATTCAGGCTTTGTTGTTCCATTTACAGAGCACAGGCAGAAGGAGTTTAGCGTAATTCATTTCTTAAGGGCCAGTCAACATTGGCTTCAATTTAAAGTCACCAGCTGCATTAGCCCCTAACAAGAGCGTCTGTCTACTGAAGCTTTGAAGCCAGGCATTCACTTCTCCTCTCTAACTATGCAAGTCCTAGATGGCATCTTCTTCCGAATAAGGCTGATTCATCTACACTGAAAGCCAGTTTTTAGTGTAGCTACCTTCATCAATGATCTTAGAACTTCTGGATAACATGCTGCAGCTTCTACATCAGCATTTGCTGCTTCACCTTGCACTTTTATGTTATGGAGATGACTTCTTTCCTTAAACCTCATGAACCAACCTCTGCTAGCTTCAAACTTTTCTTCTGCAGCTTCCTCACCTCTTGCAGCCTTTACAGAATTGGAGAGAGTTAGGGCCTTGCTCTGGATTAGGCTTCAGCTTAAGGGAATGTTGTGGCTGGTTTTTTCTTCTATCCAGACCACTCAAACTTTCTCCATATCAGCAGTAAGGTTGTTACACTTTCTTATCATTCACATGTTCATGGGAGTAGTGCTTTTAATTTCCTTCAAGAACTTTTCCTTTGCATTCAAACTTGGCTAACTAGCACAAGAGGCCTAGCTTTTGTCCTATCTCAGCTTTCGACATGCCTTCCTCACTAATCTTAATCATTTCTAGCTTTTGATTTAAAGTGAGAGATGTGTGACTCTTTCTTTCACTTGAACACTTTTCACTTAGCTTATTCAATGGCCTATTTCAATATTGTTTTGTCTCAGGTGTTGCCAGTCAGGTGCCGTGAAAACGGTGCCTGACTGGCAACATATGGTGCCCGGACAGGGAGCCTGAGAAACCGCTAGCACATCCAAGGAAGGCAGCAGGCGCGCAAATTACACACTCCCAACCCGGGGAGGTAGTGACGAAAAATAACAATACAGGACTCTTTCGAGGCCCTGTAATTGGAATAAGTCGACTTTAAATCCTTTAAGGAGGATCCATTGGAGGGCAAGTCTGGTGCCAGCAGCCGCTCCAATAGCGTATATTAAAGTTGCTGCAGGGTGCGGATGTGGCTCAAATGGTTGGGCATCCGTCTGCCATATGGAGGGACCTGGGTTCGATCCCCGGGACCTCCCGGTAAAAAAAAAATATATATATATATAGAAGGCGCATGGGCTGCCAGGCTCTGTGTGCAGCTGAGCCATTGGGCCTCAGGGGCCATGCAGCAGGATGATGACGTAACAGGAGAGAGACAAGACGAGATGCTCCGAAAGCTCTGGAAGCCAGGAGCTGAGGTGGCGCAGGCAGCAGAACACCTCTCTCCTACATCGGAGGTCTCCAGGATCAAATCCTGGTGAAGACTGGAGGAGGAGGAGAAGAGATGGCAGGAAACAGACACGGAGAATTGCCCAGCAAATGGACACAAAACAGCAAATGGGGAAGGGGGGGTTTAAAATGGATAAAGTAAATAAATAAATCTTTAAAAAATAAATAAATAAAGTTGCTGCAGTTAAAAAAACTCATAGTTGGATCTTGGGAGCAGGCGGGTGGTCTGCCGCGAGGGAAGTCACCGCCCGTCCCGCCCCTTGCCTCTCGGCGCCCCCTCGATGCTCTTAGCTGAGTGTCCCGCGGGGCCCGAAGCATTTACTTTGAAAAAATTAGAGTGTTCAAAGCAGGCCCGAGCCGCCTGGATACCGCAGCTAGGAATAATGGAATAGGACCACAGTTCTATTTTGTTGGTTTTCGGAACTGAAGCCATGATTAAGAGGGACGGCCGGGGGCATTCGTATTGTGCCGCTAGAGGTGAAATTCTTGGACTGGCGCAAGACGGACCAGAGCGAAAGCATTTGCCAAGAATGTTTTCATTAATCAAGAACGAAAGTCGGAGGTTCGAAGACGATCAGATACCGTCGTAGTTCCGACCATAAATGATGCCAACTGGCGATGAGGCGGCGTTATTCCCATGACCCGCCAGGCAGCTTCCGGGAAACCAAAGTCTTTGGGTTCCGGGGGGAGTATGGTTGCAAAGCTGAAACTTAAAGGAACTGACGAAAGGGCAACATCAGGGAATAGGAAGGCCTGAGGAGAGGGAGAGAAATGGGGGAGAGCCAATAGCTGGAGCAGTCAGAAGACACACAACATATATCAATTAAGTTCACTATCTTATATGGGCACGGTTCATGATGCCCCAAATAATTACAACGGTAACATCAATGATCACTGATCAGAGATCACCATAACAGATATAATAATAATGAAAAAGTTTGAAATATTCCAAGAATTACCAAGATGCAACACAGAGATACAAAGTGAGCACATGCAGTTGGAAAAAGGGCAGACAGATTTGCTCAATGCAGGGTTATCACAAACCTTCAATTTATAAGAAATGCAGTATCTGCAAATGCTATAAAGTGAAGCACAATAAAACAAAATATGACTGTATATACACATTTTTGTGACTCATCCCTCTGCCATACAAGAACCAAGCTGTTACCTTAATCTTGTGTTTATTCCCAAACATCCAAATTCTTTTCCTTCCATCAGCTCCTTCCCTGGCCTACCTTCCTTCTTCAGCAAGCCTAGAACCCATGGAGTGACCTATTCTCTTACCAGCACCCTGAATCCCTTGCACTCCTATCCTTTCACCACACTCACCAGACAAGTGTCAGTGAATCAGTGTTATAGCTTGATGCCACTCATTTCAAGGCTGCTGAAAATCATGGATCCATGTAGACAGGTGTTTCTCCAAATTCAAGAACCTCACTTTCAACTAGCCCTTAGCACCAAAGAACCATTCCTTTTCTTGGTCCTGGTCAGCTCCCTCTCCCATTTTGTCATGTAAATCCTCTACTCTTCAAATCCCCTAACTCAACTTCTCCCCTTACTCTCAGCAGAAGCCTTGCCTTTTATGTCATTGTTAAAACTGAGGCTATTAAATGCATACTCCTCACCTTTCCACTTTCTAAACTATAAATTTATCTACACTACCCATGTAAACCCTCAATCATTCTCTGGTCACAGAGAATGAGAAATCCCTCTTATTCAAGTCCACCTACACTACCTGTGATCTCTGAAGGTTTCCCTTCCCCATTTCCTCCAGGGCCTTGATCCATCAACTGTTTCTCCTATTCACTCATCTTTAATCTCTCTCTCTTTTGCGTCTTTCTGTCTGTCCATAAAATTGCTCAGGACTCTCTCTCCTAAAACAGTTACAAAATCTCCCTCAATTCTGCATTTATTTCCCTCTCACTTGCCATATTTTTCTCTTCCTTTCTCCCCTTAACTTCTCAAAGTTAGAGTACATTTGCTGCCTCCTCTTCTCCCTATCACTAGCTCCCACTATACTGAACTGTCTCTTGCTAGAGTCACCAAATGGATCTGAATTGCCAAATCCAATGTAGACTTTTTAGACATCTTGCTAGACCACACTCCTGCATTTGACATTTTCTTACAAATTTCCTCCCCATAGACTTCCATAACTTCATACTCTCCTAGTTTTCCTCTTCTCTGAATATTCCCTGGCAATTTCTTTTATGAGACTTCTTCCTCTTCTAACCCCCTTAAATAGCATTTACAAACTACCTAGTGTAAAAATTATAAGCTTTATAGAGTCAGAGTCTGATTCAAATTCCAACTCTACTTATTATCAATGATTGTGATCTTAGGCATAGAACTTAAAAATCTCTCAGTCTCAGTATTCTCACCAATAAAACAGAAATAAGGATAACTACATTTTGGAGCACTATTATGAAAATGAAATAAGACAGTTTCTGTAAAGGAGTCATTCTTCTTCCTCTCCCTTATTTTCATAATCAACTGACCTCACAAAAGCATCCCCCTAATCTCCATCCTCACTACCAATGACCTCAATTCCTAGTTAAAGACTGGGCAGCAGCTTGCCAGGCATTATAAGAAATGGACATTGCAGGGAAAGGAATTATCAGGCACAAAGGTTTGAAACACTCACTGATCCTTTTAACAAAGCAAATCTGATCATATTGCTCCTCAGCCTAAAATTCTTCAGTTCCTCAGCATGATGTAAAAAGCCCTTCAGAATCTGGTTCCTACTTTGTAGCCACTCCCTGTAACTTCTCTGTATTCTAGCCTTAAACCAAATAGCTTCCAGTTAATGTGGGAATCAATCAACATAAATCTACAATGTGAATCTATAATCCTAAATTTTCTACCCTCTTCTAAGCTGTTGCTGAACTTGGAAACCAACTGTATTGTATAGACACAGATTTAATATAGAGATACAAGCAGCAACATAGAGACTACAACATGAATCATCTTTAGTAACATGAGAGGGACTGGCCAAAAGCAAAGAATTATATCTATGAGAATAAGACTTTACAAATACATTTATAATTATGAAAGTATCAATCATTATAACTAGAAGTTATAATACATCACAGATGATCTGAAGCTACAAATTAATTACCCAAGATTAACATAAAATAAAACTTACTTTCCAAGCTAAACTGCAAAGACTCTTCACTCGTCTCGGTTTCAGGACTGACCAGTTTCATTCTTAGACACAATTTATCATCCACTTCTGGGGCAGCCCCAGAATCCCCTTTTTCATTCCTAAGTATGGGATCATTGGTCTCCACCATACTTTCAGACATGACATCGCTGGTTGCTATAGTACTTTCTGGATAGTTGCTAATACCTGAAAGAAGGGAGTCAGGAGGAAGAAAGAAAGAACACTAAACTACAAACATGAATAACAGCAATTAAAGGTCATCATTTTGCCTGTTTGGCTCCACAGCTTTGCAGAATCAAAGAGGGGTTCCTAGGATAGATCCTGTCACAAGTATCAACAACTACACACTAATTTGACACCTGGTCTTAAGAGAAGCAACAGGATTCAGTTCCACTTCTGCATCTGGACAAAGGATGCTGCATGAGCCCTCAGCCAACCCACATCTGCCAGCATCAGGCATAGGTAGCAGGAGACTCCAGGCGGCATGACTGTTACCTCCCAGCACTGACTAGAGAAAACAAACAGGTTAATGTAGAAGACTACTGGCTGCTTCAGTGCAAGAGGATCTAAATCTTCTTGCCCTGTCAAGCAGTAGACTGATTGATTAGCCAGGGTACTGAATAAATAGTATGTCTTAACCTACCTGTTGTCCCTTTCTTATAAAACAGTTCTACATCACTCAGATTTTAGCTCCTTGCAAGTTATATGGTAAGATCCTCAGAAGTACTCTTTCTTTTCCTTCCCTCCACCCTTTCTTTCCTTCCTTTCATCATGTCTCAACATCTAGTAGGAGTAAACTCCTAGAGGCAGACACCATAGCCTTATTCTTCCTGAAACTAAAATCAACTTTATCAAACAGGTCCAGCTCCTCATATCTAAAAAGACCATTTCCATAAAGAATGATATCTCAGTATTTCTAGCTTAAGTATCATTACTTTTTAGTCACTCACCAATAGGAGTACTGTGTCTCTTGGGCTCCAACTTAAGGTGCTCAATCAGAGGTGGGGTCGCACCAGTCAATGGTGGGATAATATCGCCATCTTTAGGCAAAGTGAAGTGAAATGGTGTTTCTGAAAACAAACAAACAAAAAACAAAACAATGATAAAAACAAAACATAAACCAATACTTACGTTTATAAAAGAAGCAAAACTGAAGAGAACAACAAGGAATATTTCAATTACTCACTCTTATTCTTTGCTCCCAACCCCTCCCCGCCGCCTCAGGATGACTACCAACTAATTCCCTACTACTTCTCTCTCTGCTCTCTTTACAGCCCTAAACAACAGAATTGACTCAAAGCAGACAACCAGAGGATAGGCATATAGAGAAAGCCCAAAGTTTGGTGGAACATGGGGCCAAGAGGAACATCTAAGATCTAAGACAGTACATTTGGAGATACTCAGTGATATGAATTTGGATAGTGTCAAGTCTAGACAATGTAATTTTGTGCACTACTAACCCAAGGAGTTCATTTGTAAACCTTCATACTCTGTAGGATCTCCAGAAAAAAATGCTAATGTTAACATTTTTAATTTACAATCTATTCAAGCAGGTACCAAAGTATCTCCTGGGCCAAAAGACTTCAGAATATTTATTGGTGCTAACATAGAAATCCAAGGATTTCATGGTTCAGCAGCAATGACCAGCTTTCCCTCAAGACCAGAGAGGTAATGCTTATATCTAAAACTCTGGAGAATGGTAAATCCCAAGTATATAAACATCCCCAGCATACACATTTTGTTTAGCCATTATAAAACTTTTATAAACATAAAACATTTAAGGCATGAAACTTCACTCTTTAACTAGGTCCATACCTAGTTTCAAATTTTTGATCACCCAGACTTTTGAAAATCTATGTAAAATCTTTAAGCAGATCCTTCTAAGTGACATCCCACAATATGCAAATATAACATGCATGCAGTAATTGCTGAAAATTATTTCCCTGTAGCAGGGTTTCCTTTGCACAGTATTAGATAAAATTTATGAAGTTGTTTTAACACCATTTATCTAATTGTACCACTAATGAATAACTGAGTTTTTTCTAGGCCCTGGGGGCATGTAAAAGAACAGGCAGCATTGTCACTATTCTTATCTGGTTTTTAATGCCTCATGCCTGGATTATTACAATAGTTTATCACTTTCTCTGCCTGAGGTCTCCCCCTTTGCCCCATCCTTAATTCTTTCTGCATACTACAACCAAATGAGCCTACCTTGCTTTGAACATGTGAGCCCCTGGTTAAAAGACTTTAAGAAGATAAATTCCTAACTCTTTGGTCAGCATTCAATAAACTAGCACCAGCCCACATTTCTAGTCTTGCCTTTAATGATTCATGTTCAAAAAGTCTCTATCACTGTCCTCCAAATACTTTCCCATTTCTCCCACTGACACCACACTAACCTAGTCAAAATTATTGCCAAATCCTGCAAAATATATTTACTGCATATTTTATCCTTTTAAATTTTCTGGAATTTTCTACATATCCAGTATTTTCTCTAACATTTAGCATTCCTACATTATTTAAATTAATAAGTCCCTTCTTATTTTCCCAGACTGTCATGGCTATCCTATCATATGCCAGCATACCAATCCATGAAGGATATGAGTGAAGAAACAAAAGGAAACATAATAACCAATTGTCAAACCATCTGAGTGGGAATTTGTCCTTATTATTCAGGATTTTAGAGAATTCATTAGGCCCAAGCAATATTTAAAACCCTTAATATCAGTTCAAACTTTCTGTTATAGTTTAAAGCCCATTATTTCTTCTTTTGTTCTCAAAAGAACTGTTTACTTCTTAAAATTGATTAAAAGTCACTTAATGTAAAAATAAAAGAATTACTATATTGGGTGATACCATCCATAAACAGTCCACACTAAGAGTCTGCCTCCGACATTAAGGGCCTATTAGGATGAAAGTCCATGAAGTAAGTCTCCAAAGGTTAGAGCTAGCATCTGAAACACTTGTCTAGGTTCCTTGATCATTATTAACCTACTCTAGACTCTTCTGGTTTTTTAAATCATCAATCCACCAGAAATTTGTTCTGTTGAATAAGGTAGGGCTCAAAGTACCATCTTTCAAAATTCACTTTTTCACAAGTGTCAAGAGGTGCCCTTCATAGACAGTTATCTGAAGACATCTCCAAACTATTAACAGAGACAAGTTATCTATAAACAGAGACCAGTGAAATGATTCATTCTCTCCTCCACTCTCTCCCTCTCTTCTCTTTGCTGTATTGCATGAATGCTTTACACAATTAAGCATGTATCATATCTTTAAAAATAATCAATAAAACAATTAACAACAACAAAAAGAGTATCCTTGTAACTTAAGCATGCAGAAACCTAATGAACAAACTTGAGATTCACCCAATGCACACCTTTCATTCTGCCCTTATACTTTCATTTAAATTACTCTCAAGGGAAACGGATGTGGCTCAAGAGGTTCGGCGTCCGTCTACCATATGGAGAGACCGGGGTTCGATTCCCGGTACCTCCCGGTAAAAAAAAAAAAAAAAAATTACTCTCAAGATTTAGCAACAAAAACTATTTTAAATGTAGAAGAATTTTTTTCTATTCTGCTTGCAATGTTTTTCTGAATAATTTACTTTGCTTTAGACTAATTTTCTAATAGTCTAAAACTATTACTCTTCCTTAATGATCTCCAGCTAAAACTATTTTAACTTCTTTAACTTCTTATAAGCACTATTTTTTCAACCATTAACCTTTACTGCTTTTAGTTGCAAAAAACTAGAAATTTTGAATTAAGCAGAAAACCACAAGCATTTTCAATAACCACATAAATATTAGATTAAGTCTAACTATGGTGGTATCTATGACAAAAAAAGAGTTCACTCTTTCAGTTAATAATGTAAACAATTCATGGAGAATACTGTTAAACAACATAATAGAGTTAATATCCCAGTATTTTTAGAGGCTTTTTTTGGCATACTATTGCTATGATAATTAAAAAGTACTCTTAAGTACTATATTAAAACTATCTACAAGACCTGATACTTTTTCTTAGCTAGTTCAGGAACAGTATTTAAATGTAATGGAGGGAAACGGACGTGGCTCAAAGGTTCGGCGTCTGTCTACCATATGGAGAGACCAGGGTTCGGTCCCCGGTACCTCCCGGTAAAAAATAAATAAATAAATAAATAAATAAATAAATAAATAAATGTAATGGAGGGAAGCGGCTGTGGCTCAATCAGTGGGGCTCCCGTTTGCCATATGGGAGGCCCCGGGTTCGGTTCCCGGGGCCTCCTGGTGGAGGCAAGCCCTCCCGCACGGGGCGTGGTTGGCTGACCCAGCGAGCACAGGCAGCAAGGGGGGATAAATGAATAAATAAATAAAATCTTAAAAAAATAAAATAAAATAATAAAAATAATTGTAATGGAATATCAAAAATATTCCATAATACAGAATTTTAGATCATTTCAGATATTCTTCTCATCAGAATCAAAGAAACTATAGTATACAGTTCTCCTGGGTGGGGGGAAGCATAGGGTTGGGAATCAGGAGCACTAGGTTCTAGTCACCTCAATCACTAACCAGCTACATGACTTTAGTAGGAAAAGTCTTGAGACAGAATCCAGTAATTCCTCACCTCCTTTCCAGCTCTAACATTCTTTGTTCTGAAGAGAAAAAAACTCCTGAATATAAAAACCTGATGAACAGGGACAATTTTGAGAGTAAAAATAAATACTATTAAAAAGATTTTTTTAAAAGTGAAGTATTATTAATTATCACATCCAGATAATGGGTATGAACCAAGACTGTTCCATGCAAACCAGGAGGTATAATCACCCACACTAATACTAGATATAAAGTTGATCAGGTTGGGAAGCGGCTGTGGCTCGATCAGTAGGGCTCCCGTTTGCCATGTGGGAGGCCCCGGGTTCGGTTCCTGGGGCCTCCTGGTGAGGGCGGGCCCGCCCGCACGGCGTGGTTGGCTGGCCCAGCGAGCACAAGCAGCAAGGGGGGGTAAATGAATAAATAAAAAAATAAAAAAAATAAAAAATAAAAAAAAGTTGATCAGGTACTGTTTTCTCGTTTCCATAGATTGTTTTATTAAGTTTGTACTTAGTGTTTATTTTTTTGTTTAAGTGGTTTGTTTTGTTTTTACATTACACTAACTCTGGTTATTTTAAAAGTTTGGATCTTTTCAGCTAATGTCATATATAATACTCTACAAATATTATAGAAAGAAATCTATAATCTCATGCTGGGCTTCATAAAATGGATAAAGAACACAAACTAATATCTTTTCCAATTTAAGGTTTAAGATGTATATATGTTAAATCCAATTTTGGAACTTTACTTAATGCTCATAAAGAGAAACAACAATAACAGCATACTCATCAACACAGTCCTGAATGTGACATTACTATATAGAATAATCATAAAAGATCCTTGTATTTCAAGACAACTATCAAAATTTAAAATATAGCATAAGATTGTGATCAAACTAGAAAAAAATCACACTGGTATAATTTCTAAATATTTATAAATACATGTTGATTACTCCTGGATTGTAAAGCAGAAGCTTTAAACTTCAAATGATCTCTGATCCCACAAATAAACACAGCTATAATAGAAAAACACAACTCAAAATTTTAAGTTTCCCAATTATTACTGACTATTCGTAAACATAATCCAAGTTAATATTTAGCTCTGACATAAGCATGCAGTTCTCTCCTACCTCCCTCCCATTCTAAATTATAATTTGGCTGGAGGCACAGAACAATTAATTCACAATCACACTTACCATTAGAGCTTTCACAGAAGCTTTGAGAGGCATGGGCAGAGACCTTCTCCTGCTGCTGGTCCTCTACCCCTGAGTCCAACTCCTTTGTAGCAGTCATTTTTGAGTCTTGTATTAATGAGTTCTCTCTTTTCTCTTGAGGTTGGAGTTGCTGCATCTCCTGTTCAGGTCTTGGATGTTGAGAGTCTTCTTCTATAGGTTCCTTTTCTGCAGTCACTGATTTCAGATCTTCTTCATATTCTGTACTCTTTTCTTCCTGGAAATCTGGTCTATTCTCAGCACATGGTTCAATTTCTGGTGCAACATCCTCCCAAGACTGGGAATCTGAACATTTCTCCACTCCCTCCAAAGGTTCAGAAGAAACATCAACTCTTGGGGATGGCTCCTTTACATCTACAATGACAACACTCGAGTCCTCTGAAGTAGCTTCTTCCCAAGCTTCCTGATCCTTGTGTTCTAATTCTTGGTCAAGTACTGGCAACTTTTGAGGGGAATCAATACTTATGACACTGGTTTCAACTTCCATAGCTTCCGGACATGTTTGGTTTGGGATTTCCTTTTGAAGATACAACCCTTGAGACTGAGTTTCAGTCAAAGAAAGATGCAATGAGACCCTCTCCTTATTTTCTTCCATGGGTTCCTCTCCTTGACTTTCACAAGGAGTCTCAGGAATTTCTTCTACCTCAGACCCTGAAGACCCTTCCTCTGGATGTTGGTCTTTAATGTCCATTGCTTCCTCCTGATCTAACACACTAGAGAGTGCTTCAGATCGAGTAGCTGGAGAAGGAACTGCCTGACTCCCTGAATCACAAGTGAGATCAATACAAACATCTTCTGCTATAGTCTCTTCTCTGCCTTTGCAACCAGTGGCTAAAATACTAATGTTGTCTCTGGTCTCTGTGTCATCCCCCTTTGTTTTGTCATCATTTTGATCCAGTTCTACCTGGCCATCTTGTGTCTGATTCATCAGGATACTGTCATTTTCAGTGGGAACAAGTTTAGAATTGAGGACTGGAGACATGGGTTCAGTGTCCTCAATCTGTGTGTTTTCTCCATCTTCATCAATCCTGTGAGAACTCAAGCTTTCCATCTTTGGGGACTGACTATACTCACTTGTAGAAAGTATCAACTTGCAAGAATCTCCCGTCAAAGACAACCCAAGATCCTCAGTGGAATTCTTTGATTCAATCTCTGAGGTTTTAGAATACTCAACAGTCAAAGATGAACTATGTAAATCTTCATCTTTCTTCTCATCATTTGATCGTTCTTCCAAACTTGGAGATGGAATAAAAATGTCCTGGGAAGAACAAAAAGAGACAAAACATCATCTGTTCATAATCCTACTTCTTTTATCTAATCCTTGCATTCATCTGAAATTTCTAAATCAATTCTTAAAGTCAAGAACCAAAGAAACCTAGGACCATAATCTCAGAAATATGGTATCTCATAATCACCAATCTTTTCATCAACACAAGTTACTATTTAAAGGCTTTCTTGTGAAATTACTGATATAGAGTGAACAGATCACACAAAAACTAAAAGTACTAACTTACCCTAATAAATGCAGGGACACATTTAAATTTAACTAAACATCATCAAGCTACTAAAATCATGTCATGTATATGATGGGCCCTCAATTATACAGAAATCATTTGAATGTAAGTCTATACAAGCCACTTCAATTCTTACAAATTGGAAACAATAAACTCATTTTACTTCTATTTCAAAATATGCTAGCATTCATAAAGCAGATGTTAAAATCAAATGCTGGGGGACAGATGTGGTTCATGTGGTTGGGCGTCCATCTCCCATATGGAGGGACCTGAGTTCAAGCCCCGGGACCTCTCGGTAAAAATTAATAAATAAATAAATAAATAAATAAATAAAAGAAATATAGAAGGCACATGGGCCGCGAGGCCCTGTGCGCAGATGTGCTGTCAGGCCCCGCGAGCCACACAGCAAGATGATGACATAACAGGAAAGTGACACAAGGGAGAGCCAAGGCGAGACACACCAAAAAAACCAGCAACTACGATGGCACAGGTGGTAGGACGTCTCTCTCCCACATCGGAGATTCCGAGAATCGAATACCAGTGAAGACAGAAGGATGAGAAGAGAGGGCAGAAAATGGACACAGAGAGTTGCCCAGTGAATGGACACAGAAACAGCAAGAACGGGAGGGGCCAGGGGGTAAAATGGATAAAAGTAAAATAAATACGTAAATCCTTAAAAAAAAAAAGTATTAAAAAAAAAAAAAAATCAAATGCTTATAATATCATTAGTCAACAAAGAAATGCAAATTAAAACCACAATAAGACACTACTACATACCCACAAGAATGGCTAAAGTTAACAAGACTGACAAAACCAAGTATTGGTGAAGATGTAGATAATTGCAGCTCTCCAACATTGCTAAGGGGAATGAAAAACTGTAGTCATATTGGAAAATAGTATGGCAGTATCTTAAAAAATTAAATATATTACCCAATGACCCAGTAATTCCACTTGTAGGTATTTGCCCAAGAGAAATAAAAATATATTTCTATATAAAGATGTGTATGCAAGAGTTCATAACAGTATTATTCGTAACAGCCAACAACTGGAAGAACCCAAATGTCCATCAATATTTGGAATAATAAATTGTGAAATATCTATATTATGGAATATCACTCAATAATAAAAAGGAATGAAATATTCATACACACAATATGAATGAATCTCAAAAATACGCTAAGTGAAGGAAATCCAACACAAAAAGCTATACATACTTTATGAGTCCAAATATATGAAATTCTAGGAAAGGCAAAACTACAGCAACAGAAAGCAGATAAGTGATTGCCTGGGGCAAGAAGGGGGAATTTGTGGTAGATGAACACAAAGGGTTATGAGGGAACTTTTTTAGGGGATGGAACTACTTTATACTTTGATGACAGTAGTGGTTACACATTTGTATACAATTACAAAAATTCATCATCATAAAAATGGGAATTTTAAATAAACAATACCTTAATTTTAAAAAAGAAAAATAATGCAAAGCTTAAATATGTTTTTATGTAAGAATTTACATTTAGTGTATTACTCTGTCTAACAAATGCTATAAAACTCTAGATAGCTGGTAAGCCATCCATTTTTTATGATTTTTAAAAGAGTAAGTAATCAAAATAGTTGCCAAGCATCCTGTATATTCTGAAACTTCTGGTATTTCAATGTCTGGTATTATTTTTTACCCTAGCAGATTGTAAGAATGGCCACATATGTGAGCCTGTTCACATACTCTCAGACATGATTGAGTATAAATTAGTTCAACATTCCCAAATTGCAATTTGGCAACCAATAACAGCAGCCCTGAAATTCTATATACCTCTTAACCCAATAATTCCATTTCTAGGAAACAATTCCAAGGAAGTACAATGAGATTTAGCTATAAGACTGCTACATAATTATTTAGAATAGGAAACAATATGAACTATCCTAAATGTCCACTGATATGAGATTCATTTAAAAATTATGAAATTATGAAATATTTTCTATTTAATATTAAAATATATGGAAAAACATTGTTATACAGGCATTCCTTGTTTTATTGCAGTTTGCTTTATTGAGCTTCCCAGATATTGAGATTTTTACAAATTGAAGGTTTGTGGTAACCCTGCATCATGTAAGTCTATAGGCACCATTTTTTTCAACAGCATATGCTCACTTTGTGTCTCTTTGTCACATTTTAATTAAGTTATGCACAATTTTTTTAAGACAATGCTATTGCACACTTAATAGACTACATGTATACTCAACTTTTATATGCACTAGGAAACCAAAAGATTCATATGACTCTATTGCAATATTTACTTTATTGCAGTGGTCTGGAACCGAACCCGCAGTATCTACAAGGTATGCTTGTACATTAAACACAAAAAGCTCATGAAACATACGTACAGTATAATTCCAATTTTAGTAAAAGATATGTGAATATATATTTATTGTAATATTTTTATATATTTTATATACTTTTCATACATTTTAAAGATAATAAACATATACACAAAAAGTTATTTCTAAAACAAGATAACTGGTTATCTTATTTTCACTTATTTATATGTAATACATCCTCTACAAGAATTGTTTTTTTTTTCTTGCTGCAAAAAACAAGTCATTTTACAAAGGCTCAAAGGTAAGACTGCTAATAAAACTACAAATCCCTTTTAGGCATCAGTGTATAAACACTGTGATTTTTGTCTTTGGATTGCCAAAATTTCACAAATAGCTATTGTGAGAAATCACCAATTAGGAATTTTTACAATATTTGTAAAAATTAAATTCTAAGGAGTTAACCAGTCTACCAACGGGCCACATTTCTAAAATTTGCTTAGATGTAGACATATCCTAAGTGCCTGGTCCCTAATAATCAATAGTGCTGAGGCACCCTAGAGGCCCAGTCAGAATAACTAAACTAAAATAAAGCTTTTTTTATTTAATGTACAGAAAAACTAAGCTAAAACCCCCTGAGGCTTCTTGATAAAGACTGACATCTTTCAGGGCTACTTCTAATGCAAGTCAACCTTTAAGTCTAGATTCAGTACAGACCTAAATTCATAGTATCCAACCAGCTGACAACTACCCTCAAATATAGAGTTGACAGCTTTCATTCACTCATCTACATTATGATTTGTCATCCCCCAAATTAGTACATATATCAAGAATGAGAAAAGTATTAAACAAACTATTTTCTCTTAACCTCCTTCCCATCCCTCATATCCTGGCAAAGGGTTAAAGGTGTTATGCAACTAACAAGTATATTAGGAAAAAAAAACATTTCACAAAATTACCTTTATCCCAATTTTCCTTTCATCAGTAATTCCTCATTATAAATACGTAAATCATATATCAAAATTAGGTTAATTTGGACTCCAATATACAATATACCAAGATACAGAAGAAATAACAGATATATAAGGATGAGTCATTAAGAATAACATGTTGGAGTTTAACACATAATGAAATAAGTATGGAACTTCCAAATAAAAATGGTGGCTAGAACACACACATCTACTTTAACTCTTTTTCCCAAAACCCATTAAGCATTTTTATTTAATCCATTAAGGATTTTTATTTTTTTAAAGCATAAATTTAGAACAAGTAAACAGGAGAGAAGATAACTAAAACAAAATTTTGCAAAAGTGGCAATCTCTCTAACAGATCAGCAAAAGCTGAATTCTTAAGCCAGAAGTGGAGAAAGCCAAGTAGCCACCCAAGTTACACTGCAGAACGACAACCCCCACCCCCAAAAAAAGGTTCAGGACTTGACAGCAGAACCATGTATCTGTGAAAGTGAGGGTGGGGCTAAAAACAGGACTGGATGAAAATCTAGTCTAGGGGTTCCAACATCCAAACAACAGGCACCCAAAAAGAGAGAACATAGAAAACAAAGGGGAAGAAATAAAAAAAATCATTAAATTAAATTTCTCTGAACTGAAGGACCTGAATTTCTACATTAAAAGGGCCTACCAAGCGCCCAATAGAATGAATGAAAAGCAACTCATGCTAAGAATCTGGAAATTTCACAACACTGGGGACAAAGAGAAGATCCTATAAAATTTCAGTAAGGGGAAAAAAAATAGGTCACTTACTAAAGATTAGACTGGTCTCACACTTCTCAACAGCAGCACTGGAAGCTCAAAGACAGTGGAGCAATGCCTTCAAAAAGTTTTTTAAAAAAATTTATTTCCAAACAGGAATTCTATACTTTTACAAACTATGAATCAAGTGTGAGACTGGAATAAAGGCCACTAGAGAATGTCCTCCACCAAAATGAGAGAATAAACCAAGGGAGAAGACATGGAGCCCAGAAAAAAGGTATCCAATACAAAAGAAAGGGATGGAGAAACTCCATGGAAAAAGAAAAGGAAGGTGACAGTTATGTTCTAGGGATAGAGGACAACAGCACAGATTAGAAATTAGGAGGCTTTAAGAGTTTTCTCCAAAAAGACGAAACAGAAAGTTAAAGGCAACTAATACTATCAGAGAAAACAAGAAATTATGCAAACATGGGAAAATAATCATAATAATTCAGATCCTCTGCTGTGAATAGTGTTTACATAGTTATAATATTTGTAAACTCAATACTGATTTTTAAAAAATTATGATATAACTATACATGGAAGATAGGGAAATGGGTAAACTTTTTATTTTTAAAAAGGTAAAAAAATTTTTTTAATTTTAAAGTAAAAAAAAAAAAGAGTAAACTTTTTAGTTTTTAAAAGGAAGAATTTATAAAAATATAATCTTGATATAGAGAGTTATGGAGATAATACCAAAAGAAAACGCTTAAAGAACTGAGAGTGGCTGTCTCTAGGTAGGGGAAGGGATAGGCCTTGTTTTAACTACCTAATTCCTTTTATGGCTTTTACAAATGTCCATTAAATAAAATCAAACTCTTAACATAAAAACTATGTTGTAAAGGTACCCGAGAGATTTTTAGGAGACATGTGCTGGCTGAGGCATCTTAAAGTATGAGTCCAGAGAAATTTGACTAGAGTCATCTTTTTTAGGTTCCAGAAACCTTTGAACTATGTTCAGAATCACTCATTTGTCTCAAATATTCATTGCAGATTTCATAGCTGCCACTGGCATCTTTGATAAATTTTGAGGGTGGGGCAACAATGATTTGTTGTTCTTCACAAAGGCAGTTCTCCCATTGTGGGCAGGCATCATTTCTCCCCATGAGAAAGGATAACTTTGCAAAAACATTCACTTCCATAAAAGTCTTGTCTGGTCACTGACAAGTATCTATAGCCTTTCTCTTATATATCAGCTACCTTTTCTGGAAAAGTCTCCTCAGTGCTCTATGTCCCTATATCCTGATGACTCGTTTAAACTCTAAGTGTTCACATGTAATTTTAAAAAATAAAACTAAAAACTAAAAAATAAAAAAAAAGATGTATGGTGCTTGAACATTCACTCCACCTCTAGATAACCTTGTCACTCTTAGCAATAGCTAACTAACTCTTATGCTGTGTTAACTGCAGGTGAAGCACTATTCTAGGCACTTCATATATCTAAACTCATTTAACCGTCACAACTACCCTCTTATGAGGTAGGTAGTATCGTTATACCCATTTTAATGAGGAAACTGAGGCACAGTTTTAATCTATCAAAAAAGTGGTAATGGCAAAGTGAGGAGTGCGACCAGGCAGTTCTAACTCGAGAGTCCTTGGTCTTAAACTCTCCACCAAGTCAATTCTAATGATTTGCATAAAATGGAATTTGTCAACAAAACAAGTTTATAAAACTACAGGCAACAGTTAAATTTCTTTCTCCCTACTGTCCCCTTCTCACGAAATATATGGTACATGTCTTCACTATGCATTTTTAATTATATATATAAATATAAACTCTTGTTGCAACACTTGCAAACAGATATGAAAGAAGTTCTCCCAATAATACTAATAATTCCCCATTTAAGGTCTTGCAAGAACAGGCATTTAGTTTAGACAGATAACAGAGTCATTTAGATTTAGTTAATTCACTATGAAACCTGCATTTCATTTTTTCAAATATTTAAGTTTAAAACTATACAAGTTAAATTTTAGTATTCCTTGATATAGAAAAAAATATACAGCAGAAAACTAAAACTGATCTAGATGCCCTCAGTATAGGGATGATTAAATTATGGTACATTCACTCAGAGGAATATTATACAACTTTCAGAAATAACATGAAGACAATATAACACTGAAAAATTAAAAATAATTAAAATGGTAATTTTTCAGTGTTAAATTTTCTTTGTATTATCTCTTTCAAAGAAAAAGATAAAGTCGTCTGTTTGCTGTAAACAACTACTTTTTTTTTTTAAGTAGGTGTATGAAAAGACAAAAAAACAGTGGTCCTTGTTTCAATGTAGAACAATGATTGATGCCCCCTTTCAGTTTTGTAATAACAGTTTCAAAAATGTAAAAACACTATAAAATTTAACCATAAAAAGTATATCAAGATGTTAGATTTTAGAAATGTTCTAAAACTGGATTGTGATATTGGTTAAAAAAACTCTGTAAATTTACTAAAAACCACTGAATTGTACCCTTTAAAAATAGGTAAATTTTTATCTCCATAAAGCTTTTTTTAAAAAAAAAAAAAAAAAAAAAAAAGTTAGACGACTCTTTCTATAATACCCACATGAGAAAACTCAGGCTGGGATGGGACAGGAAGTGGCCCAGAAGTGGAGACTGGGGTGCTCTGAGATACTGGTGTTGAGGCTTGTGGTGATACAGTGGGCTCAGAAGGGAGAGGGGGGGTTTCTATCTCCACTGGCTCATCATCTTGGAGTTTCTTCTGAAAAGGTTCTCCTCCTTCCTCAGATAATACTGACATGTCCATTGGCTCATCTGGTTTAAAACAAGAAAATAAATGAGGAGAAAATAATTTTCATCAGCATTATTCAAGTTTCAACACCACTGATAACAATTACATCACAGAAATTTCCACTATTAAAAAATCGTGACTTGAGACTTAACTCTAAAAAGTTGACAGGATAATAGTAAATTGAGTCCTAGCAACACTTCCTTCCTAGGTGGAGTGGGAGTAGGGGGGAAGGCAGGGATCCATATCCTAAAATATTTAGGCATAAATTAAAATGGGGTTAATGTGGGGATATGCCCCATCCATCCATATAAAATGGTAAATTAACTTGGTTTCTCTGAACTCCTTTCCTGATCATAGTTCAGTTTTTCACATTTACTTAAAGAATGCCAAGATTAATGGCACTTCATTTAACCATTGTATAGTCTGCCACAGGTCTTGAAAAACAGCGAACTTGTTCACCACTCTAAGCAAATACCTACATATTTATGAACTCAATATATTTATGTTAAACTGCTAAGAGCAGAGAGATGATCCCAAGACAAAAACAAAGGAAGAAAAAAAAATCTATCAATGCAAATCAGCAATGATTTATCAGAGAACTGAGAAGTTTAAGACACTAATCCTCAAGAGGAAGCACACGCACACACACACACGTACACACCATTGCCTTCCCACAGTATACTACGCAACTGTAAATTAACAGGACCTTTCTTCAAGTCAACACCTACCTAGCTAGGTATTTGAATTATCAATCCTTTTTCCCCTGTTGACTTGACCCCAAACAGGTTACCACTAGATCACTCTCAAATCACTCTCTCAAACTCTCTACACTATTTAGTTTTACCCTATAATACACATTCACACTACAAGCCAACCCCATCCCTCTCCAAACCCCAAACCTCAGTATCTACCCTTGCTGCTTAGCTTGGCCTCAACCTCACATTCCAGTCTAATACTAGGTTAGAGATCCGGTGCTACAGGCTTTTATGACACTACCATAACTGGGCTAAGAATTTTCAATGTATCTTTTTCTCTTTCTTGCCATGACAAAACACTTAAGGACCCACTGTAACAGACACTATACCTAAAAAGGCTTTATGTTAAAAATCTAAGATAGCAAAACACACTAATAAATACAAAAAGGATACATAGTCCTACAAACAGTTATGTGCATAGTAAGCAAATACATTAAATATAAAACACAATTTTCATTTTACAAGGAAAAAAAAGCACACTGAATCATATATACAACATAATCCCAACTTTGTAAAACTATTTTTTGTATTTATGTATAGAAAACACTCTGAAAAGGAATCTATCCAAATATTAATTGTAATTATATCTGGATTATGGTATCACAGGTGAATTTTGTTTTATTCTCATTACTTTCCTACACTTTCAGGGAGAAATTATTTCTCATACTATTCTCTCTTCAATGTTTACACAATACATAGAAACAATGGTTCTAAGAAGAAACCCAACTTAGCATGCAGTAACAGGATTTTGTATAGTATGGATTCACCTTTAATTTTTTCTGCAGAAGACACTAATCCCGTTATGCATAGGAGTTATATGAATAGCAGGTAAAAGCAAAGGCTCTGAAAACAGCTGCCCTATTTCAAATCCTGATTCTGTGACTTACTACCTGTGAAATCTCTTTGTGGTTCAGTTTTCTAATCTGTAAGATGGGACAAAAGTAATACCTACTTCTTAGGATTGTTATGAGGATTCAATGAGACAAATAAATGTGAAGCGCCTAGAACAGTGCCTGACACATACTAAGTGCTCTAAAAATACTAGCTAATGTGCCATTATTGGTATATGGAAGAATGAAAAGGAGAAAATGATAGAAATGATTGGAAAAGGTTTAGAAGAAGTGGTAGGGATTTAGAAATATTTTGAATGATCTGGACAGGAGACTAAGACAAAGCAAAAGAGGTTTAGATAATGAGATAAATTAGATATGTGAAAAGAAAAGCTTTCTTGTGAATAAAGTAATCCAAAAATCACTAAGTCCTCACAGAAAGGAGTGTTTAACATGTTGCTGGAAACTACAGGGCCTTTAGTAATAAAAACAGTCTTCGCCATAGTAAATCACATTCAACTTTAAAAGCATAAAAATTTCCCTTTAAGAGACTTTAAAATTTGATTCATAATATAAAATTTGCAGGAGAATCAGTGCTAGTAAAACAAAGAACTGAGGAGAACACTTTATACTAGGCCATATCCCTGAAGGTTAAAAGAAAATGAGTTCTACTACATTACATATACATAAATAGTATAGGTCACAGTGTTTTAATATTCATAGCAACAGGACATTTCTCAAGGCAAAACAATGTTGCTGCTCTTCTAATCTGAGACCAAAAGACAGAGACCAAGAGAGCTCACCTTTTCTCCCTTCTTGCTCTGTGGGACTGCTAGGAACGATAAAAGGAGTAGACTGGAAAGCATCAGGAGAAGGAGCAACAAGATCTGAGGAATTCCTTTATATAAAGAGAGAATCACAGGTTATTTTACCACAGCCACTGTTTAGCATTTTTATATTTATTTTTATGTTTGTTTGTTTGTTGTTTTTTTAATTTTTTTACCAGGAGGTCCCGGGGATCGAACGCGGGTCCCTCCATATGGGAGATGGATGCCCAACCATTTGAGCCACATCGGTCCCCTATTTTTACATTTTTAATAGCAAAAATATCTAAGTCATTCAGATAAATACTTATCACCATTTCTACCAAACAGTTACCAAGGCTACCATCAATATGTCAAAAACTATTTTCCACAACCAAACATTTCCAAAATAAGAATTTAAAAATTTTAAAAGCAGGATGATTATAAGAGAAAGAGAATGACCAGACCCAAAGACATCATGATTAAAAAAAAAAAAAGCAGGAGCGGGAAGCAGCTGTGGCTCAATCAGTAGGGCTCCCGTTTACCATATGGGAGGCCCCGGGTTCGGTTCCCGGGGCCTCCTGGTGAAGGCAAGCCCGCCCACACGGCGTGGTTGGCTGACCCAGCGAGCACAAGCAGCAAGGGGGGGGGATAAATGAATAAATAAATAAAATCTTTAAAAAAAATAAAATAAAATAAAAATAAATAAATAAATAAAAAAAAAGCAGGAGGGAAGCAGATATGGCTCAACCAGTTGGGCGCCCGCCTACCACATGGGAGGTCTAGGGTTTGGGGCCTCCTAAAGAAGAGGAGCACATGCACGCACCCGCCACAACGAGCTAGATGCCCGCACCCTGCCACAACAAGTTAGACGCTACACCGGCCCCAATAAGCAGATGCCTAAATGAGCAGACGACACAAACCAGCAGGCACCGCAGCCCACATGGAGCGGATATGGCTCAGGCCGTTGGGCACTTGCCTCCCATATGGGAGATCCTGGGCTTGGTTCCCAGTGCCTACTAGATAAAGTGAGCAAACAATGAGCAGACAAACGAGAGAACCATCTAGGGGCGGGGGGGGGAATAAATAAAATAAATAAATAAAAGCAGGATGAGCAAATGCTAAAAAATAAACTAATTTATAGATTTGAGACATTAAAAATATTTAGCCAATTTTTGCCTAAGAAAAAGATCATGTACATTTTTATTCAAAACAAAACAAATAACCTTTGCCCTAACAGAGAGATAAAGAAACCCAACTACTGTCAGCTACAACATAATTTATTTTCTATTCTCTATTCTGTACTGTTGAATGGAAAGAACTGCTAGCAAAATAGAGGAACAAAATGTTTATTTAGGATGTATAACATTCTTTAAATAACTGGGCATTTTATACACCAGTGAAACTTTTGAGCTACTGTTATAAAACCTCCAAATGGGAAAGCAAAGTTACCTGCTTTTGATGGCTCCATTAAGCATTCACTCCAAAAATCCTAAAGCCTATACATTACCCTTTCGGTTTCATAAAAAATTCTAGACTAGCAGGCAATTTTAGCTCTTTTAACCTCAGCCTAAAACCCTCAGATATATGCTTCCTTTGCACAAGTTTGTTTACGCTTACTTACGTGGAAAGACTATCCTGAACAATGGACCTCTGGCCAGAGAGCTGCAGAAGATGCAGAGTAGTGGCAGGTGTGGAGGCCAGAGAACATCCACCTTCTTCCTTTGAAGGAGTAGAGCAACCATCAGAGGCTACTGAAGAGAAAAAGAAATTCTAGTTGCATGTATTTCTGAGACTGATGATACTGAGTTGTTAAAAAACCAGTTAGTACTGCAAAAAGAGTAATATCTATATTCCAACCATGTTTCAAGAGGGCAGAAATTGCCTTCCAATTTTAGTACAATTAATGGAATACACACTACCACAAATCTTGAGTGACCATTAATCCCCTCTCCCTACTAAGTTATGGGTTTCTTTAATAAAAATCGATAAAAAGAATTCTTTAGTCCTTTCTGGTATGATCAAAGAGTGGAGAGGAAAAGCCAGAATCCTTATACCTCTGCTTGACTGCTCCTTCTTTCTTGTGATGCTTGTATTATTAAACAGCAGGAAATCTACCTAAGGTGAAGTAAAGCTCATGCCATGATGCAGATGGGAAGAAGTCAAAACAATGTACATGACACCTGATGATACGAATGCAGCAATTTTCATGATTAGAACTTGGGTCTCTCCAAAGGAAACAGAAAATAATAACACATTAGTAAAAGACTACATGAGGGGCAGATGTGGCTCAAATGGTTGGGCGCCTGTCTGCCACATGGAGGGACCTGGGTTCAATCCCCGGGACCTCCTGGTAAAATAAAATATATATATATATATATATATATATATATATATATATATATATAGAAGGCGCATGGGCTGCCAGGCTCTGTGTGCTGGTAAGCCGCCAGGCCCCGGGAGCCATGCAACAAGATGATGACATAACAGGGGAGAGACAAGACGAGACACTCCGAAAGCTCTGAAAACCAGGAACCGAGGTGGCGCAGGTGGCAGAACACCTCTCTCCTACATCGGAAGTCTCCAGGATTGAATCCTGGTGAAGACTGGAGAAGAAGGATGAGAAGAGACGGCAGGAAACAGATGGAGAGAATTGTCCAGCGAATGGACAAAAAACAGCAAATGGGGAAGGGGGGGGTTTAAAATTAATAAAGTAAATAAATAAATCTTAAAAAAAAAAAAAGACTACATGAGCAGCCATTACTGATTTACACCATGAAGTCTCCTGTTGGTGCCTTCTCCTTAGCAACAGATGGAGTATCAGCTGTACTAATCCCAAGTGTAAAGGAATTTTTTTAAATACAAAGACATCATGATTATAGCCTTGGTGAGAGACCAAAACACGTCTCTTAGTGACTGTCCTTTACTTACCTCAGAGTAAAAGAGTACAGTCTTCTTTCCTACCCGCTCTATTACAACCAATACACTATCTTTCACTGGTTATTACTGAAGCTCTCTGGCTCTCTAAGGATATGGGAAGCAGAGCTTGGGAGTATCACAGTGTGAACAAATACCAGTCTAGTCTTCTAAGTTCTATGTCCTTTCTGCTAGATGATAATTTCTTATTCCTGGTAGATGAACTAATAAGCAGATGAGTAAGGAGACTGTTATCCAGGTGAGTATGACAAATTTATCATGATACTTAAGATTTGAAGACTTAATAAACACATGATGAGAGAAGCAACAGCTACTCTGTCCATAGTATTAAATTTACTATATTAGCTATTATTCTTCAGAATCACCATTTCCAAAGAAAGAGAAAAATATGTCAAAAAAAATCATTCACAAAAAGCCCTTCTTACTAATAAGCTAGATACATATCCCTTTCATATCACAAACAAGTCTGTGTACCTATAAAGACCATTCTACCTTTAACAGTAGTGTCAGAACAGAAATAATGAAAATTTAGGTCTCTGAAGAAAAACTGAAGCAATAATCACATGTTGTACCTGTTTTATTTCTCTGCTCAAACAAGTCTTCCTGAGTTGACAAAACCTCAGGTTCTGGTGACTTCTGAATCTGCAGTTCACCTTCCAGAAGTTCTTGAGCAGACATTTGTTCTTTAGTTTCCATAGCAGCAAGAGGAACTTTGGGACTGGAAGACATGTCCTCTGACCTAGGAAATTCATATCACCAGTAGAAAAAGTTGCTAAGTTCAAAAGCTTTCATCTTTTAACTACAAGGCTTTTCCTGTTTTGTATGTTTTTCTTAAATAATTTTTTAAGTTACAGTAACTCTAATCTACATAACTATCTACTGAAAATGAAATGTTACTCTTTATAATACAAAGCCCTTAGCCTATTACAAAGCCTGTGCCAGTCTCTCACTTAGCTCTTAAATTCTGCTCACTGCTGTGCTGAATGCTTTCCAAGATTTCTGAAAAGTGATTCAGGAATTTTTGTTTTTATGTTGTTCTGTAGCCCTGTATTATGTGATCCAGATCACAAGCAATGCCAGTAAGGAAAACAGTTCTAACAATGACCTTGCACAGAAAGTGCTTGGATGTGAATTCTCCTCTGTGCTACTGCCACACAAATAATCTTATATTGACCCTTTCCATTTGATCTATCCAACCTAGGCTCCAAACCAAAACACCCTTCACAACAGTACCACCCACAAATGTAAGACACTCATTAGTGGCCCCTTTACAGAGACTTACGAGTTTTACCTATCCTAACACTTCACAGGGTAAAGAGGATAGTAAAACTAGCTAGAATTTAACTTCCACAAGAAAAACCTAAAATGTCAGCCACTGACTTTTTTAGGTTAAGCTGAGTGTTTTTCATTAGAAAGACTTTTCTTGATATTCAACTTTGTTCAGGACCCTACTTCCCACAGTTTCTATTGAACATAACAATACTGGAATGCTTATTCATCATCTCTCCCAAATTGGAAACGTCCCACTTTTCCTTTGAGTATCTAAACTTCAGCTGCTGGCCAGAGGCAATACTGTTTTAGATAAAATAATCACTAATCACCATAACCACCACCAAGAGTAAAGGTATACTTCCCAATTCCTACTAAGTTAAGAGCAGAGCCTAAAGGCTCTTTTTTTGGGGCGGGTGGGGGGGGAGGGCTGGTGGTGGTAGTGCAGAGCAGCCTCTATTCATGGGGACAGCAGGGATGGTCCAACAAAACCTGACTGGTTTACTTCCTTGACAGCCTGACCTGGCTGGCCTCTGATCATGGAAAAGGTGTTTGCAGGTGAGAAATCCAAACTGCTCAGCCACAGGTGCCATCTGAGGGAGTAGGGGCACCCTCCTCAGCCTTCCAAGGCATCCCAGGACTGCATTTTGGGAGGGGACATCTGGCTGGCCCAGGCACACTTCTTGGTGAACCACAGAGACTGATGGGGTAGGGGAGTATGCCAGAAGGTTCTGTTGTGAGACCCTGGGCATGTCCCTTCCCCTCCCTGGCCCTCAACCTGGGAAGCAAGGCTGAATCCTGATCCCACCTAGTCAGCCCAGAGGCCCATGAGGTGGGGCACATTGAGGGAACATAGAAGGGACCACCTCCCAGAAGGGCCTAGAACAATCCAGGACCTGTACACCTCCCTGACACCTTGTGTAGAGGAGACGCTTGCGATGAAGGCTGAGCACCACCCTAATATCAGGGGCCAATGGCAGCTCCAGAACCCTCTGGTAACTCTAGAACCACTCCAGTTGGGCAGTCACAATCTGTCCCTTCCCACGGTAAGAATCACAAGGGATGGCAGTGAATCCAGAGCGGAGAAACCCGCCCACAGAACTCCACAGAGCACACTGACTCTAGGCCTCTGGAGCTCCTCCATGTGGCATTGCCAACCCAGGAGCAGGAAGGAAGGAAGGTTTGTCGGGGCAAGGGGTGACAGGCATGTACTTTGTGTCTACTGGGCCCAGTCTTGATTTTCCATGCTAAGGGGGGTGGCCTAAAGGACTCTGAAGTGCATCTATACCATAAATTGCCAGATGCATGATACCTGAGGAACCAAATATAGAAAGAATAAGCTTTCATATATAATATTCATATGATTCCTCTTAACACCAGAAGGGCTAGGAAGACCTCCACAGAGAGAAAATGCCTCTGTAAACAAAGATCAGAGAAAAGGAGTGGCAACCAAAGATTAAGGAATCATGCTTAGTCACAGCAGCAATAAAACGATTTTGTAATATGCATCCACATAAGATGAAGACACAATGAGAACTAATACATAATCAATATTTCTACTGGACCAGAAATATTCCCAGTTTAAGGCGGGGGGGGGGAATCCAACAATTCCTAAAATGTTTCCACCTAGCAAAATGAAATTAGTATAGCCCTATAGCAGAACCCCATAAACACCTTCTATAAAGAACATGGTTTACCTTGCAGGTGGTGGATTTTGCTCTTCTACCACAAGTACATCCTCTCTGAGCTGTCCTGCAATGGGAACATCATTGCTCAGCTGTTCTGCCTTGGGGTTATCTTCACTGGACTGTTCTTCATGCTTATTTGCTTAAAGTTTTAGAAGACAGAAAGGAGGTATTTTTCAAAATATTAAAAGCAGTCCCAAATGCTTTTAAAAGGCAAATATTTTAACAGAAAGAAATCCAATTTGAAAATATATTTTCCAAAAAGAAAAGTAACCAGTAACCCACTTCCAGAAAACCTGAAGCTGCCAGCTATCTATTGACAAGTACTTACCAGATGACTCTGCAACTGGTATGGTACACCTTACTATAGTAACTTAGATTATATTAACTTAGATAGCTATAAAACTTATCAAGGAAAAAATAACTAGCTTTAACATGGGAGGAAAAATAACAACTCTAAATGCCAGAAAGCATGCTCCATACCAATATTAGCATCCACATCAGAAAGCCTGGTATAATCAGGGTTGGTGGTTACTGACTCTAGATGCTCTCTGTCCACTTCATATGTACATTCTTCAACATCCTGGCTCTGGGAAAGTTCCAAAACCCCAAAGCCCAGCTGTGATGAGGCAGGATCTAGGACCAAAACACCAAGAAATTAGGTATCATCCCACATTATGCGAGCTGCTGTCCTATGCAAAGGGGGATCATGTTAGGTCCTTCATATCAAAGCTGTGCTCCACAAAATTTTGCAAAATAAAATTAGTAAAAGTACAACATGAAGGAGAAAAATGTATGATGAAGCAAAAATGTCATACCATAAAATCTTACAAGCCCCTCACATTAGTTGACTACATTTACTTTCTGAAGCTATACTATAAACCGTACCCAAACACTCAACAATTCAGATTGTACTTTCACTCCACAAAGCATACCTCCCAAAAATATTTAAAAAACAAATGAATACAAAAGGAAGAATAGGCAATATGCAGAAGAAGGGTTAATCAATGAGCTACAAATCCCAGAAGGCCAAATTAGATGGAAACACCTTAGAATATTAGCAAATTTCTTAATGACTACTGTAGCCGTTGGGCAATTTGATGTAATTATGAATTCCAAAAATATAATTGGATCATGCTTGTAAACTGATCTGTTAATCTGGGCATGATTAAGTTATGATTAGGGCGTTGAGCCCCACCCCTTGGTGGGTGGGGGAAGAAAATATAAAAGGCATCACAAAGAACAGAGTTGCAGCAGTTTTTTGAGAAGCAGTTTTGATGTTGGAGTTTTGATGTTGGAGAGAAGGCCCCAGGAGAAGAGAAGCGAGCCATTCGCCTGATAGTCTACAGCTGACCTTGTGGAGAGAGGCAAAGCCTAGAGAGTCTCACAGTCTACAGCTGACCTTGTGGAGGAACCAGAGGAGCTAAGCCCAGAGAGAAACGCAGCCCCGGGAAGAGAGGAACCCAAGAAGCCTGAACCCTGGCAAACGTCGGCAGCTGTCTTGCTCCAACACATGGCAATGGACTTTGGTGAGAGAAGAAACTTATGTTTTATGGCCTGGTAACTGTGGACTTCTACCCCAAATAAATACCCTTTATAAAGACCAACCCATTTTTGGTATTTCACATTAGCACCCCTTTGGCTGATAATACAACTACTCTCACCTTAAACATTCTATCTGATGAAAAATCTATTACCTGATAAAGAGGAGAAATCTGGCCATGTATATATTCATGTTAAAGGAAATTAGAACAATCTAATATCCTGAAAAAGGCACAAGGCTACCTTCAACACCAAGGGAGTGAGTGGTACCATCTGGAATATCTTCTTCTTTCTCCCCTTTCTCCTTTTCTTCTACCTCTTCTTCTTTCTCTTCCCCCACAGCAGGAGCAGATTCCACTGATGTTCCCAGAACTCTGCACAACAGAAAGATACAATCATGTGTTCCCAGATAGGTTGGACACTTTGCTCAAAGCACTCTGAATTTTATTTTGGCTCCCACACACCAACCACCTATTAACCAAATTTGAAAAACTAAGACTTTACCCCTTTAGTGTTTCTACAGAAAGCACCTAAAAAGTTAACTCAAAATACCATTCAGAATTAAGCACACAAAACTAAACAGCAGAAAGGCTCAAACATACATGAATTTTATCTTTCTCCAAAAAGATATGAGCAAGGATAGAAAAATCTTGCACTCAATAGAACTACTGACAAGTAACAAGTGAAGATCTGCACTAGATGAGCAGGGTAACAAAACCACATCTATTAAAACTTGATAAAGTTCATGAAAATATTTTAGTAACAAATCTTAGAATACAAACACAGAATCAGAGTGTCTGAATAAAGATTGAGGTAAGAGGCCTAGGAATTTAAAATGTTACCACAGATCAAAAAATATAATAAAAAGAAAAATAACTAATTAGGAGAAAATATCTACAACAAATACAAGATAAATCTCAATAAAATAAAGAATTCATACCAAGAATTCCAAAATATAAACAGACAACTCACAGAATAACTCATTAAAAAAATATATATACAGGGGAGCAGATGTGGCTCAAGAGGTTGAGGGCCCACCTCCACATGGGAGGTCCCAGGTTTGGTTCCTGGTGCCTCCTGAAAAAAACAAAGAGGCAACAAGCAAAACAAACAAAAAAGCCAACTCAGAGAAGCGGATGTGGCTCAGTGGTTGAATGCTGGCTTCCCACATAAAAGGTGTCTTAGGCTCAATCCCCAGCCCCCGGAACCAAAAAAAAAAAAAACAAGCATTTTTAAAAATCAGAGAAATCATTTTTTGTCAAAGTAGAAAAAAATTTTTTAATACTGTGCTACGATTCAGTGCTGCCCAAACTGAGGTGAGATAAGCATGATCATACATTGCTCATTAAACTATGAATCAATGTTTTCTCTCTAGAAAACAATTTGGAAACACATATCAAGAGCTTTAAAAAATGTTCATACCCTGGGAAGCGGATGTGGCTCAAGCGATTGAGCTCCTGCCTACCACATGGGAGGTCCCGGGTTCGGTTCCCCGGTGCCTCCTAGAGAAGACAAGCAAGACAGCAAGCTGGTGCAACAAGCTGACGCAACAAGAGACATGGGGAGGAAAACATAATGAAACATAATGAACATTAACATAACATAATGAAATACACAACAAAAGCAGGGAGTGTAGGTGTCAGGGAGCCATTAGGCACCTCCCTCCCAAATGGGAGGCCCCCGGGTTCGGTTCCCAATGCCTCCTGAAAGGAAGATGAACAGCAAGTGCAAACAACGTGGGGGTGGGAAGAAATAAATAAATTTTTTTTTAAATGTTCATACCTAGTAATTCCAATAATTTCAATTCTAAGAAATAATTTGAAATGTGGAAAGATTCTTGTGCAAACTTACTTCTTAAAGTTTACTGCTATTAAGAAAGAACCTTTTGATTGTAAATGTTGGAAATGGTTATAGGTGATGGTAGCACATTATTGTAAGTGTAATCAACAGTGCTGAAACATGGATGTGATTGTGGCTGAAAGGGGACCTGTAGGGTCATGTATGTCACTGGAAGGATAGGAAGAGGATAAAACATGGGACTGTGTAACACAGTAAAGCCTATTGTGGAAGATGACTATGATTAGTACACAAAGATAAGAATGTTCTTTCGTGAACTACAACAAATGTATGTCACTATTATAAGGGGTTAATAATAGGGTGGTATATGGGGGGGGGAATAATGCAAATTATTGACTGTAATTAAGTAAGACTGCAATATTCTTTCATCAGCTGTAACAAAGGTACCATACCAATGCTAAGTGTCAACAACAGGGGAGTATATGGGGTATGGGATTTTTCTTATTGGAGCAATGAGAAGGCTTTCAAATTGACTGTAGTAAATACACACTCTTATGATTATACCAAGAGCCAGTGATTGTACACTTTGAATGGATTGTATGGTATGTGAATAAAACTGTTCTTTAAAAAAGAAAGAAACAGGGAAATGGATGTGGCTCAAGAGGTTCGGCGTCCGTCTACCATATGGAGAGACCGGGGTTCGATCCCCAGTACCTCCCGGTTAAAAAAAAAAAAAAAAGAAAGAAACAACCTTTAAGTTTGGCATTAGGGAAATGGCTAAATAATTTCATAACCTATAAATGGAGTATTATATAGCCATTAAAAATGTTTGAAACAACCAATTACAGTGTGTGAACCAATATAAAAGACATCACTGAGACAAGCAGGAAAATTAGAATATGAATTATATGATTAGATATTATGGAATTATTATTTTTTTAGGTGTAATAACGGGTATTGTGATGATATAGAATAATGCACTTATTCTTAGAGCATGCATGCTTAAGTATTTAAAGAGGAATTATAATGTCTGCTACTTAGTGTCAAGTTATCCAGACCCCAAAAAAGTATATAGATAATACATGTATATACACACACATACAGAGAAAGAGAAAGAAAACAAATAGGCACTATTATTTCATCTCCTCTATAGGTTTAAACTTTGAAAATAAAAAACTGGGGGGAAATGCTATTAAGAGCTTTCACTGTCATGAGAAAATGCTCATATTGTTAAGCAAAAAGATCCGCATACAAACATTTACTTTCTACATGATCTCAACTATGTAAACCAACTGTACAAAAAAAAGAGGGAAAATATGCCAAAACATTTACAGCAATTGGCCTCTGGGTGGCAGGGTTATAGATGACATTTTTTTGCTTCCTTGTAACTTTCTACACATTGAATATTTCATACATTAAGCATCACTTTAATACACATAAAAAAGGTGAAAATATATATTTGGAAAGTCAGGGACTATGATCCAATGAAAAGAAAAAGGACTAAGTAAAGATTTTCACAACAATACAACAGGACATTACCTATATAACTGGGAGAACCAGACACATGACCTTGGGAAATGAAGGGAAAGAAATTTCAGAATCAAATATGACAAAAGATAAAAAAGCAGAGGAGGACAGCATAAAATCATGGATTTTAAATCCTTCTCAGTCTTTTTGGGGGTTTTCTTCATATCCCTGACCTATAAAACTGGTGGTCCCACAATTCAGTAAGTCCTTGGACACCTTCTCCAGCTGCACTCACTCTTTTAGTAATCTTTTTCAGACGCATGGCTTTGAATACCATCCATATGCCTATGACTCTGCAATTTAAGTCTCCAGTCTAAACCTTTCCCCCAAGCTCCAGAGTTGCACTGCCTAGTTGCCTCCTCAATATTTTCACTTGGTTATCAAAACGGATGCTCAATTTTAACATGTCTGAAACTGGACTTGTCCTCCTGCAGTCTTCTCCATCTCAATGAACAGAAATTCTATTCTCCCAGTTATTCAAACCAAAAACTTGGAATCACTGTTACCTCCTTTCTTTCTCTCATACTCTATATCTTTAAATTCTATTTTCAAAATATACCCAGGATCTCTCATACTCTCTCTCTTTAAATTCTATTTTCAAAATATACCCAGGATCTCCACATTCCTCATTCACTTCCACCCTGGTCTAGCCAGTTATATTTTTCCTAAATTATTTCCAAGTTGGTCTTCCTGCTTCTTTCCTTGCTCCCTCACCCCATCCCTTCAGTCTATTTTTGATCCAGCAGCCAGAGGGATCCTGAAAAATCTGTCAGGTATCATTTCTCTGCTCAAAATCCTCAAATACTTTACTACCTCACTAAGAATAAAAGCCAAATTCCTCACAATAACCTGTAAGGCCTTACATAATGTGGTCCTTTACTTCTCTGACCTCTTATCCATTTCTCTTAATCACTCCTCACCACTCCAGCCACACTAACCTCCTTGCCATTTCTCAAATATTCTCCTGCCTTGGCACTTGCTGCTTTCAATGTATGGATTACACTCAACCCAGATGATAGCAGAGATCAATTATTCACTTAAGATTTTAATCAAAATCACATCAGTGAAGCATTCTCTAGCCACCCTATCTAAACTTGCAACTCCTCTGATACTTCCTGCCCCTTTCTCTGCTTTTTTTCCTCTTCAGTCCTTATCAATATCTAAAATACTATACATTCTACTTACTTATCATGTATTACTTTATCCCCTACAAGAATGTAAACTCCATTAGGGGATAGAATTTTTATCTTTTTTGATCACTACATATTCCCAAAATCCAACAGTGCTTGGCATATAAGTTACTCAATAAATATTTTTTAAATGATTAGGTGAGTCAGGTTATAGACAAAAAAAGTATTGATGTTAAACTTCTCTCTAAAGCTGATAGAAAAAGAAAATAGAAGTTTAAATATATTATTTAAAGGTACAAACCTAGCCAGTAGAAGAACTAAAGTAATTATCAAAAATTGAGAGAGTGTTGGTGTAAGTTAAATCCTCAACTTTCATTGCTGGAACTCAATTGCCTTAATCTGATAAAACAAGAAATGGCAGAATAACAGTATTACTTAGTTTTATAATAGTATTAGAGCTAGGAAGATAATCTCCCAAAGAAACAAAAACACAAACACTTAGAGAGGTTTGCCTCTGTGAAAGGTGACTGAGGATGAAAACGGACCATTTATTTTTTCATTATAAAACCTTAAAAAAAACCAAACTATGTATTTATATTCCTCTGTTAAAAAAAATACTTAACAGATCTCATCAAAATTAAAACTTGTTTTATGAAGGACCCTGTGAAATGGATGAAAAGACAAGCTACAGAGTGGCAGGATATATTTGCAGACCATATAGCCAACAAAGGACTAATATGTAGAATATATAAAGAACTGTCAAAACTCAACAGTAAAAAAACAATCAAACTAGAAAATGGGCAAAAAACGTAAACAGATAATTCAACAAAGAGGACATACAAATGGAAAATAAGCACATGAAAAAATGCTCAACCTCATTAGCTATTAAGGAATGCAAATTTAAACCACAATGAGATATTACTACATATCTATCAGAATGGCTAAAATTTAAAAATACCAAATGCTTGCAAAAATGTAAAGAAATTAGATCAGTCATACATTACCTGTGAGACTATAAAATGGTAGTTTGGCCGTTTCTTCAAAAAACTAAACTTGCATCTACTACACAATCCAGCAATTATACTCTAGGCATTTATCCCAGATAAATGAAGATTTATGTTCACACAAAAACCTATACATGAATGCTCATAGCAGCTTTATTTTTAACAGCCAAAATCCAGAATCAGCCCAGATATCCTTCAACAGGTGGATGGTTAAACAAGCTGTGGCACATCCATATCATGGACTACTACTCAGCAATAAATAGGAATGATCTACTGATATACAGAACAACTTGGCTGAATTTCCTGGGAATTATGCTAAGTGAAAAAAGCCAATCCCCCAAAGTTATATACTATATGATTCCATTTATGTAACATTTTGAAATAATGAAATTGTACAAATGAAGGACAGTTTAGTGGTTGCCTGGGGCTTGAGTGTGGGAGAGGGAAATGGAGTATCATTTATAAAGGACAACACTAGGGATCCTTATGGAACAGTGTTGGAACTATTCCCACATCGTGTATCGTGGCTACACAAACCTACAAAGGTGATAGAACTGTATAAAACTTAAGAACGGATATGGCTCAAGCAGTTGCACTCCCACATCCTAAATGGGAGGTCCTGGATTAGGTTCCTGGTACCTCCTGTAAAAACAAAAACAAAACAACGAGCAAAACAAACAATAAAACCAACTCAGGGAAGCCAATGTGGCTCAGTGGTTGAGACCTGGCTTCCCACATACAAGGTCCCGGGTTCAATACGAGCCCCTGGTAACTCAAAAAAAAAAAACTTAATCCACACACACACACAAATGAATGCAAGTAAAAGTGGAGCAATCTGAAAAAAGATCTATAAATTTTAGTAGTGTCCATCTCATCATTGTGAAATTACATGACTGTATAGTTTTGTAAAATGTTGTCTCTGGGGAAAAGTGGGCAAAAGTGTACAAAGGATCTCTAAGTATATTTCTAATTACCACATGTGACTCTACAATCACCTCAATTTTTTTTTTTAATGTTTAATGGGGAAATAAAAACATACATCCACCAGGCCCCGTGCATGGGTACGCCGCCAGGCCCCAGGAGCGGGTAAGCCCCCCAGGCCCCGTACGTGGGTGTGCCATCAGGTCCCACGAGCCATGCAAGATGATGACATAACAGGAGAGTGACACAAGGGAGAGCCAAGACGAGACGCGCCGAAAAACCAGGAACTAAGGTGGCGCAGGCAGTAGGACACCTCTCCCCGCCATCGGAGATTCCGAGGATTGGATCCCAGTGAAGACAGGAGGAGAAGGATGAGAAGAGAGGGCAGGAAACGGACACAGAAAGTTGCCCAGCGAATGGACACAAAAACAGCAAAAATGGGGGGGGGAGGGGTGTAAAAATGGATAAAAGTAAATAAATAAATAAATCCTTTAAAAAAAAATGTATAGGGGAGTAAGATATGGACTATAGTTAGTAGTAATACTTTGACGATGCTCTTTCTTAATTTGTTAACAAATGTTTCACAACAGTGCAAAGTATATGCAGTGGGGTGATGTGTGGGAGCCCTGTATGTTATGCATGTTTGTTTTGTAAGTTCACAATGTTTACTGAACACCTATTGCTTATGTATGTTCATATATGAATGATATACTTCAATAAATTGTTTTAAAAAAAAAAAAACATACATCCATATTTCTTCAGTATAATTTTTAGAACATTCCATATTTAGGACCATCAACTTACATCAACAGAACACTAAGGCAAGAAGATATTTCAGAATTTTAGGAGGTAGAAAAAGTTTCACAAGCAGATAGTTCTTTGAAAAATCTGTATTAATGAACAAAGAAAACAAAAAGAAAGAAAATGGAAACGCCCTCAAGAAATCAATACAAATGTGTTTTGAAGAGCTTTGATTCTCTGGTAATCAACTGCAAATTCTTTCCAGCTTCACAGCCTTTCACAAGCATTTCCCTCTGTCTGAAAAGCTCTTCCTTTCACACTCCATGCTTCTCTTCAGTCCCTCAACTAAGCCTAGCAAACTCATACTTATTGTTTAGATTGCATCCTCAAAGAGGATTTCCCCGATTTCTCCAGATTAGGTTATATATTATAATACCAATCTATTTTTTCCCTCAGTGCAATGATCATGATTGCAATTGAATAACTATTTATGTAATGATTTAATTTAATATCTGTTCCCCTATTAAATTTTAAGCCCCATGATGGCAAAGCCCCTTCCAAGTACCTGCCACAGTGCCTGCCCACTTCTTGAATGTAGGCATTCAGCATTTCTTTTTACAAAGAGATGCAAAAAAAAAGGGAAAGGAAGTAGCATGTAACTTCACAAACAGCATTGCTTCATTCACAATGAGGGGTATACATACTTCCTGCCCCTCACTGGTTCAAGCCAGGGTGCTGGACTACCCCAAAACATAGAGAAGTCTAGTACATATTCCTGAAAATATGTCATAAACTTGCATGCCTTCAGAAAGCAAAAAAAAGGTAACATAGGTGAGTAAAGCAGTTGAGTGTAAGAACAACACACAAGCACTATGATAAATGATAAAGGAGCACCTGACCTCAGTGTCCAAGTACAATAGTGAGTTGTAGGGACTATACTACACATGGCTGCTTCTCATAGCTCCAGTCGACTATGGCCAATAAGGAGTAGGAATCCAGAAGTCAGAAATCCAAGTTTTACGTGAAATTTTCCCATTTTAAAATTGTCAATTAATTTAAATATATTTTACAACCATGCATGGGTCAACTAAAACCCACCTGCAGGCCAAAATGAGCCCATCATTTTATTTAATGATGTGGGAGAAAAAAATCATATTAAAACAAACACAGAGAGAGTATAAAATAGAATACCAAAAAAATAATTAACTTTGAGATAACACTACTGTCTTTAACCACTTCAAACTAACATTCTCCTCTCTATCTCCTCTTTCCATCCTTCCACCTGCAAGACTCTTCAAGTTGTCTATGGTCTCCTTTGACCTTGGGAAAATTTGGGCAGAAGAGTTTGAGAAGCACTGATAGTAAAAAAGAAAGAGGCAGCATTAAGTCAGAAGGACCAGATTCAAAGCCCCACTCTGTCACTTACTAGCAATGCATTCTAGAGCAAGTTATTTAACTTCTTTGTCCATCAGGTTCTCACTCTGTACAATGGGAATAATATCATGCCTTCATATATCTGCTTTAAAGATGGAATTAAATGAAATATGTAAGACATCCAATACAGTGCCTACCACAGAGGATGAATTCAATAAATGGACACCGTAAAGATACACATAAAATATTTAACTTTTAAGTTGATTATTGTTTAGGGTATGAATTAAACACTGTTGGGTTTAAAACTGGTCAGGTACTTTGGTTGCTAGTAGAAAGCAGGCCTAACAGTTTTGATAACATACCTAAACAATTTTTCATATCTTTTCTACTACTAAAAATGCTTATATAATTGATTTAACTAAATCAAACAAAAAATCTCTGGCAATATCAAAAAGGCAAAATGTGACCAAAAAACTTTGTTCAGAGAACTCAGACTCAAAGCAGAATCAAATACTATCAAAAATGAAGTTATATCTATGCTAAGAATGAGGAACATTTATTTTGTTTCACATGTACAAGTTAGATCACATTTGAAAATGTAGATGTGAAAATGGTATTACCTTCACAAAATAGATTTTCATCTATCAGTACTGAGAATATAATATAATACAATCCTCAAGTTCCACTCCCTAATACAAAAAAATAAAATCAATGCCTTTATCCTTGGGATGAGGAAACAAGTAGAGATAAAAGACAGACATGAACAGCTAATAAACGTAAACAAATTCCTTCGAACGTTAGTATACCTGCTTGTCCTGTTTGGCTGAGGCAACTGTTCAATGACCTGACTGACAGAACTACATGTGTCCAAATAAGAGGAATCCATAGGGTCTGAAAAAAAAATGAATGGATATTAGCACAACAGGCATTTACCATAAAACTTTAATACAAAATCAGGAATACAGACAATATCAATCTAATCAGCTACATTAGAACACTAACCTTTTAAGTGCCTACTATGCACCAGATACTGAGTTAAACCTTCTTACATACATTCACTACCACCACAAGTTTAAATCCACCCAGCTCCAAGAAGAGCACCCCAAAAATGCAAAAGGAACCAATAGCTTTAAGTACCTCACCTGCAGACCTGTTTTCATTGAATCCACTTTTACTGTCTCCATGTTCTTCTCCTGCTGTTTGTTCAGGATAGGGAACAACATCCTAGAAAATACATGTATGAAATATCTCCATTATGTATGAAATAGTCCAAAATGAGGCATACTTCTTGTGAACATGTTGATTTCATTTTTCCTACCAACTTTATCTAAAAGATAGTGATCTCCTAAATACTTAAGTTTGTTGATTGGTTGAGATTACAAAGGAAAAGAAATCTGCTCAATCATTTCCAAACAAGATAGGACTCACCAACACAGGGTTCTCTTTGTGAGTCTGTAAATTAGGAAGGTGTCTAGATAGCATACTGAAGTGAGAACCAGAATCATCTTCTAGAACCTGGCTTTCAGGCTGAGAATCTTCAATTATCAGGCAAGGAGTATCTTGCTGAGAGAAATCTGAATCCAACTGACTTCCAGTAGGGTCCATCTGCTCCCCTGGAATGGCATAACAAAAGATCAGTTCTGTGTAACCTATGTGCCTAAGATATGGGGCAGAAGTATGAGACCTGGGAAAGGGGGCCATTCAGGGCTTCTCCAATTAGAACATTATATTCATAATCGCTACAAGCACTTTCCATCCATACCTCTGAACCCCGCGTTTCCTCGTTATTTATATTCAGCCTGCCTATTCCTCCCTCCCTCTTCTTTTCCATCATCTTCCCGTAGACACCCTTTCCCCTCCTTCCTAACCCCTTCACTCCCCGCCCCTTTTTCCATCCCCCACAACTCTACATCCTCCCGGCGCCTCTAAGAGGCCCCAAAAGGGTGCTTAGTAATATCTATTCTCCTGAACCACCACAACCCTTCACATTTCCTCACGACCACCCAGCCTTCCCAGCTATTGCTTCCCCACCCCCTCCTCAGGGCCCTCCAACCCCTTCCCCGTCACAGCCGCCATGCTTGCCACCCCGCCCCCTCCGGTCAGCCATCCCTTCAGACCAGAAACCCAAGCCTTCAGAGCCGACCTCGCCCCCATTTGTCTACAAACAGTACCAGGCATGCCGGCGGGAGGTCCCTCGCGCTCGAGCTAGAGGTCTCCGCACCCTCCCCAGGTCCCTCCAGCTCGAACCCCAGGTCGCTGCAGCCGCTACCGCCGCCACCAACCGCGAACTCCCCCTTTTCCCGTCGCGTCACTCATTATAGTATCGCCCATTCGCTGCTGCCGCCCGCCACTCAGGAAACCCTGTGAATGATAGGTGACCGAGGCGGAGTGCCCCGCCCCACGTAAGAAAAAGGAACACGGCGGCGCGTTTCCATGGCAGCATGGTCGTTGCAGGCCCTCCCCCTAAGTACAGCCAGAGGATGATCGTACCCTTGAACTGAAGGGACCTTGAGAGGGTGTGAAATATATTCTCCTGCCTCAAGGAACGATTATTTTACCACGACTCAGGCATATTAGGATGTTTACCTGCTTTCTATCGTTTTTGCCCTTTAAGGCCCTTTTTCTCACCACGCTCCGTGGAAAAGAGAGGGTTGCCCTGCTTTCTAATAAAAGGGCCAAGCAGATCTAGGATGTCGGGTACTTCAGGGCTGGTGAAGGCGAAGAAAGAGTGGAACGTATTTCAAGCTTCACATTTGCATATCGTTGGCCTAGCTTTTATAGGATTGCAGCCTATACAGACAGCAGCCTCAGACATGTTTTGCATTTCTCTTTGAGAGAACTGAGCTCTGTGATTCTCAGTCCCCCAGGTGAAGAGAACTGCTGCCAACCCTTCTAAATAGATGACCTCCAAGATGCCTCCAAACCCTGAGATTCTAATATCCTAATTACAGTGCCAGGGTCTTCTAGAGGATGTGTCAGCTGTGACAAGTATTAATGAGCTAGGCCCCATGAAGAATATATATTTGTTTGTTTTAATTTAAGTAGTGGTTGGATCTGGGATGGGAGTCTAACCAGAGCAACTATAAAGAGGGAAAGCACCTAGCATAATGCCAACCATATATATAGTAGGCACTTAAGAGTTTGTTTTCTCTCTCTACCCTAGGCTCAGAATTACTTAAGACACAGCCCAGCCATGATTCTTCGTTTCTATAAATGCCCAATCAGCACTTTATATAAGCTAAGCTGAAATGAGGCTTCCTACCAACCAATCTCCTGCTGCTATAAATTACAGTGGTCTTATTTTCCAAACCAAAAATCAAAACATGTGATCTGAGTATATATTACTTATGGAAACAATAGGACATACTCTTATAAGTGAGACTGTCCTGAAATATCTTGGATCTATGGTTGCCATAACTAGAATATAATTAGGGTTTCCAGAATGTTATATTAGTGGAACAAAAATGGAATAGAACAGACAGTGACACATCCCACTTCTTAATCTTAAAATAACTTATAATTGACTCCTCTCTTCTACTCCTAAAGCTGCAGAAGACCAATGACCAAATAAAATTAATACTAAAAGGACTAGATCAAGACAATATTAGATTAATAACTTAATTAGATTAGGTTAGCAAAATGAGTTCATTTGCTCAATTTGAGAGGGCACAAACAACCAGGTCCTTTTCTGAGCAAATCTTAACCCTCATCCTCACTAAATTCTCCCAAAAGTTGCTATCTTTTTTGCTCTTCTTCTCATGCCACTGTGGCATTTGCTCCCTCCCCTAAGCAAGATACAAACAGGCCTTCTTGATTATTTGACAAACAACTGTGAGTGTTTGTCAAAATTCATAAAACCATACACTTAAAAGGGTAAATTTTACTGTATGTAAATCAAACCTCAATAAGTGCGACTAAAAATAAATAGGTAGATAAATAAGTAAATGGGCCTGAGCCATTCCCATTACTACATAAAACAAGAGCCAAAAAAAATAATAGTAATAAACCTGTGAAGAAAAACTGAATTCCCTGTTAGAGAATGTGATGATTAAATTAATCATTAAATTACCCAGAAAGATCAGAAAATGTTGGCAGAATGGTTACCCACTGAGGCTGTGATTGATTACTGTGAGGTGAGTCAAAAGCCCATTACTGATTCTTAGACTGCAAAGACCCATCAGCAAACACCTACCTATAGGTACCTCTACCTAAACCATCACAGAGGGAAATCTAATCTACCTCTAAAGTCCCCCCAAAGAAGGAAATTCCATCAGTTCCTGTGTTAATTTACTTTAAATTTTAACAAATCTCATTGTCAGAAACTTTTCTAATCACCTAACCTAAATTCCTTTATTCTATAGCTTAAAACCATTTCTTCTCATGTTACCTAATTGGTATCTTTAAAACCTACATTAATTCTCATAAGGCTGGGACCACTTCATCTGGTCCTATAAATCCTATATATTTCAGTCAATCAAACAACAAACATAAATGCTACAAATTTAATTGTGAGTCTCTTTTCTGAGTTCTCACAGACTTCTCTAAGCAAAAAAACAAAAAAAACAAACAAACCAAAAAATACCATCCACTTTAATCCTCCCTCAGACACACTATTCACCAACCTTTAAATTTGCTTCATGTTTTCCTCTGGAAACTCTTAGTTTTGGAACTCAGTGGCAGAGAACCTATTGAAGGTCTGATAATGAATGAATTAAATGATAGGATAACTATTACAAAGCCCTTTTAAACTGTAATATAAAAATATTACACTGCTGACATGTTTAATTGATTCTGCCTTCTGTTGCACTTGAACCTATACAATCATTTCCAGTCATATACCAATGATATAATTAATAACATGTATTACATTCTTAATATGTGGCAGGCACTGTGCTCCATTTCACATTCATTGTCTGACCTAATATCCTCAAAACTCTATGAGAGTTACACTTGCGGAAACTGAGGCTTAGAGCAATGAAATAATTTGCTCAATGTTTCAGAGCTAGTAAGAGAGAGAGTCAAGGGAAGCGGCTGTGGCTCAATCAGTAGGGCTCCCGTTTACCATGTGTGAGGCCCCGGCTTCGGTTCCCGGGGCCTCCTGGTGGGGGCGGGCCTGCCCGAACAGCGTGGTTGGCTGACCCGGCGAGCATGGGCAGCAGGGGGGGGGATAAATGAATAAATAAATAAAATTAAATTAAAAAAAAAAAAAAGAGAGAGTCAAGATAAAAGAATAAGAAACAAAATAGAAAAAACAAACTAAAGAAAAAGAGAGTCAGTCTGTATAATGCAGAGATTTTATATATCCATGATTGGGAGGGAGCGGTGGCAAAGAAATTCCAAAATAGTTGATACAAAACTTCTTTGTTTTAGAATATATTTTTATTTGAATACTGAATATGGATGTCTCTAATGTTGTAGGAATTCATAATAGAATAATGTGAAGGAAATTGAAAAGTTGTCAACTTCCACATCCTTGTGAAATAGTTAAGTCAACAGGAGTGATATAATTAAAATGTGAAAGCAAAGTTGTTTAAGGTAGTTAATAATTGCCTATGGCATTATGTTAACTTCCTAACATCAGAGTGATACACTTGTAGATACCTGCAAACTCCTGCAGTGGAAGCAATCCCAGCTGGTATATATCTTATCTCTTCAAAGCTCCCTCTTGTTCATTTCTTTAAATAACCTTTATAGTTTGAAAAAAATTTCAGTATAGAAAAGTGGCAGAAATAGTATAATGAAAAACAGTAGTATAATCTCTCATAAACCCTTCGCCTAGATTCACACATTGTTAACATTTTACCACATTACTCTTAATAGTAAACTACTTTTCAAACCTTTCGAGACCCTAACTCTGCCACTGAAATATAGATGGGGCTCTAGAGACATATTACCAACACTACACTAACACAGTATTTAAAAAAAAAAAATCATAAAGAATGAAAAAACCATATACTTTTGCAACTTCAACAATTATTAAGTGACCAATTTTTTTATTAAGTAGTTTTACTGAAATATATTCACACACCAAGAAATCCATCCAGAGAGTACTACAATCAATGGCTCTCATTATAATCACAGTTATGTATCATCACCACAGACTATTTCAGAACATATTCATTACCCCAAAAAGAAAAACTCCATACACCTTATACCCCCAGATTATTGACATTTAGAATTGGAGTGGTAACTTTCTTACAATTGATGAAAGAATATTAAAATATTAACAAGTGGCCAATTTTGTTTCATCTATATTCACGTCCACTTCGCCCAAATATTTTTAAGAAAATCCCAGACATCAGGCAATTTCATCCACAAATACTTGAATGTATGTCTAAAATATAATCTTTTAAATATAATTATTATAAGATGCTATGGGAAAATGGATGTGGCTCAAGCAATTGAGCTCCTGTCTACCACATGGGAGGTCCCAGTTTCCGCTCCCAGTACCTCCTGAAGAAAATGAGCAAGACAGCAAACTGAAGCAATGAGATGATGCAACAAGAGACACAAGGAGGAAAACATAATGAGAGCACAACAAGGTAGGGAGCGGAAGTGGCTCCAGAGATTAGGCACTTCCCTCCCACATGGGAGGTCCTGGGTTCAGTTCCCCTTGCCTCCTAAAAGGAAGACAAGCACACAACGAGCACACAACGAATAGACACAGCAAATGCAAACAGAGGGTGGGAAGAAATAAATAAATCTTAAAAACAAAAGATGCTATGAACATTCATGAAAAAGTTTCTTAAACAGTAACACACCGAAAGAAAATTAACAGTAATTTCTTAATGTTATCAAATATCTAGTGCTCGAATTTCTTCAATTGTCTCATAATATTTTTTGCAATTCCAATCAAGGGTACATAGCTGAAGTTTCTTTTAATCTGTACATTCTCCTTTTTTATTTTTTGAAATTTATTTGTTGATGAAATCAGATAATTTGTTCTGTAAAATTTCCAACATAATGGATTTTTCTGATTGCATCCCTATAGTATCATTTAATGTATTTCTTTGTCCCTTGTATTGCCTATAAACAGGCAGTTATATGTAAAGGCTTGTTCAGATTCATGTTCCATTTGGGAGGAGACAAGAATACTTCATAAGAGGGGTTGTATTCTTCCTATTGCATCTCCTCAGAAGACACATAACATGTTTGAATGTATTTTTGTGTTGTTAAAACTGATCAATGTCAGTGGAATAGAATTGACAATCTAGAAATATATCGTCACCTATACAGTCAACTGGTGTTTGACAAACCTACCAAGCCCACACTAATGGGAAAAAAGTCTCTTCAACAAATGGTGTTGGGATAACTGGATATCTATAACCATAAGAATGAAAGATGACCCCCATCTCACCCCCTATACAAGAATCAACTCAAAATGGATCAAAGATCTAAATGTAAAAGCCAGGACCATAAAACTACTAGAAGAAAATGTAGGGAAACATCTTCAAGACCTTGTAGTAGGTGGTGGTTTCTTGGACCTTACACCCAAAGCACATGCAACAAAAGAAAAATTAGATAAATGGGACCTCCTCAAAATTAAACACCTTTGCACCTCACAGGAACTTGTCAGAAGGGTGAAAAGGCAGCCAACTCAATGGGAAAAAATATTTGGAAATCACATATCTGATAAGGGTTTAATATCCAGGATATATAAAGAGATGTTACAACTCAACAATAAAAAGACAAATGACCCAATTAAAAAATGGGTCAAAGACTTGAATAGACATTTCTCTGAAGAAGAAATACAAATGGCAAAAAAACACAGGAAGAAATGCTCAACATCACTCATGATTAGGGAAATGCAAATCAAAACTACAATGAGATATCATTTCACACCTATCAGAATGGCCACTATGAAAAAGACAGAGAACTACAAGTGTTGGAGAGGATGTGGAGAGATAGGAACACTTCTTCACTATTGGTGGGAATGCAGGATGGTGCAACCACTATGGAGGACTGTTTGGCAGTTCCTAAAGAAGTTGAATATAGACTTACCATGTGACCCTGCAATACCACTACTGGGTATATACCCAGAAGAACTGAGAGCAGTGACACGAACAGACATCTGCACACCAATGTTCATAGCCACATTATTCACCATTGCTAAAAGTTGGAAACAACCCAGGTGTCCATCAACAGATGAATGGATAAACAAACTGTGGTCTATTCACACGATGGAATATTATGCAGCTGTAAGAAATGAAGTCATAAAGCATATGGCAACATGGATGAACCTGGAGGACTTTATGTTGCGTGAAGCAAGCCAGACACAAAAGGACAAATACTGTATGAATGCCTTACTATGAACCAAATATATTGTGTAATATATTGTTTGATTCAAAAAAAAAAAAGTAAATCAGATCTACTAGACTTCCTGGCTTAAAACCCTCCAAAGGCTTCTGTTGTGTTAGGAATGAAAACCGAATCCTGACCACAAAGCCTTGAACTTGTCTGGCTGCTGCTTCCCTCTCTGCTCTCATTCACTTGACCTATTACTCCTATTCTCCAGACCAGGTCACACCCATTCTGAGACATTGCTCAATCCCTTCTGCCCTTAGGGCTTTTGCACCTTTCCCTGCTCTTCCCCCAGGGCTTTCCAGTAGCCTTTTTCTCGTCATTCAGGTCTCAGCCTCAGAGTTTTTTCTCTCCAGAGGCTCTCTCTGAGCCTCCAGGCTGTACTTTATCATCAACCACTTTTTTTTTTTCTCTGTATAGCATGCATTAATTACTTTGTGAATTTTCTGGTCTATTTTTCACTGCCTGTCTGCCCCACTAGAATGTAAGCTCTGCAGAAGCAGGGAACAAGTTCTCTCTTATCCACCACTATATCACTAGAACATTCAATAGTGCTTGGCATATAGTAAAGGCTCAAAAAATATTTATTTATTTATTTATTTTTAATTTTTTTTTTCTCCAAAACTTTATTTCAAGGTTATTCACCTCACTGTTAATCAGGTGTACAGGTAATGTTCTGTGCCAGTATCACTAGGTCTGCACATTGTTGTGGCAACGGACTTCGAGAAAACCCATTTCCTGGCACCCAAAAGTTAAGTTATTTTTTTTTCAAAACTCCCAATACTTGCAAAAGTATTACATGCACCGTTTTCCCACCAATCTTTAAATCTGAACTTACATTATTAATCAATGGATGTTAAAATGAAGTCATTTTAACAAATTATGACTATACAAATCAAAATACTACTAGATAATATTAGACAAGGGTATTTTACAAACACTACATTACATATTACTTTGCAATCTGAAACATTACATTTCATATTTGTTTAAGTATATTTTAGATAACTGAAACTTCACAGAATTTAACAAGTTTAAAAAGTTTAGTTCTGTACATTAGTTCCAACTACCTCTATTTTACAATCTATAAGGCTCGTGTCATAGCTCAGCACCAAAAAAGATCTACAGACCTGCCTAACTTTTTCATCCCACATAAGAGTTTTTGCTTGTTGTTTTAAGGTGAAAGTCTGAGAATACTTTATACATTCTACTTCCAGACCCTAAAGTTGAATATTCTTTTTGGCGAGGCCAACTTAGGTTGTACCTTCTTATTTTCATTGAACAGATACCAAAGAAAGAAAAAAAAGAAAAGAACACTTACACCATGAATTAAGGTTGTCAGTCTTTAAGTTGAATTTATAACACTGAAGCACCAAAAGTAACCAAATAACATCCTGTCCCTATCCTACCTCTTTCCTTTAAATAAAAGAAGGCAGCCAGAAAAAAAGGTTTCATTTATCCTTCAAAATAAGGTGCTAAGAAGGATGCAACAACAAAGAAATATTTATTTAAAAAAAAAAAAAAACTGATCAATGGGTCCAAATGTCACCTCAAGAAAAAGTAAACGCTTTTTGGACAAGGGTGTCAAGCCCAGTTCATGGGGGAAATAGTCTCTTCAACAAACAGTGCTGGAAAACTGGAAATCCACATGCAAAAGAACAAATGTGGGCCCCTACCTCTCATCATATACAAAAATTAATTCAAAATGAATCAACAGCCTAAATATAAGAGCTAATACTATAAAACTCTTATAATAAGGAAACCTAGGGAAATATCTCCAGGACCTTATAGTGTGCAATGAATTTTTAGATTTTACACCATAAAGTACAAGTAACAAAAGAAAAAAATAGACAAAATGGACTCCATCAAAATTAAAAACTTTTGTGCACCAAAGAAAAATATCAAGATAGTAAAAAGACAACCCACAGAATGGGAGATAATATTTGGAAATCACATATCTGATAAGGGTTTAATATTCAGAATATATAAAGAACTTCTACAACTCAGTGACAAAAAGACAAACAACACAATTAAAAATTGGGCCAAGAATTTGAATAAACATTTCTCCAAAGAAGATATCTAAATGGCTTGTAAGTATATGAAAAGATTCTCAGCATCATTAGCCATTATGGAGATGCAAATTAAAACCACAATGATATACCACTTCATACCCACTAGGGTGGCAATTATTAAAAAGTCTGAAAATAATAAGTGTTGTTGAGAATGCAGAGAAATAGGAACTCTCATACATTATTGGTTGGAATATAAAATGGTGCAACTGCTGTGGAAAACAGTTTGGCAGTTCCTCAGAAAGTTAAACCTAGAATAACCATATGACCCATCAATTCCATTCCTAGGTATATACCCCAAAGAATTGAGAGCAGGAACTTGGACAGAAATTTGTATACCAATGATCATTGTATCATTATTCACAAATTGCTAAAACATAGAAACAACCCAAGAGTCTATCAATAGATGAATGGTTAAACAAAATGTGATATATCCAATACAATATTATTCAAAGCCATAAAAAGAAATTAAATACTGGGTACATGCTACAACATGGATGAATCTTGAAGACATCATGTTAAGTGATGTAAGCCAGACACCAAATAACAAATATTGTATTATTTATCTTATATGAAATACCTAGAATAAGCATATTCATAAGACAGAAAGCAGAATAGTGGTTACCAGGGCTGTGGGGTGGGAGTTATTACTAAATGAGTATGGGTTTTGGTTTGGGATGATGAAAATAGTCTGGAAATTGACAGTGGTGAAAGTTACACAGTATTGTCAATGTACTTAATGTCAAAGAATTGTCCACTGTGACAGTATGAGATTTTTGTAAATCCCAAAAAGAGAAAGATTATGTTTGTAAACTATTCTTCTGAGTATGATACCCTTTGATTATATTGGGTTCAGGTAAGCGACCCTTGATTAAATTACTTGTTAAGATTAGGCTTGGATTCAACCACATCAGTAAGGCAAGACTCAGGTAAGTCCCCGCCCCCTTAGTGGGTCAATATAAACCAACACTCAAGAAGACACACAGAGGAAAGAACTTTGTCATTTTGATCCTGCCATGTGACAGAAAGGAGAAGGTTCAAACAGCTAAAGTACCAGGGAGAGATGCATAATTTTCCTGATAGTTTACAGCTGACCTTGGGAAGAGAGCCGAGACTGATAAAGGAAGCGCAGAGGGGAAGGCTGTTCCCTCGCAGAGATCAGCAACCTTCTTGCTTCAACACATGGCAACTGACTTTGGTGAGAAAACAACCTTGAGTTGGACTCTTTAGGGCCTTGTAACTGTAAGCTTTTATCCCAAATAAATACCCTTTATAAAAGCCAACAGATTTCTGGTACTTTGCATTGGCACCCCTTTGGCAGACTAATACATCCATTTAAAATGGTTAAAATAATTTTTATGTTATGCATATTTTTATCACAATTAAAAATAAAATTAATTTCCAAAATGTACAGTTAAATTACTGTATTTTAGTCTTTTGAAATAATTCTTTTTTTTTAAGAGATAACTTTTTTCTTTCTTTTTTTTTTTTTTTTTCAGGATTGAACCCAGGACCTCCTACATGTGAAGCATGAGCTTAACCACTGAGCTACACCCACTCTACCTACCAATTTGATACACAGGTTAATTTATTTTGTTTTGGATTATGAGTAATGGGTTTTTTATTTGATTTTTTATTGAAGTGAAATTTAAATACAGTGAAATGTACAGCTCTTAATTGTATAATTTAATATTTGACAAATGTATAAATCTGTGGCAGTTTGAGTCTTTTTTTTTTTTTTAAGGCCGAAATGGTGCAGAACTTTTAATGTTTTACAGTACTACCAATTAATAATACAAGAACAGAGATCACATTAATCAGGTATAAGAAAGCTGAAAATTTTAGGAAAGCTGCTATAAAATGTTAGAGCTATATATAGGGAAATGATTTAAACCATGATTATTGGTCTTTAAGCCAATTATTATGAAAGTCAAGTATGTTTTTTGAGCAGTTCTACACTGATTGTTTCTAGAATTTGTAAGTTATCCCAAATAGCAGTTTGACTTGTCTACAAAATCCACTTTTTATTTTATGTTTGACAATTCTTTTCAACTTAAGACTGCAAAGAATGGGAACCTTGTTTTCAAAACCCCTTATAATTCAGACCATTGCTTTTTTGTGTGTGCTTTTTGTTTGTTTGGTTGGTTGCTTGGTTGGTTGGTTTTTTTTGAGGTACCAGGGCTGGGGATTGAACCTGGGACCTCGCATGTGGAAGTCAGCACTCAATCACTGCACCACATAGGCAACCCTGAGTTGGTTTCTTGTCTTTTTGCTTGTGGTTTGTTTTTTTTTTGTTTTGTTTTTTTTTAGGAAGCACCAGGGACGAACCTGGGACCTCCCATGTGGGAAGCAGGCACTCAACCGCTTGAGCCACATTCACTCCCCAGATCATTTCCTTTTATTCACAGCAATTTGGGAATGCAAAAGCTTGGCTAATATCTCTTTTCCCATGACTAACTGCTGTAGCCCACAGTGAGAATTTTTGATACCATGCTTATTTTAACAGAATGTGCTCAGTTTATCTTTGCCCCCATAAATCACATTTTAACTCTTCCCTGGTATTCAAACCTAGTGAAGGCTCTTGGAACCCTTCCTTATTTTATTATGAAAATTAGTTTTACAATTACTTCTATGAAATCTTTTTTATCAGTCTATAATATGGGCTTTATAGAGTGGTAAACACTAATTTTTAGATAGGAAAATTTGGTCAGAGGAATAGCTCAATTCAGGCATATGTTTGATACTGTTGGCTTTTAAAACATAATTGGAATGTACAAGTTTTCATATTGCCTATACTGCCTCTGAAGCATAATGACAACAGTAAAAAAGAAATTAATGATGGGTTAGTTTGTCTCAAATGTCTAGCTTTCAGCAAAACAAATTAAAATTTGCGTTTCAATTTACCTGCCAAAAATACTTATACAAATTTCCAGGTTGGCAACATTTACTCTGCAATGTAAATTCAGAAGGAATTTCAGTGCATATTAAGATCCATACTTTTACTGAAGATTTTCATTGGCTCAGCTTCAGATTTCCTTTGCATGAAGACTCAGGGTCACAAAAAAACACAAGGCTAAAGACACTTAATTTGCTCATCTTGTTCAGTCCACTAGCTCCAAAGGGCTGAAGATATAACAATGTAAAGAAAGAATGAGTATGGAAATCTCATACTCAAAACTTATAAGTTAATGACTATTCTTTATATTTTGTACATGAGGAAGGTAGAAATTTGATTTTCACAACACTGCTTGTCATTTCTAATCTGCAAGGTAAAATTTGGGTTGAAAATACAAAATCCAAAGAAGCCTTCCCAATCAAACCCATTCCTTCCAAAGAGGGAAAGTAATGATCAGGTCTGATATCAAAGAAGAGTTTTGAGCCTGTTGAGATGAATTTAGAAGACAGTACATTCACTTGCCTCCTTGAGCCATAATAGCATCTCTTTTTAGTAAACAGTGCACCAGTTGCTGCCATCACTTGGCATCAGTCCACCAGTAATGAGCAAAATAAGGCCAACAAACTACAAAATTCCAAGTCTACCAAGCGTCAACAGCTTTCCTACTGCTGTACCAGTGTGTCCCACACAGAAACCATCTACTCCAAAAATCCCAGGGGGCAGATGTGGCTCAAATGGTTGGGCGTCCATCTCCCATATGGAGGGACCTAGGTTCGATCCCTGAGACCTCCTGCTAAAATAAAGAAAAATATAGAAGGTGTGCCATCAGGCCCCGCGCGCAGGCAAGCCCCAGGCCCTGCACAAGGGCGTGCTGGGCACCGCCAAGCCACACAGCATGATGATGATGTAACAGGAGAGTGACATAAGGGAGAGCCAAGACGAGATGCACCAAAAAAAAAAAAAACACAGGAACTGAGGTGGGACAGGTGGCAGAACGCCTCTCTTCCACATCGGAGGTTCCCAGGTTTGAATCCCAGTGAAGACAGAAGAGGGATGAGAAGAGAGGGCAGGAAAGACACAGAGAATTGCCCAGCAAATGGACACAAAACAACAAAAACAGGGGGGAGGTTAAAATGAATTTAAAAAGTATATAAATAAATAAATAAATATTTTTAAAAACAAATCCCAGGAAGAAAGAGTAAAGTGGTTATGAAGTAGTGTCTGGTATACTTTATACAAGGTTTATTTTCTCATAGGAATATCCTAGGGCTGGCACACTCTATTCCATCCAGGGACTGGCACTGGATTGAAGTGTGCTCCACATCACCATAAGCCTGGCCACCAAACTTGCGACAACCATAACTGAGCTCCTGGGATGCAGTCAATTTTCAACATGATCCACTGGGTCTCTACATTCTATAAATTCATCAGGTCGGGCAACCCCCCAGCACCATCTTCCTGGGCCCTGAATCTCTTGTGGACCCCAGAAAACCCTGTTCTTTAAGCTAGTCCATTCCTGTGCATGTAAACCTATTGTATGTGGAAACTTTTGATTAAATTACTTCAGTTAAGGGCCTTTGATTAGATTGCATGATCCAGGGTGAGTCTTAATCCTCTTACTGGAATCCGTTATAAACGAGCAATTAAAAAGCTGCAAATACAGAGAAGAGCTGCAGAGACAGAGAGGAACATGGAAGCTGACAGGAAGTCACTTTAGCCAGAAGCTAAAAGCAATGAGACCCAGAGGAAAGGGGAGAGAAGAGGGGACGCTGCCATGTGCTTGATCATGCACAGGTGCAGCTTGGGGAGAAAGGATCTCCTGATGATACCTTGATTTGGATATTTCCACAGCCTCAGAACTGTAAGCTTATAAATTAATAAATTCCCATTGTAAAAAACAACCCATTTCTGGTACATTGCTTTGGAAGCTGTTAGCAAACTAAAACAACATCCATGAAACCTACACAACAAACAAGACATAAAACATTTTCATCATCACTCCAGAGAGTTTTTTCATGGCCCCTTCTAGTCAATCCCCATTTCCCAAGGCAACCATATTCTAATTTCTATCATCATAGATTAGGTTTGCCCATTCTACAACTTTGTATAAATGCATTTATATTGTACATAGTCTTTTTTTTTTTTTTTTTTTTTTTTTTACCGGGAGGTCCCGGGGATCGAACCCGGGTCCCTCCATATGGGAGATGGACGCCCAACCAGTTGAGCTACATCCGACCCCCTGTACATAGTCTTTTGTGTCTGACTTCTTTTGCTCAACATAAAAATTTTGAGATTCATTCATGTTGTTGTGTGTATCAGTTCATTCTCCTCCCCACCCCAGGGACTGAACCCAGGACCTCGTACATGGGAAGCAGGCACTGAACCACTGAAATACAGCCACTCCCCTCATTCTTTTTTTTTTAAATTGCTCAGTAGTATTCTATTGTATACATGTACCAAAATTTGTTTATTACATCTCCTGTTGATGGATACTGGGGTTGTTTTGGGCTATTATAAATAAAGCTACTATGAACATTCATGAACAAGTCCTTGTGGACATGTGTTTCCATTTCTCTTGGGTAGATACCTAGGAAAGGAATTGCCAGGTCATAGGATGGGTGTCTGTTTTACTTTATAACAAACTGCCAGACTGTTTTAGAAAATGGTTGTATAATTTTATATTCCCACCAATAATATATGAGAGTTTCAGGTACTCGACATCCTCAGGGTGAAGTAGTAACTGTTTTATTTTTTAACTTATCATGGTAACATATATACAACTCAAAATTTCCCATTTAACTACTTTCAAGTGTACAATTCAAGGGTATTAATTATATTCACAATTACATTCACAATGTTGTGCTACTATAATCAACATCCATTACTGAAACACCTTCAACACCCCAACAGAAACTCTGCACCTGTTAGGCAGTGATTTCCCATTTCCCCTCCCCCAGACCCTGGTAACTCATATTCTACTTTCTGTCTCTATGAATTTGCTTATTCTAGGTATTTCATTTAAGTGAAATCATGTAATATCTGTCCTTTTGTTTCTGGCTTATTTCACTCACTCAACATGATGTCTTCAAGATTCATCCATGTTACAGCATGTATCAAAACTTCACTCCTTTTTGTGGCTTAATGATATTCCATTTTATATACATACCACATTTGTTTATCCACATTTGTTGATGGACACTTGGTTGTTTCCACCTTTTGGCTATTGTGAATAATGCTGCTGTGAACATTAGTATTAAATTATCTGTTTCAGTCACTGCTTTTGATTTTGGAAGTTGGATTACCGAGTCTCATGTTAATTCTATATTCAACTTTCTGAGGAATTACTGTTTTTTTAAATTAACTTTATATACAATTTACATGCAATAAAACATGGAGTTTTATGATGTGTAGAGTTTAATGAGTTCAACAACTATATATACATTATAACCACCAACCCAATAAAGTACAGAATATATTCATTACCCTAAAAAGTTCCCTTGTACTCCTTTTGTAGTCAATTTCCATCCCAGTGGACTTGCTTTCTGGCACTGTAGATTAGTTTTTCCTGTTCTAGCATTTCATATACGTTGATTCATTCAGTGTGTTCTTGTGGTAGCCATGAAAATGCACCACCAAGATCTGCTTTCAGGGAGCATAATTCACGGGCAGCCTTGGCTGCTACCCTTCTCAATCAACTACCACATTTGTGCTGAAGCCATACTTCCCACAGGCTACTTCCAGCCAATGCCCGAGCACAGCAAGGTTACAAAGACAAGCATATTCCTGCAAAACACAAGATTCCTCCAACAGATCCCTTTGGCTTGAGGATTATTCATCAGCCTGACCAAATTTTTCTTGGAACCATGCTGCGTGTCAAGACTATCCTTTTCCTTCTCTCCCTCTCCTTCCACAGGTGTCAGACTCGCATCTTGGTCTGAAGCCTCTCGCTGCTTTCTCTTGATTCCTCCCTGTGATGGTTTAAATTATATTCACAAAGTCTTTCACATTCCTGTCAGAGGGCAGAGCCAATTTCCTTCACCTTGAGGGTTAACTATATTTAGTGACTTCCTTCTAATAACATTGCTCACTAACATTTGGTATTGATGTGATGGTGTGTGATTGCCAACACTATCATTAAAAGAAATGTGGCACACACACACACACCCACCCTTGTTCTCTCTTGGATTATTCACTATAGAGGAAGCCAGATGCCATGTCATGAGGATATTCAAGTAGCCATATGGAGAGGCCTACATGATGAGGAACTGAAGTATCATGCCAACAGCCATTAGAGTCAGCCATCTTAAAAGGAGATCCTCCAGCCCCAGTCAAGCATTCAGATTACTTCAAGCCCCAGTCGACTTCTTGATTGCAACTTCTTGAGAAACCCTAGCAGAACTACCCAAATAGGTTACTCCCAGATTCTTGATCCTTACAAACTATGTGAAATAATAAATACATTATTTTAAGCTACTAAGTTTTGGGGTAATTTGTTTCAAAGCAATAAATAACAATTCCGGGAAGATGGGGGACTAGAAAGACACGGGACTCTCTTTTCCCCCAGAAAATAGCTAGAGAACAGGCTTGAAAGACCAGGAAAAAAATCTTCTAGAGTTTAAGAAACCAGGCAAAGGATGGACACTGGCAAGAAGAAAGAGGGCAAAGGAAAAGAATCACGACAGCAAAACTTTAAGTTAAAACCAGCAGCTGCTCCTGCCAGCACCCTCCCCCATACAAAAGACACTTTAGAATTCTCAGGCCTCTGGGATGGCTACAGACAAAGGGGGCTCCAGGGATCCACCACCCCAGGAAAGGTCAGAGAGGACACAGCCTGACTGACTCAGCTTTTGACCCACAAATTTGGTCTGCTGTATCCCTCGAGCTCTTCCAGGACAGGTGGGGCTGCACCATTGTTTGACTTGAGCCCACTCAGGACTAAAGAGATCCTGGACTAAAGAGATCCAACCCTCCCAATCTCCCTTTCTACTGACCAAGACTGATTGTTGAGGACGCAGAGGGGAGTGGAATCATTTTCTACACAGGAAAAATGAGGGGGCTGCCAGTGAAGGCTGGAGAGCTATCTCTGAGAAAGTTTGAATTACAAAGCTCTTAGTATCTATCACATTGATCTGGTCAATGTTGTAGCAAACACACTCCTACCAGGCACTGAACTGAGAGGGCTGCCAAAGAGCACCATTTGCTGGCAGACCAAGGAAGTGCACATGAGGAAATTAAAAGCAAATAAGTAAGAGAGGTTTTTTCGACTTTATAGCCTCCTTCCCCAAGGCCCTAGGAAGTGGGTCTGAAACCCAATACTGGGTCCAGAGCCCAGTTTTGAGCAACTAACAGGGACAATTTTAACGATCCAGGTTGAACCAAGAATCAAAGAGCAGCAGTATCACACAGCCTCCCACCACTAAATGCTGATTAGAAGAGTAACAGAGCTCATGGGAATGAAAGATATGATAGGTGAGATCAAAAACACATTAGAATGGGAAGCGGCTGTGGCTCAATCAGTAGGGCTCCTGTTTACCGTGTGGGAGGCCCCGGGTTCGGTTCCCGGGGCCTCCTGGTGAAGGCAAGCCCGCCCGCACGGCGTGGTTAGCTGACCCAGCAAGCACAAGCAGCAACGGGGGGATAAATGAATAAATAAATAAAATCTTAAAAAATAATAAAAATAAAAAAATAAAAAATAAAATAAAAAATTTGGGAAGCGGCTGTGGCTCAATCAGTAGAGATCCCATTTACCATATGGAGGTCCCGGGTTCGGTTCCCGGGCCCTCCTGGTGAAGGCAAGCCCGCCCGCACGGCGTGGTTAGCTGACCCAGCGAGCACAAGCAGCAAGGGGGGGATAAATGAATAAATAAATAAAATCTTAAAAAAAAAAAAAACACATTAGAATGCAAATATTCTCACTGTCCTGATTTTGGGATAATCAGGGTAGGCTAACCATTTGCTATATTAGAAACCATGCATGTGTCCTCAAACCTAGTTTTTCTCCCTAGGTCTGGTTTTTAGAATGCTGGTGATAAACCAAGCCTGATTTATTATATGACCATCCTGTATGGAAAATGACTGTAACTCTAGGTATCTTTGGTCAACCTTAAGAGATATAGCAGGGGGCGAATGTGACTTAAATGGTTGAGAGTCTGTTTCCTATGAGGAGGGACCTGAGTTCGATCCCCGGGACCTCCCGGTAAAATAAAAGTATAGAAGGTGCGCAGGTGCACCGTCAGGCCCCGCAAGCAGGTGAGCCCCCTGGGCCCTGTGAGCAGGTGAGCTGTCTTGCCCTGCGAGTGGTTAGGCCATTGGGCCCCACTGAACCAAGCAGAAAGATGATGACATAACAGGAGAGAGACGCAGGGGACAGCCAAGATGAGACATGCCAAAAAACCAGGAACGGAGGTGGCGTAGGTGGCAGAACGCATCTCTTCCACATCGGAGGTTCCCAGGATTGAATCCAGGTGAAGACAGGAGGAGAAGGATGAGAGGAGAGGGAAGGAAACAGACACAGAGAATTGCCCAACGAATGGACACAAAAACTACAAAAACGGGGGGGGGGGGGGATAAAATGAATAAAAAGTAAATATATATTTAAAAAAATAAATGTAAAAACAAAAACAAATTTTAAAAAATTCAAAAAAAAAAAAAAACAAAACACACACACACATTAGAGGGAAGCAGATATGGCTCAATTGGTTGGGTTCCCATTTACCATGTGGGAGGCCCTGGGTTTGATCCCCGGGGCCTCCTGGTAAAGGCAAGCCAGCCCATGTGGTGCGGTGAGCTGGCACAACAAGATGATACAACAAAAGGAGACAAGCAGACACAGAAAAGTGCACAGCAAATGGACACAGTGAGCACAAGCAGCAAGGGAAGGATAAATAAATAAATAAAAATAAATCTTTAAAAAAAAAACACACATTAGAGGGGGCTGAGGTGGGCACCTCCCTCCCACATGGGAGGTCCCAGGTTCAGTTCCTGGTGCCTCCTAAAGAAGACAAACAAACAGCAATCAGACAACAAGTAGATATCAAGCAAAAACAATGAGCAGACAATGAGCAAAAAAAAAAAAAAGAGCAAAATACAAGAAAAAACAACAAGCAGACAATAAGAAAAAACAACCAGCAAGACAATGAACAGACAACAAGCAAAAAAAACAAAACAAGTAGGGAGTGGATTTGGCTCAAGCAGGTAAGTGCCTGCCTCCACATGGGAGGTCCTGGGTTTGGTTCCCAGTGCCTTCTAAAGAAAAACCAAACAGACAATGAGCAGATAATGAGCAAAACAACAACAACAACAACAAAAAATAAACAACAGACAATGAGCACAAACAATGAGCAAAAAAGCAATAAGCAAAAACAACTAGCAAATAGCCATCTTAGGGGGGCGGGATGACACATCAGAGGCATACAACTGCAGACCTGAAATGAAAGAAGAAAGAATCAGTGATACAGAAGACAGAACAGCTGAAGTAGAAGAGAGAAAACAACAGTAAGAGAAAAGAATGGAAAAAATTGAGCAGGGGCTGAGGGAGTTGAATGATAACATGAAATGCAACATATGTGTCATGGGAATATCAGAAGGAGAAGAGAAGGGTAAAGGGGCAGAAAGAGTATTTAAAGAAATAATGGCTAAAAATTTCCCAGCTCTCATGAAAGAAATGAACTTACATGTCCAAGAACAGCAGTATACCCCAATCAGAATGAATCCAAATAGTCCTACTCAAAGACACTGCTCAGAATGTCAAACATCAAAGATTAAGAAAAAGTTCTGAGAGCAACAAGGGAGAAGCAAACCATCACATACAAGACACAGTAAGATTTAGTATGGATTTCTCATCAGAAACCATGGGGGCAAGAAGACAGTGGCATGATAAAATTAGGATACTGAAAGAGAAAACTGCAGGCCGAGAATTGTTTGTCCAGCAAAATTGTCCTTCAAATATGAAGGTGAGTATAAAATATTCACTAACAAACAGAAACTAAGAGACTTTGTAAAAAAGAATCCACCTTTGCAGGAAATAGTAAAAGAAGACTTAAAGCCTGCAAGAAGAAGACAGGAGAGAGAGACTTGGAGGAGAATATAGAAGAAAGAATAGCAGAAAGGATAACCAAAAGTGTAAAAAGACAAACAAAAATATGACATATGAAAACCAAAGAATAAAATGGTGGAAGTAAAAATTGCATTCAAAGTAGTATCATTCAATATGAATGGATTAAACTCCCCAATCAAAAGATATAGGCTCCTAGGGGTCAGATGTGGCTCAACTGGTTGGGCGTCAGTCTCCCATATGGAGGGACCCGGGTTCGATCCCCGGGACCTCCCGGTAAAAAAAAAAAAAAAAAAAGATATAGGCTGACTGAATGGATTTTTAAAAAATGAGCCATCCATATGCTGCTTACAAGAGACTTATCTTAGATCCAGGCATACAAACCTGCTGAAAGTGAAAGGCTGGAAAAAAATACTCCACACAAACAGTAACCAAAAAAGAGCTATACTAGTAGACATGAAACAGACTTTAAATGCAAAAATGTTATGAGTTACAGAAGGCCATTATATATTAATAAAAGGGACAATCCACCAGGAAGATATAACAGTCATAAGTATTTATGCATCTAACCAGGGTGCCCCAAAATATATGAGACAAACTCTGGCAAAACTGAAGGGAGAAATAGACATCTGTACAATAATTGATGGAGACTTCAACGTAACACATTAGTAGACACAACTAGAGAGAAGGTCAATAAGGAAGCAGAGAACTTGAACAATACGATAAATGAGTAAGACCTAACAGACATATAGAGAACATTGCATCCAAACTCAGTGGGTTATACATTCTTCTCAAGTACCCATGGATCTTTCTCCAGGATAAATCACACGTTAGGGCACAGTGGAGTTCTCAGTAAAAGTAAAAAGATTGAAATTATACAAAGCACCCTCTCAGATCGTAATGGAATGAAACTGGAAATCAATAATAGACAGGAAACAGATAAATTCACAAATACATGGAGGCTAAACAACACACTCCTAAAGAATCAGTGGGTCAAAGAATAAATCGCAAGTGAAATCAGTAAATATATTGAGATAAATGAAAATAAGAACACAACTTATCAAAACATATGGGATACAGCCAAGGCAGTGTTGAGAAGGAAATTTATAGTGCTAAATGCCTGTATTAAAAAAGAAGAGGGAGCAGATGTTGAGCACCCACCTCCCATATGGGCAGTCCCAGGTTTGGTTTCCAGTGCCTCTAAAGCAGACAAACAAACAACAAGCAGAAAACCAGCAGACAACGAGCAAAATCAACAAGCAGACAATGAGCAAAAATAAACGAGCAGGGAGCGGATATGGCTCAAGCAGTTGAGCATCTACCTTCCACATTGGAGGTCCCAGTTTCAGTTCCCAGTGCCTTGTAAAGAAAAAACAAACAGACAACGAGCAGAAAACAATGAGCAGACAATGAGCAAAAAAACAACCAGCAGACAACAAGTGCAAACAATGAGCAAAAACAGTGAGCAAAGAAATAACAAGCAAACAGATGAGGGAGCCATCTCGGGGGGGGGGGGGGGGCAAAGGGGAAAGAGCTAAACTCAAAGATTTAACTGAAGAACTGGAGAAACTAGAAAAAGAACAGCAAACCAATCCCAAAGCATGCAAAAGGAAAGAAATAATAAAGATTAGAACAGAAATAAATGAAATTGAGAATAAAAAAAACAAAAGAGAAAATCAACAAAACCAAAAGCTGGTTCTTTGAGAAGATGAGTAAAATTGACAAACCCCTAGCTGGACAAAGAAAGAAAAAAAGAAAGAAGATGCAAATAAATACAATCAGAAATGAAAGAGGGGAAGTTATGACTGACCCCACAGAAATAAAAAGGATTATAAGAGGATATTATGAGAAACTGTATGCCAACAAACTAGACAATCTAGATGAAGTGGACAAATTCCTAGAAATACACAAACAACCTACACTGATGCTACAAGAAATGCAAGAAATTAACAAACCAATCACATTTAAAGAGATTGAATGTGTCAACAAAAATATCCTAACAAAGAAAAGTCCAGGACCAGATGGATTCACAGGTAAATTCTACCAAGAATTTTGAAAAGAATTAACACAAATCCTGTTTAAACTCTTCCAAAAAATTGAAGAGGAAGGAAAATTACCCAACACAGTTTATGAAGCCAATACCAAATCCAGATAAAGACACTACAAGAAAAGAAAACTATAGACCAATCTCTCTAATGAACATAGATGCAAAAATTCTCAACAAAATTCTTACAAATCGAATCCAACAATATATCAATGCTGTCCTGATTTTGTGATAATCAGGGTAGGCTAAATATTTGCTATATTAGAAACCATGCATGTTTTCAGAATGCTGGTGATATACCAAGCCTGATTTATTATATGACCATCCTATATGGGAAAGGACTGTAACTCTAGGTATCTTTGGTCAACCTTAAGAGATATAGCAGGGGGGTGGATATGGCTCAAATGGTTGGGCATCCGTCACCCATATGGAGGGACCTGGGTTCAATCCCTGGGACCTTCCAGTAAAAATTGAAAAAAAAAGAATATAATAGGCATGCAGGCCACCAGGCTTAAAGCGCAGGGCACCAGCAGGCCCCACACGCGGGTGCGCTGTCAGGCCCTGCCGAGCCACGCAGCAAGATGATGATGTAACAGGAGTGTGACACCAGGGAGAGCCAAGATGAGATGCACCAAAAAAACAGGAACTAAGGTGGCACAGGTGGTAGGACACTTCTCTCCCACATCAGAGTTTCCCAGGATTGAATCCCGGTGAAGACAGGAAGAGAAGGATGAGAAGAGAGGGCAGAAAACAGACACAGAGAATTGCCCAGTGAATGGACACAAAAACAGCAAAAATGGGGGCGGGGGGCAGTGAAAATGGATAAAAGTAAATGAAAAAAAATAGGGTGGGTTGGGTGAAAAATACAGCAAATGTAAGGTATGGACTATAGTTAGTACTATAGTAATATTTTGACGATATTCTTTCATAAATTCTAACAAATGTTTCACAACAATGCAAGGTATTGGTGGTGGGGTGATGTATGGGAACCCCGTATGATGTTATGCATGTTTGTTTTGTAAGTTCACAGCTTTCACTATACACTCTTTGTTGATGTATGTTCATGTATGAATGATATACTTCAATGAAATAAAATTAAATTTAAAAAAACAATGTATCAAAAGACTTATACATCAAGACCAAGTGGGATTTGTTCCTGGTATGCAAGGATGGTTCAACATAAGAAAATCAATCAATATAATACACCACATTAACAAATTGAAGGGAATAAAACCACATGATCATCTCAATAGATGCAGAAAAGGCATTTGACAAAATCAAAAATCCTTTTTTGATAAAAATACTTCAAAAGATAGGAATAAAAGGAAAATTCCTCAATATGATAAAAGGCATATATGAAAAACCCACAGCCAACATCATACTCAATGGGGAAAGGTTGAAAGCTTTCCCCCTAAGATCAGGAACAAGACAAGGATGCCCACTGTCACCATTGTTATTCAACATTGTACTAGAAGTTCTAGCTAGGGCAATTAGACAAGACAAAAAAAATAAAGGCGTCCAAATAGGAAAAGAGGAAGTAAAATTCTCACTGTTTGCGGATGACATGATCCTGTATTTAGAAAATCCTGAAGTATCCACAACAAAGCTACTTGAACTAATAAATGAGTTCAGCAAAGTGGCAGGATATAAGATCAACACGCAAAAATCAGTAATGTTTTTGTACACTAGTACTGAACAATCTGAGGAGGAAATCAGGAGGAAAATTCCATTTTCAATAGCAACAAAAAGACTCAAACACCTAGGAGTTAATTTAACCAAGGAAGTACAGGACCTATATGCAGAAAACTACAAAACAATGCTAAAAGAAATTTAAAAAGACCTAAACAAATGGAAAGACATTCCGTGTTCATGGATTGGAAGAATAAATATCATGAAGATGTCAATCTTGCCCAAATTGATTTATAGATTCAATGCAATACCAATCAAAATCCCAACAGCTTACTTTGCAGAATTAGAGAAGGCAATTACCAAATTCATCTGGAAGGGTAAGTGCACCCGAATAGCCAAAAGTATTCTAAAAAAGAAGAGCAATGTGGGAGGAATTTCACTGCCTGACCTTGAAACATATTACAAAGCTACAGTGCTCAAAACAGCATGGTACTGGCATAAAGATAGACATATCGATCAGTGGAATAGAATTGAAAGTCCAGAAATAAACCCTCACCTGTACGGTCAACTGGTTTTTGACAAACCTACCAAGTCCATGTTAACAGGACAAAACAGTCTCTTCAAAAATGGTGCTGGGAGAACTGGATATCTATAACTAAAAGAATGAAAGAGGACCCCTATCTCACTTCCTATACAAGAATCAACTCAAAATGGATCAAAGACCTAAAGATAAAAGTCAGAACCATAAAACTACTAGAAGAAAAGATAGGGAAACTTTTTGTGATGATGAATTCACAACATTGTGATTATACTAAAAGCCATTGATTATCCACTTTAGATAGATCGTAGGGTATGTGAATATATCTCAATAAAACTGCTTAATAAATAAATAAATAATTGTGCAAAATTAGCCAGAAATAACAGCTATGTGCAGCAGGGGAAACACAGAGAGAGATTGAGAGGTGAAGAATTTTCTTATTTGTCTCTTTTTTGTTTATTATTATTATTATTATTGAAATAAAGAAAATGATGTAATAATGATTGAAGTGATTAATAGACAAATATATGATTATACCAAATACCATTGATTGTACACTTTGGATGAATAGTATGCTTTATTAATGTGTATCAACAAAATTGATCTGTTAAAAAAAATAATAACTAACAGACTCACCAATAAATCCCTTGCACATTTAATCATGTATTGACATCTGTTTCTTGGGAGACCCAACTAACACTGTACTCTTTTGTGTCTGGTTTGTTTCATTCAGCATAATGGTTTTGAAATTCATCTATGTTTTCACACGTCTTTTGTGGACATATAGTTTTCCTTTCTCTTGGGTAAACACCTAGGAGTAGGACTGCTGGGTCATAGGGTAGATGTTTCTTAACTTTATAAGAAACTGCCAAACACTTTTTTAAAGTGGTTATTACATTTCACACTACCACTAGCAGTATATGAGAGTTCTATTTGTTCCACATCCTTGCCAACATTTGATGTTGTTTTTTCAATTTTAGCCATTTGGTGGATGTGGCAGGCATTACATTGTGGTTTTAATTTGCAGTTCCCTAGGATTAATGACGTTGAGCTATTTTTCATCTACTTATTGGCCATTTAGATATCTTCCCATGTGAAAATACATTAGAATTATTTGCCCATTTCATAATTGGGTTATCTTTTTAAACTGATTTGTAGGAGCTTTTTAAAAAACACATTCTGGATCAAGTTCTTTGATTTTTCATTTTGATTTAATTTTTTATACTTAAAAGCATTTACGGGAAGCGGCTGTGGCTTGGTCAGTGGGGCTCCCGTTTACCATATGGGAGGCCCCGGGTTCGGTTCCCGGGGCCTCCTGGTGGGGGCGGGCCCGCCCGCACGGCGTGGTTGGCTGACCCAGCGAGCACAAGCAGCAAGGGGGGGATAAATGAATAAATAAATAAAATCTTTAAAAAAAAAAAAAAAAAGCATTTACATGATTTCGAAGTCAAATATACAAAATGGGATAAATTCAAAGAAGTCTACCTTCATCCCTGGCTGCTTCACTGTTTCCTCTCTTCTCTCATAGGTTATTTATTTATTTGTTTATTTACTTTTACTTTTTGTTATATCCTTTGGAGTCATTATTCACTCTTCTCTCTCTCTAACCCCACATTTGATCAGACAGGAAATCAGATTGGCTCTAGCTTTAAAATACTTTGTGTCTAACAAAAGGACAAATACTGTATGAATGCACTACCATGAACCAAATATATTGTGTAATATATTGTTTGATTAAAAAAAAATTACATGTATCCATTACATTTAATTGAGAAATGTATATATTTATTCATCTGTGTTTACTTTTTAGTTTTTAATTATGTTTTCAATTCTTAAATGTACAAAATAAAGTTTAAAAAAATTTGTAAAAAAAAAAACAAAAAAAACTTTGTGTCTAGAACCCTACCAATTCTCACCATTTCTACTGATACCACTCTGGGCTGAGTGATATCACTGCTCACCCAGATTATTGCAAGTTCTTCTGACTGACTTCCTGCTTTAATTTTTACAATTCCTAAAGTCTATTCTCAATACAGTAGCCAAAGTTACCCTGTAAAAGCCTAAGTCAAATCAATTATTCCTGTGATCGAAAGTTTGAAATTGATTCCCAGTTCACTCAGAGTAAAAGCTAAAGTCCTAACAAGGCCTATAAGACTCTATGTGATCTGGTCACTATTGTCTCTCTGATCATACCTCCTATTCCTCTTTCCCTCACTACTCTGCTCCAACCACAATGGGCTCCTGATATCCCTCGAATGTGCCGGGTGTACTGCTATACATTAAGGAATTTGTATTGGCTGTCCCCTCTACCTAGGAGGCTCTTCCCCCCCCAGATATCCAAATGGCTAATTCCCTAACCTCCTTCAAGACTTTGCTCAAGATTCATCTTCTCACTAAGGCCTAACCTGACCACTCTATTTAAAATAGCAATCTTTTCTTGCCCCTTCACCACTCTACCTCATCACCACACACTCACCGGCATTCCCAATCTCCTTAACCCATTTATTTCTTTCTTTATTTTCCACAGCACTAATCACTTTTTTTTTCCCCCAGGTATTTTTGAGGCCAGGGATTGAACCCGGGAACTCACATGTGGGAAGCTGACACTCAACCACTGAGCCACACTGGCTCCCCTGAGTTGTTTTTTTTTTTTCATTTGCTTGTTGTTTGTTTGTTTGTTTGTTTGTTTTTAGGAGGCACTGGGAACCAAACCCAGGACCTCCCATGTGATAAGCAGGTGCTCAACTGCTTGAGCCACATCCACTCCCTATTTACTTATTTTTTGCTTATTGTTCGTTATCTATCTTCCCCACTAGAACGTAAGTTCCACAAAAACACTTTGTGTGTTCCATTTACTGGTACACAGAAAGTACTCGATGCATATTACTGAATAAATAAATAAGTGAATTCCAGGCATGTGCTAAGCATATTAAAGAAATTGTCATTGGCCCACTTAATTCTCAAAATAACCCTTATAAGGTGGGGTGCTATTATCATTTTACAAAGGAGGAAACTGAAACACAGAGAAGGTAAGCAACTTACCCACATCCACACAGTTGGCAAGTAGGGAAGTCAGTTTCACAGAAGCAGCTGCATTTGAGTTAGGTTGTACCTCTTTAAATCCTTTGTGGAATAAGATGGAAACATTCCATGAATAAAGTAAATCAATAAATAACTCTTTACATAAAAATTGAGAAAAAAAGCATTCAAGGATAAAGAGACAGCCTGAACAGAAAGTAAAAGAATGACTGAGGGAAAGGCAAGTGGCTCAGACTGACTGTCTGAAAGGGTTAGTGGAAGGCATTTGCAGGAGATAATGTCAGAAAGGTAAGTTAGGGCATATCATGAAGGATCTTCAAGGAAGAACTGATGAGAAAGAAGAGAATGGTAATCTTGATACTGTAAAGGAAACACTATTTCTTCAACCCTAACATTCCTTGAAAGAAAATAATTCCATTCTATAATACTTTGAAAAAATGAAGCAAATTTTAATCCACACACCTGTGGCCTCAAAACTGTTATACGCTTACATGTGGATTCTCTCTACCACCACAAAGAAAGTCCTTAGAGACCCCTGTAACAAAAGTTTTGCTGAGACTAAAGGAAATGGTGATATTAGAGATTATAGCCAAATGCTGCCTTCCATCTCACAGGTTAATGGAATGGATAAGGGAAGTGTTAAACATAAATATTTCTTGTTCACTTTGAGAAATCACTTTCTTAGGTATATGAGGAGGAAGGGAAGAGAAGGGGAAATTTCCTCATCGACCTTTGCAATGTTCTGCAGGGGGAGGGTAAACTTGGTACCTTTGCTCTACCTACTTAATGTGAACAAATAGCAATTAGGTAAATTATTTGACAAATATTTATCATGGGTCTCCTGTGTATGCCAGACATAGTAGGAAATAGAGACTTCTTCCCCATCTCAACATCTTTAGAGATTATTTTACTCAGTGCCTTTTTAGAAGTTATTTTACTCAGTCCCTTTGCAGATAAACCAGCTGTTCAAGCTAAGAGCTGACCCTATGGCTGCTGATATGCATTATGATCATAGTATTTTCCCCCCAAACCAAGGATAAGCCTCTGGCACAGCAATCCTATAATACAACAAGCTTCTCTTGGTATAAAGAATGCTTTAAAGGCAGCACTAACTACAGAGTAAGAATCTGAGCTGCATGCAGCTCTCTTGAAATTTTGGTCGATAAGACCATGTAATGCAGCAGAGCAGACTGGAAATCTGCCAAACTAGCTCAGAGCCCCTAGAAAAACTATTGACATTCATTGGACTAGAAGGGAGAAGCCAGCATCTTTTCTCTGTCAATTATCAGAGCTGGCTTAAGTCTTATGAAAAATCTAGGCATTAAAAGGATTACGGTGCCCTCCTCTCCTACATACACATAATTTTAAATTAGTGTAATTAATTCCAGTAAAGTTCCAATTTTCTCATAAGGACAATTTAAATGCTTTATTTTAAATAATAAATATAAAATTATTTCCAAAAATATTTAGAGATGTTCTTCTCACTTTGTTAATATCCTAAGCATGTGCCTGACTTACCTATTAGATAATTTATCACTATATATCATGAACTGATGAAGGTCTGGAAGCTGAGAACCCCCTAACTGATTTAAACTTAGCCAAGGCTATAATTACTTTTCACACCATTTGGGATTTACACTTCTGCCTTGTGCCCACCCCAACGTACATCCATGAAGAGAGCCTATAACAGTGCCTTGCTCTTGTACCTCTTCTAACCTCCTCTTTCAGTGGTGAATCCTAAATTTCCACACAGAAGAAGCTTCAAGGAGGCAATGTGGTTGAAAGGAGGGCTTTTTTGAACCCAAGTTTCCATAGCACATAAAATTGGCAAAATGACATTTGTCCATATCAAAACTGGGGGAAGGGAAATGTGGGGAAGGGTAGCTGATGAAGATGGGCTAAATCCTTCTCCAATCCCACCTCCCAATTTCCCGAACTTGGTGGTGCCACTGCCTTCTTTAGTTTGATGGTGGAATATAAGGGATGCTACTGAATGGACAGCTAAATCATAATGGATTCATTCCAGGCTCCAACCATTGTTTCTCAGTAATCCCTACAGACATCAGATTATTTTCAACCTCACCACAACCATGTGATCAAGGGCCATGTGGATCGCGTTCATTCCTGCACCATTTAGAAATATATTAACCCCAGAATTCACTAGTGTAACCTAGGGCTATTCATAGTGGGGTCTGTGGATGGATGTTAATAAGTACAGACTTTGAGATTAAGTACAGAAATTGAGAATAAGCATTAACAACTTTCATAACAATTTGATAGAGTAATTTAATTTTGATTGAATCTATAATTTAAAAATATTGAGGCTTGTATTTTGTCATTTTTATTTATTTATTTTTCTGGTATAATATTTTTATTCATTTTACAAAAGTATTAGTCTATGATGAATTGGAAATTTTTTTCAAGGAGTCTTCATCATGAATTGTTTGAAAAGCATTAGTTGGGATCACCATACCTGCCAATCCTGCATGACAGGTATGTGGAAGAGGGAGCTACAGAATAGAGGAGCTCCCAAAAGATCCTACCTGGTCAGTCCAGGGGGACAACAGTTCAATGACACACTACATTGGGCTCCATAGCCACCATGCATTCCTACATGTGCCTCGCAATCACGCATACCACAGATCCCCAATAATTCCCTTAGACAGAACCATGAATGATACTCTTTCACTATTAGGCTTCTATCACAGCAAACTATTCCTCAACACAAAATAGATATTTTGTTTATTTTGCAATTTATGTATTTCTTTAATGTTTTTATTCAGCTTTCCATGCCTTACACATTTGTGCATCAATATTTTCTGTCTTCAGTTGTAAAATTCTGAAGCATAGATACTAACGCTGTATAGTTTTCTTTACAGAGCATTTTACACAGTGTTGTGTGCAATTTGGCACTTAAAATACTTCCTGATAATATGATGATGATACTGGGAAGATCACCCAATGGCTGGGATGCTGCTATCCACAGAAAGAGGGGGATAATTAAGAGATACCTGTCACCATCTATTCTGAGACAGTACCTGCCTTTCGCAAATAAAAGCCTGCTGAATAATCATCCAGCACACATAAACAATTTTAGCACTATCATTTTCTGCATTTGCAGCAATAGCTAATAAGACCCAATTCTAGCAGCGGCTGAAATCATAGGTCTGAGTTTCTGTTCCTACCATCTTATCAGTGTGTGGTCCCTCCCTATACCATTCATATCTATTATTTAACCTCTTTGCCAGGCTTGATGGAAGCATAGCACCTGTGGTTAACTGCTGCTGACACTTACACTGAGGCCCTGTGCTACTTAAAGTCCTCATCCCTAGAGTTGCCATGGAAACTGTATTCTTCCTCTTCCTACAACCTATTCTGGCTCTCTGCTTCCACATGTTACTCTTCTGATTGTAGAAGATGAAGCTTGCATATCTCTTCATGCTCTTTTCTGGATTCAGATCCACAATACTGGGGGTGGGGGGCAGAGGTATAGTGGAACACTCTTTCATTTGTCCTATGGGTTGAGGCACCCCCACCATTTGATGTTCTACCAGTACTCTTATTTCCTCCTCTCTTGTATGAAAAGGATTTCAGAGCCATGTCCAAATTGGTTGCAGAATGCACTGACTGTTTTGCTATAATACATGCTCCATGATAGGGATCAGAATTGCTGAGATCTTTAATCATGCAGACACTGCCCAGCCGATCTCAGGGCCTCCAGTGTGGAGATGGATCAGAATATGGCTCACAGGTAGCTTTGCTGAATCAGATACGGTGTTCCTTTCTACCCCACACCCTCCTCAAAGTGTAAGGCAAATAGGACAAAAAACAAGTGCTGCCAGGGTGGAAGACAGGTTCTCTGACACATGTACAGAATGATGATTCAGTATCCTGGATAAAAGACACTGTGATGCAGAGTAGGGTGTGGGGAAACATTGAAGAATTGGGAGAAGGTAGATTTACAGCACCATTTTTACAAGGATATTCCAGTCAATCATATAACTGTGCCACAGCTCCTCAGTTCTCTTTCCCATCCCCTGGTCCTTTGCTTTTTGGAAAGGTCAGTTTCTCCCCTGATTTAATATTGACCCCCCTGTTTTGAGAACTCCGGGTCAAAGTAATAACCACAGTCTACCAAGGTTACACATTGCACTGTGTCACATCACTTGGAGTTGTGAAAGTCTTTCCTGGGTTTTAGTCAAATCCTCCGGGCTGCAGTCTGAGCTCACTGCACATCAGTCCTGCACTCAGCAGAGATGGAGACTAGCCAACCACTATCTTCGGAATAACAGCTCACCAGGGACTGAGGGCCGGAAGGTCACTCTGTCCCCTCCACTACTGCGCAGCTTTCCTGATCAGTCCCTGGGCCTGAAGCAAGAAGGGCCCGTAAACTGAGGAATGAGACCAGGACCTGGCAGGCAGTGACAAAGCGGTGAGAAAGAGAGAGAGAGAAGTCAGACAAGGATAAAAAAGATATACAGAGATGGAGACAACCACACAAACTTGGAGATAGAGAGGGACAAGATGGCTCCCCTCAGTTCCCGCAAGAATGAGGAACGCCAGACAGTACTTATCAGGGAAACATCCTAAACAGAAGCTTCTTCCGACGCCGAGGCAATCCACTTGGAGCCCACCAGACTCTCGGAGTACCTACCCCCGCCCCACTCCCTCCTCCACCCCCACCCAAGTCGGAGCAGGATCTCTCTCCACAAAACCAGAATGGGGGTTAAGGGAGAGAGCAGCACCCCCGCCCGAGCCGAGTGACACCGCAGAGCTCAAGTGTCCGGGTCCTAGTCCCGCCCCATGCGGCTCCTGTGCTCCGCCCCTGACAGGCAGCAGCCAATGAGCGGCTTCGGCCGCCGGCCTTTAAGAACCGCGCGCACTCTCCCTGAAGCGGACGCAGCAGGTCTAGCTCTCTTTCAGGGTTTCCATGGAGACCGAAGCTGGGCCTGGGCGGCCTCGCGGCGTTGCCATGGAGACAACTCCGGGGCTGGGGCTCTCAAGTCCCAGCGCTCCGCTGTCTCAAAACCCCGTGGAGCAGCAGTGCGAGGCCGGAGCCGCAGTGGCGGCGGAACCCTGGGACCTGCGGAAACACTCTTTGCTCATCGTGATCGGCGATATCGGTACAGAGAGTCAGCTGAGGGCCGTGCGGGCCCACCTTGAACAAGGTGAGCCGCTGTCCTAGCTGTGCTCCCGGCATCCTCCATCCGGCGCTTCTCCGCCATCTGTATTCACCTTCCAATGCGTAGGTCTGCATCCTCCATCCCTAGTGTGCACTTCCTGAGATCTGCGCGCCCCGTCGCTCTGAATCATCAGCCCCTGTCACCTGCATCTTCCATCGCCGTGCGTCCGTATCTTCCTGAGCTGCTCATACCTCCCTTTCCCACCTTCCAGCACATCCCGTAGCATTCCGCAGGGTCCCGCAGGTGGGGCCCCTCCAGCCACGCCCCTCTCTCCAGAAGTGTCTCGGGGGCTAGACGTCCTAAGAATGCCGCCTCCCGCCCCCGTCGCCTAGATAGTCCATGGTCCCTACCTTAACAGTTTCTTCTCTGGGGTTCCTGAACAGGCACTGGGTGCTTACTGAACGGCGCAGACCAATCTCTGAGGGCTAGCGGCCAACAAACAGAGTGACCTTCGTGGCCTCAGGCTCCTCAGTTCTCACCTCCCTTCCCAGTTGCTGCGCCAGTGGCGCAGTGCTGTAAAGCCACCTGCGGGTGGAAGCAGGTCGCGGAGGGGTGGAGGAAAGGAGGGGGGCATAAACGGAGAGTCTAGAATCTTATTTAGCTGAAAGGTCCGGGAGGGCAGACCCCAGTAGCTGGGAGTAGGCCCGTGGGTGTCACTTCTACCACAACTGGGCAACTCTGCAAGAAAACTGCTACATTCAAATCCATTAATGACCAAGTTTAGTCTAAACTCTGCCCTTCTCCTTCCTGCTCAAGCAAAGTCCAGGAAAGACACAGATTGGGAGACAGGCACAGGCACTAGCACCCTTTCTTTGTACCTCAGATTTTTAGAAACATCAGTGAGGTGGCCATGGCAGCTCTCCTTTCCTCTTCCTCTCCTTACCCCTTCTGTGAACTTGGAAATGCTACGTGCAGTCCAGCCCTCTGAACTTTTTCTAGATCCCTCTTTCTCTTTTTTTCTACAGGGATTCTGTCCTGGAACATTGACTTATCATCCTTTGACTTGAATCAACATCTGAGACTCTTCATTACCCGGCATCTAGCGCACTTCTCCTCAGAGGTCAAAGGTTAGGACTAGTGCCATTTGTCTCAGTCCTTTCGGTGAGGGATGGTCAAAAAAGAGCAGAGGTCCAGTCTTCCTGGCAGAACTGGCCTTTGGGGACTCTTGGGTGGGGGAGAAGGGTGGGACTCCTGAGGGAACAGTTACAGAGCTCTGCAGCATTCCAGTGTACCCAGTATACTTTGCAGACAGATGGTATGACGGTGGAGGAGAGCATAATTTCAACCTGAGAAGAGGGTAGTTTGTGAACAATTATTGATGTGCACCTAGGGAATAAGCTACTTCTCTGAGTGACCAGTCATCTTCCATGCAAAAATCCACTCTCTAGTTTTGTCTACCCCTTTCTGCATATCCCAGACTCCCCCTTCACTTTTCAGAGACCCCAGAATCCCCCACTCACCTTCCCAGACCCTTGCTTAGCACTTTCCCTCAGGCTACGCAACCTACCCACCAGGTTTCAGGATTTTTGGTTCCTCCTTTAAGGCTCAGCCAATAGATCTCCAGAGGAAAGCAAAATTTTGGTACCAAAGGCTGATGAGCACCATCAAATCCAGGATGGAAAGTAGGGTCTTCTGAATTTGCTTATATAAGAGCCAGTTGCACTATGAGGGTTAGCTCCAAGATCAAAATTCACAGGATAGGGGGACAGATGTGGCTCAGATGGTTGGGCATCCGTCTCCCATATGGAGGGACCTGGGTTCGATCCGGGGGACCTCCCGGTAAAAAAAAAAAAAAAAAAAAATTTCACAGGATGCAGTGACCCATTCTTCTGGGTAGGAGAGAGTGTTAGGAATTTGAGAAAATAAGATTTTAGGAATTATAATTCTATGACAGTATGGGGTAAAATGTCTGTGGGGAGCCTGCAGAAGGCCCTATATACCATTATAAAAGTGCTGGGCATCTGGTCATGTTATTGGTAAATGTTGGCCCACTAATCCATACACCAATGCCTTTATGGAATATAAAATCCATCCTGCTCAGCAGTCACTTCTACCAAATGAATGAATTCATACCTTATAATTCTCAACTAGCCAGTATGGTAGATAGTGACCTCCCCTCTTTCTGCTCCTCCTCCTAACTGCCAGATCTTTGGTCATTTCCCTGATTACTGACTCTTCTAGAGATGATGCTAGAGAGAGGAAAAGATAAGGTTAATATGGCAAGTGTTCCATAATCCTAGGAATATGTGCAGCTATTTAAAACATGAGGCTGGCATCTTCCTGATATGACTGGCTTCCTGTGAAGCTAGCCACTTACTGTTTAGAATTACTCATGTCAATGGCTTCCTCACTTGCACTGATTGAAAACTGACAATTTTTACCACTTATTAGTCCTAGGAGCTTTGGTGCAAGGCAGGGTAAAGAGGCTGAAAGAGGATGAAATTAATGACTGAATTGAAGTTTGGGAGGTGTTCCCTTTTATGATGTTTGGAGCTCAGTCTTGCCTTCTTGTGCTATGTATCTCTGCAGATGCCCTCCTGTATCCAAACTGGGCTGTTGCCATGTCCTTTTGACTACAGAGACTTGAGAGTAGGATGCTTGTTGTCAAATTCAGTGTGAATTGTTAACATTAGCAGGTAACTCCCAAACTTAGAATGATGTAAGAAATGGACAGAATTTAAGCCAAAGTACTTAGTCAAACTCCAAACTAATATGCAGGGATGCTCAGAAACATGCTTATAGAAAGATGCATAGTCACTCTCAGGCACTTCTCAGAAGCAAAGACAGACATATAAACACCTACTGGGCCTTTTCAATCAAAGAATTTTGCCATAGTGTCCTCAGGGGCTTAGGGCCATATACCTAAAGTCAGGACTTTAGCATGCTGAATTTTTTTAGGGTATGGACATTTCCATGGTTCCTGTGTCCTTGGAGAGAATAGTAAAGAATTTCCTGGAAAAACCCATAAGGCTCAAGACAGCCACAGCCCCACCCCTGCTGGCTTCTCTTTCAGCTGTCCCCACAAACAACAGTCAACCCAGCACAGCTGCAGACACTACCCCTCCCTTCAGCTTCCTGTTAGTAGGGAACCAGGCCGCTGGGATGGGCTTAAGGGAATATGCTAGTGCCTTATGACTTGATCCTTTTTGCCCACTGGCAGGCAGGGCCACTATCCCCATCACCTGTCCTTGAGCCATGGGCCAAAATGCTGAGAAAGGGGACAAAAATGTATCCTACAATGACAGGGAGAGGGCAATAATTCCTAACTACCCACCTTTACACACCCACTCATAGAAAAGAAGAGACCCTCTGATGGAGAGTCAGTGGCCCAGCATCTTCTAGTGGTCCAGACTGGTAAAGGCTTTCCAAGATGGTTTTTGCACCAGGGAGACACCAGTGGTGACTTGGGGGGTCTTCTTTTCTAACCCCTGCAAAAGATCTGGAGTTTCTGAGCATTATAACACAAATCCAGAAACAATTAGGAGAGTGGCAAACCAAGCTTCAATAACACTCTGATACGTCTACTATTGGGAGCTAATAGGAAAGGGAAGGGCTTTATAATTCATAATTCATTATTGGTATTCTTTTTTTTTTTTAATTATTGTAGATTTTTTCATTTTATATTGTTTTTATTATTTAGTATTTTCTTTTTCACAGATTTTTTTTTTATTTTTATTTTTTTTAAGATTTTATTTATTTATTCATTTATCCCCCCCTTGCTGCTTGTGCTTGCTGGGTCAGCTAACCATGCCATGCGGGCGGGCTTGCCTTCACCAGGAGGCCCCGGGAACCGAACCCGGGGCCTCCCATATGGTAAACGGGAGCCCTACTGATTGAGCCACAGCCGCTTCCCCATTATTGGTATTCTGAGACTAAAAAACACAAGCTAAGGGACCAGTTTGGGAGGCCGCCTGTCTGACTCTCCATTACCAATGATGTGTTCAAGAAGTGGTAATCCTGTTATTTCTGCAAACATGAAAGCCATCTTGAATTAATACAGCAGACTGGCCCCTGGAACTGGGGTCTGCATTGCTGTCCAAAATAGGAAAGCAGGGACATAAACAGTACAAGTCCCATCCTGCAGGCCTCTCCAGTTCTCCCAGGGTTCACCTGGAAGCTAAGAATACTCTAGAGTTGGTCTGGTCTGATATTTTGATTTAGGATTGCCCTGATCACCTAGACCTTCCTAGGTGACCTCTCAGAAATCTTCCACAAAAGGGAGACAGAATTCCAGGTTTAGGATTCTAGTAATGAAACACTTTCAACTTGTATGCCATTCAATCCTTACAGTATCACTGGAGCATAGCATTAACATTACGCTCATTTTATAGTTCAGGAAGTAAGGTCTTAGAGAGGTTAAGTGGGTTGTTTAGCAGCATAATTAGTAAAATGGTGGTGTCAGGTCTCAGATCCAGGACTTCTGATCTTTGTGTCTAAGCTCAGGCCTCTCTGTCTTATGGCACCTCACCATTTCATTGCAGCAGAACCTAGGAACACAGCTGGTGGAGGGTTGGTTGTGGTGGGTGATTGTTCAGAGGGTGAAGGCTGAAGAAAAACTCCACTGTGAATTGGAACCATGCCCAGGGTGTGGCCTTTGGGGACTGGCAGCTGAGAATAAGGGTGTGCTCTGCACTGGCCTGGGAAATGTTATATTTTCCTCAAGCCAAATGTCTACCCAAGTTTCCCTCCTAAGTCACTTCAGAAAGCCTTAGAAAGCAGAAAGGAGAAAGAGATAGGTTTACGGTGGGAGAAAATAAGAACTATGAAGTTGCAGAAAGGAGGTGTTCCCTTTTAGGATGTTTGGAGCTCAGTGTTGCCTTCTTGTGCTATGTATCTCTGCAGATGCCCTCCTCTATCCAAATTGGGCTGTTGCCATGTTGCTGCTTTGCATCCTTGGATAAGAGCAAGAATTCCTCCCCTCTTCCATTCCCCTCCATTTCCCCACCCCCTTCCAGAGTACTGGTGACTCAGCTCCTCCTCCCCTCTGGCTGCAGTTAAGGGGGGTTTGGTGGATGCTGAGAACAGAGACTATTTTGGCTTCTCTGACCTGCAGTGCAGCTCTTGGCAGCCTGGGGCAAGGGTGGAGCTGGTGCTGGGGTATGAGTGGGGTGAAAGTCTATAAGAGGAAGGCATTAGGGGCTAGCTAGGAAAGGGGGCTAGGGAGGGAGGTGCATTGATGGAACGGAAAAGGGCAGGGAAAGATGGACATAGTGCATGAGTATCGCCTGATTGGAAATGAGCCCTAGAGCTCTCCAGATCCTCCCTTTAAATCTGAAAGCATATCACTAAATCTGAAACAGAAGTCCACAGTGGAAGGATCAAAACAGTGTAAAACAGAGACAGCAAAGAGACATAGAAAGATGTGGAAACAAGGAGAGAACAGGCACACAACTACTCTACAGAGTCATTACAAGATTTTTAAATGCAAAGAGTACTTTATGTTACAATTAGTAATCGGCCTACAGCCTGAAAACCTTGTCTGGGCCTGGTGATCCTCCTTGGTCCCTGTTAACCCCTTCACTGAAAGACAAAGTACCCTGAGTAGTCACTGTGGTCAGAGACAGCCTCTTCAGGCCTAATGACCCAAGAATCTAGAATGTCAATGCCTGTGTAGGTATGGGGCTTGTGGTGCATTGACACAGAACCGGATCCAGCTTTCAGGGTCCCTGTGCCCTCTACCCTCTCTAGAATTTTAGACCATCCTCCAGCACTAAAATAGTACTTATTTCTGCCCTCCCTCTGGTTTCTGCAGCTGTGGCTCAGAAGAGGGCAGAACACAGCACATTTCCCTAGCCCCAGTCTTTCTCTCAAGCAGTCCTCCCACCCCTATCCCATGCTTTTGGCCCCCAACCTTTTTGTCTCCTGCTCCTCACGGAGTGAGCATCATTCTATGGGTCCATTTGAGGGGAGAGGCAGCAGATGGTTCTGGACTGAAGGGGGAGGGCCTAGGCAACCCATGGCTCCTGAATCCCCGATCTGTGCCAGAGGGTGAGGCTTCTCTTTTGGCTTGTGCTAAAAGAGTATTTCTTGATTAAGCAGGGTTGGGGGAGAAGGGTCTCTGCCTGGGGGCCATAGGAGACCACCCCTGGCTCTTGGAGCTTCTAGACTACTCCCCAGTTCCCCAGAGCCAAGCAGAAGCAGCACTAAAGCACTGACATTGTAAAAGCAAAGAAACAGTTAAGTCTCCAGTGCATCGTCACAGACCAGCCCCTCTTCCCCGCCCTGGCACCGCCCTCCCCATCAAGCGGGCCCCCCCCCTCCCCAAGTGCTGCAGACTCTTCCCCGGAGCTGCCGGCTGGGGCCGGGGCCGGAGCCACTGCCTCCATGAGGTGCTCCCTCCCACACCCCAGGGTAAGAACCGAACCTCTAAACTTGGGATGGGGTATGAGAGAATGCTGTGATAGGGAGGTGGGATGGGAGTAACAAGAAGGAAACCTATACTTAATCTGGTGTTTCAGGAACCGAAGCAGGGTGGGCAAGCCAGGGATTAGGGGAGGACAGAGAGAGAAAATGAACATTACTGTGGAGCCGGCTTGGACCCAGAATCGGGCAGAGGCAAACAGGGCGGTGAGAGTCCACCTCTCTGGGTGGACTGGGGTAGGAGACATCAGTTAAGGGACCAGCAGCATAGGGTGGTGTCACCAGCTCTTCCTGGCAGCCTGGAGCACTAGAGGACTTTGGAGGCTCAGTCTTTGGCAAGGGTAAAAGAATCTGAGGGAAGGGAAATGTAATGGGAATGTGCCTAATGGGAGGGTCCCTGGGTGTCAGCTGCTGGGTTGCTCAGCTGCTTCTGTGCCGGCTGAGCTGGGCGAGTTTTTGCCAAGTAAGGGAAGGTGGGGGACACTATGGAAAAGAAGAGAGGAAAGGGTCATTAAGACGTGGCACGCAACTCCTCACAGACCAACCGGTTTGCAGTGGGCTCTCCCCCTCCCTGCACCATTCCCTAAGTCCAGCGGAGACTGGGACTCTAATCACCCCCCTTTGTGGTCCCCCTGAGGCCACTCTGGAGATAGAGCGCACTCCCTCCCCAGCAGCTGCCCTGCATTCCCAGTCCTGTCAACCCCACAGGTTCCCGGTCTTAGCCCCACCCCCACCTCATCGCTGCTTCTCTTCCCAAGATGGGGGCTCTTGAACAGAGGAGCCAGGCTCTTCTCCCTCTCTGCATCCCCCTATCCCCACCCCCAAGCAGAAGCAGCCAAGAAAATGACTTGTCATGCTGGGGTGGGGGGTGGGGGCGGAGCTGGAGCCTGAGCTCAGCGCGCACACTCACTCACACACACACACTGCGGCATACTGCAGCTGCCCGAGCGCTCCCCCTCCCCTTCTGCCTCACTGCGGAGACACCTGCCTTCCTGCCTGCTCTGCCTCGTTACCCGTAGCCCACCCCCCACCCCAACACTGACCGAGGCTAGTGCCCTTGCCTCATAAGGTAGTCCTTTCCAAGGAACAAGGAAAAACAAGTCAGTTCCTTTAGTGGGAGAGCTGGGGAGGAGAAGAAATAGGGCTTTCCCCCAGGCCTAGAAAAAGAGGAGAGGCGCTGGATATAAACTGTGTGGTTGCAAATCAGAACTGGAAAGCACATAGGTTAGGGATGGGGGTTTTCCGACAGTATAGAAACTACAGAAACTGATATCATAAAAGTCTTTTACCATAAAAGTTTTGTGAATAAAAACACAAGAGGGATGATAGACTGAGGGGAGAGAGGTAGATAGAAAGCAAATCAGTGTGTACCACTGATATTTCTCTTTCTGATCCTGCTAGCTCAAATGTGTGACCTTGTGTGTGTTTGTGTTTTGGAGGAGATCTTGCCCTTCTAAATCTGAACTACCTATGGCTGGTCACTCCCTGAACCTTGGTATCCCTCACCTACCCAAGCCCTGCCTCTATGCCCCTGCCTGCCTCTGAGGTGGCTCTCATTCCCTGAACTGACTGCAAAGCTTCCCTCAGTTACCAAGTTAATAGACAAGAAAAATCCCTTCAGCATCTCTTGGGCCCCACTCAACCTGTATGGGGTTTGGTCTTCTGACACCATCCATACATAGTCCATTCCCCCCACAGCTGCATCTGTAGCCATGTGCTGCCATATCTGCCTGACCCTTGGCACCATGGCTCTTCCTCTTAACCAAAGCCCTGGCACTAGGGTCCCTTGTCAGAGCCCCAGAAAGAGGAAAGACCTGGGTCACAGAAGAGGGTCTAGGGTACAGATTATTAGCCCTCCCACCAACATCCTCCAAACAGCCCACTCTCCAGGCCATCTGTTCTAGTCTCTGTAAGGTTAATTTCACTGTGTGCTGCAATTGGGAATGTGCTGGCCGGGGCGGGGGGCAGTGGTTGGGGAGGCAGGAGAAGGGGACAACTATTCTTTAGCATCTTCTGTCTGACCTGTTACCTTCTTTTTTTTGCTGCATTGCTTAGTAATTATGTGAGACTGGAAAAAGAACTAGATAGGGGATTAAGGGATATTGTATCTTTCACCATGGCCTAGAGAACTCTCTGAATCTCCTTTTCTTACTTATGTGCTTCTTGTTTGTGAACCCCTTAACTCTCCATCTCCATGGTAGAAGGCTATGATAAGAGAAAGGCAAGGATAAGAGGAGAAACTGTTCACTGAAAAAGACAGGTTGTGGAATAGTGAACTAGGCCTTTCTGGATTCTGGTGACATGAAGGCAAAGTGGGAGAGGGAGCTGTGAAACCTTTGGAGTGGGAACAGTATAATGAATGCATGTGTGTAACTGCCGGCTTGATCTCTGAGGAACCAGAGAAAACAGAAAGTTCTTATTCCATTTCTACTCTTCATGATCTTTGAATTGTAAAACCCAAAGGATTTAGACAGTACAGGCTTCTCTGAGCTTCTGGAAGGGGATTCTGGTCTTGGATAGGGGAGAGGAAAGGAGGAATTGTGTATGTGCATGTGTGGGGGGGGTGCTCTGTAGACACTATACTGCATAGAAACTCCCATCTCCTTACCTCCAGACAGTCTGCTGTCTTGGAAGCTCAGGACAGAGACAAGCTAGTGAGGAGAGAGCTGAGTGAGGCTCATGGTCCCAGGAGCCCTCCTCCATCTGAGCTCCCCATCCCCAGGCAGCACCAGGAGCTTAGTGCTCGAAAGGGACAAAGGCTTCTTGTCAACAGGGCAGTCTGAAGCGGGAGTTCCCGGCAAAGGGGAGAAAGGGGGACAATCACTGGGCAGGCAGAGGGTATGGCAGATGAAGCCGGGAGGAAAGACAGCCAGTGTAGGAGAGAGGAGGAAGAAAATCCTGAAAGGGGAGGAGGGCTAGAGGAGCCAGTTCCTAGACCTTACTCAGCAGTATCCAAGGTGGCAGGGTGTAAGGATAGCCTGCCTCCTCTTTCCCCTAAGTCCCACTTTCTCTCCTACCCCACACAATGCCTCTCTACTCTCTTCAATTAAAATCCCTGCATCTCTCCCTCAGGCCAAAGGACCCTCTGCCACCAGAGTGAGAGCCTAGAGACCATCATCCTGGTAAACCCCAGTGCAGACAGCATCACCTCTGAGGTAAGGCTGGGGCCCGTGCCTTGGCAAGAGGGCCCGCTGGAATTGCTGTAATCCATTCTTGCCAATGCTGCTGCTTTAAGGTCAAGAATTCCTGAATTTGGTTTTGAACCTTCTTTTCTCTGTAACCTAAACTGCCTTACAGTTCCCACTCTGGAGGTGCTGTGGGGCATGCACCAGTGGAGGCATGTCTGTACAGTACTAAGCAGGAGCCAGGAAAGTTCAATGCCATTCCCTGGGTTTCCCACATCTGTAACCATCCCCCTCCTTCCATTCCAGGTTCACCATCTCCTTAGCAGTCCATCAGTTCACAAACTACTGATCTTGAGTGGGCAAAGTTTAGAGCCTGGGGGGGGACCTCATCCTACAGAGTGGCACCTACTCCTACCAAAACTTTGCCCAGGTCCTTCACAACCCAGAGGTAAGTTACATGCCTGAGTGTCTGGGAGGAAGGGGGATATAGTGAAGGATTAGAAGGAGTGGTTTAAAGAAGGAAAAGTCTCATATTGTTTGGCTACTGGGGACTCTGGCAGAAAGGTAGGAGAAAAGTATAGATTAGCGTCTGAGTTGGGTTAAGACAGCCCTAATGACCTGATCAGGCTTCTATCTCCCATTCCTCTAGATTGCCCAATTGCTCAGCAATAGAGACCCTGGGATCCAGGCCTTCCTTACAGTTTCCTGCTTAGGGGAGGGTGATTGGAGCCACCTGGGACTATCCAGTTCCCAAGAGACCTTGCATCTCCGGCTAAACCCTGAGCCCACACTGCCCACCATGGATGGTGTGGCTGAGTTCTCTGAGTACGTCTCTGAGACCGTGGATGTGCCATCCCCCTTTGACCTGCTAGAGCCCCCCACCTCAGGGGGCTTCCTCAAGCTCTCCAAGCCTTGTTGCTACATCTTCCCTGGTGGCCGTGGGGACTCTGCACTTTTTGCTGTAAATGGTTTCAACATTCTGGTAGACGGTGGATCTGATCGCAAGTCCTGCTTCTGGAAACTGGTGCGGCACCTGGACCGCATTGACTCGGTGCTGCTCACACACATTGGGGCAGACAACCTGCCAGGCATCAATGGTCTCCTGCAGCGCAAAGTGGCAGAACTAGAGGAGGAGCAGTCCCAGGGCTCTAGCAGCTACAGTGACTGGGTGAAGAACCTCATCTCCCCTGAGCTCGGAGTTGTCTTCTTTAATGTGCCTGAGAAACTGCGGCTGCCTGATGCGTCCCGGAAGGCCAAGCGCAGCATTGAGGAGGCCTGCCTCACTCTACAGCACCTAAATCGCCTGGGCATCCAGGCTGAGCCTCTGTACCGTGTGGTCAGCAACACCATTGAGCCACTGACTCTCTTCCACAAGATGGGTGTGGGCCGACTAGACATGTATGTCCTCAATCCAGTCAAAGACAGCAAGGAGATGCAGTTCCTCATGCAAAAGTGGGCAGGTAATAGTAAAGCCAAGACAGGCATTGTGCTGGCCAATGGGAAGGAGGCTGAGATCTCGGTGCCCTACCTGACCTCTATCACTGCTTTGGTGGTATGGCTACCAGCCAATCCCACTGAGAAGATTGTGCGTGTGCTTTTTCCAGGGAATGCTCCCCAGAACAAGATCTTGGAGGGTCTAGAAAAGCTTCGGCACCTAGACTTCCTGCGCTACCCTGTGGCCACGCAGAAGGACCTGGCTGCTGGGGCTATGCCTGCTAACCTCAAGCCCAGCAAAATCAAACAGCGAGCTGACAGCAAGGAAAGCCTCAAAGCTACTACCAAGACAGCCGTCAGTAAGCTGGCCAAACGGGAGGAGGTGGCTGAAGAGGGAGCCAAGGAGGCCCGCTCCGAAATGGCCAAGGAATTAGCCAAGACAGAAAAGAAGGCAAAAGAGCCACCTGAGAAGCCCCCGGAGAAGCCTGCCAAGCCAGAGAGGGTGAGAACAGAGTCAAGTGAGGCACTAAAGGCAGAGAAGCGGAAGCTGATCAAAGACAAGGTGGGGAAGAAACACCTGAAAGAAAAAATATCAAAGCTAGAAGAGAAAAAAGATAAGGAGAAAAAAGAGATCAAGAAGGAGAGGAAAGAACTCAAGAAGGATGAAGGAAGGAAAGAAGAGAAGAAGGATGCCAAGAAGGAGGAGAAGAAGAAAGATACCAAACCTGAAGTCAAAAAGATTTCTAAGCCAGACCTGAAGCCCTTTACCCCTGAGGTACGTAAGACCCTCTACAAAGCCAAGGCTCCTGGAAGAGTCAAGATGGACAAGAATCGGGCTGCCCGTGGGGAGAAGGAGCTGTCCTCTGAGCCCCGGACACCCCCAGCACAGAAGGGGACTGTACCTCTCCCACCAGTCAGTGGGCACAGGGAGCTGGCCCTGTCCTCACCAGAGGACCTCACACAGGATTTTGAGGAGATGAAGCGTGAGGAGAGGGAGTTGCTGACTGAACAAAGGGACATGGGACTAGGAGAGAAAGTACTCTCTCCAGACACTGTGGACAAGGGACCCCCAAGCACAGCTACCCAGGGAATACCACCCTTTGTCACAGGCCTGGAACAAGAAGAGCCTGTGATGAAGGAGAAAGAGGCTGTCCCAGACATCCCTGAGGAACAAGGCAGCAAGGATAGAGGTCCAGATTCTGGGGCTGAAGTAGAGGAAGAGAAAGATGCCTGGGAGGAAAAGAAGCAGAGGGAAGCAGAGAGGCTCCGAGAAAGACCAGAAGCCAGAGAGGAAAGTGAACCTGAGGTAAAGGAGGATGTGATAGAGAAGGCTGAGTTAGAAGAAATGGAGGAGGTGCACCCTTCAGATGAGGAGGAAGAGGAAGAGACAAAGGCTGAGAGTTTTTACCAAAAGCATATGCAGGAAGCCTTGAAGGTAACCCCAAAGGGCAGGGAGACTTTCGGGGGCCGGGAACTGGGACTCCAGGATAAGGTCCCTGAGAAGGAGACCTCATCATTCCTAAGCAGCCTGGCCACACCTGCAGGAGTCACTGAGCATATCTCTTACATCCAGGATGAGACAATCCCTGGCTACTCAGAGACAGAGCAGACCATCTCAGATGAGGAGATCCATGATGAACCGGAGGAGCGCCCAGCTCCACCCAGATTTCCCACGAGTACGTATGACCTCCCTGGGCCTGAAGGTCCTAGGCACTTTGAGACTAGCCAGCCTGCAGACAGTACTACTCCTGCTACTGCCAGCAAAGGCTATGGAGCATCAGAGACTGAACTCCTCACCTACCCCCCCAACATTGTGGCTGCCCCTTTGGCTGAAGAGGAACACGTGTCCTCAGCCACCTCAATTACTGAGTGTGACAAGCTTTCTTCCTTTGCCACATCAGTGGCTGAAGACCAGTCTGTGGCCTCACTCACAGCTCCCCAGACAGAGGAGACAGGCAAGAGCTCCTTGCTGCTTGATACAGTCACAAGCATCCCCTCCTCCCGCACTGAAGCTACTCAGGGCTTGGACTATGTACCATCAGCTGGTACCATCTCACCAACCTCCTCACTGGAAGAAGACAAGGGCTTCAAATCACCACCCTGTGAGGACTTTTCTGTGACTGGGGAATCTGAGAGGAGAGGAGAGATGGTAGGGAGAGGCTTACCTGGAGAGAAAGCCATGCAAGAGGAAGAGGAGGAGACTGCAAATGTAAAGTTGTCTGAGAAACTTCGCAGTCAATATGGAACTCCAATATTTGGTGCCCCTGGGCACGCCGTACATCCAGGGGAAGCAGCCCTTGGAGATGTGGAGGAGCGCTGCCTCAGCCCAGATGACAGCACAGTGAAGATGGCCTCTCCTCCACCATCTGGCCCACCCAGTGCCACTCACACACCCTTTCATCAGTCCCCAGTGGAAGAAAAGTCTGAGCCCCAAGAATTTCATGAAGCAGACTCCTGGGGAGACACTAGGCATACAAAAGGTGTGGACAAGGAAGACGCTGCAGAGGAGACAGTTGAGCCTGGGCCTAAAGAGCACACACTGGAGAAGGAGGGCAAGGGACCTTCTCCCAGGAGCCCCCAGGCCCAGGAGGCTCCAGTCAGCATTATTGGGAGACATACAGGCTGCACTATCCAACTGTTGCCAGAACAGGACAAAGCAATAGTCTTTGAGACTGTGGAGGCAGGAGAACCTATAGGTGTGGGAGCAGAAGCCCTTCCCAGAGACCTGAGGACATCACTGCAAGAACCTGGAAAACCTCAGAAAGATGAAGTGCTCCAATTTCCTGATCAAAGTCTCTCCCCTGAAGATGCAGAGTCTGTCTCTGTCCTCAGCATGGTCTCCCCAGACATTGTCAACCAAGAACCCACCCCCAGGTCTCCCTGTGGCCTGACAGAGCAGCACCTACACAAAGACCTTTGGCCAGAGATGTCTCCAGAAGACACCCAGTCACTTTCTCTCTCAGAAGAAAGCCCCAGCAAAGAGACCTCTTTGGATATCTCTTCTAAGCAGCTCTCTCCAGAAAGCCTTGGCACCCTCCAGTTTGGGGAACTAAGCCTTGGAAAGGAAGAAAAGGGGTCTCTAATGCTAGCTGAGGACACCCCTCATCCCCCAGGCCCTGTGTCTGTTCCAGAGTCCCTTGCAGCCAGAGTGTCACCTCCCACAGATGAGACCACTAGATATTCTGCACAAGCAGACATCACAGATGAGAGTCCTAACAGAAAATTACCTTCCAGCTCCTTCTCCCACTCTACACTGTTGGGAGATGAGAAGCACTCACCTGGAGTAATCACAAGCCCTGGTGAACACATTCTGACTCCTGATAGCTCTCTTACCAAGAGTCCTGAGTCTTTTCCAAGCCCTGCCATGGAGGACATTGCTATGGAGTGGGAAGGTAAAGTTCCAGGGTTGAAAGACAAAAGTCCAGAGCAGAAGGACAAGGTACCTGAGCCAAAGGATGAACTTCAACAGCAGAAGGACAAAACTCCGGAACAGAAGGATATTGTTATAAAGCAGAAAGATATAGCCATCAGTCAGAAAAATGAGGCTCTGGAAGAAAAGAACAAGGCTGTAGAACAGCAGGATAAGGCTTTAGAACAAAAAGACAGAGACTTAGAACAAAAAACCAAGGCCCTGGATCAGAAGGACATGGCCCTGGAACCAAAAGCCTTAGACTTTTGTTCTGAGTCAGAACAAAAAGACAAGGCCCTAGAACAGACAGACAAAGCCTTTGAACAAAAAGACATAGAACAAAAAGACAAGGCCTTGGAACAGAAGGACAAGGGCTTGGAACAAAAAGACAAGGCCCTGGAACAGGACAAGAGCTTGGAACAAAAAGACATAGAACAAAAAGACAAGGCCCTGGAACAGAAGGACAAGGGCTTGGAACAAATTAACATAGAACAAAAAGACAAGGCCCTGGAACAGAAGGACAAGGTCCTAGAAGAAAAAGACAAAGCCTCAAAACAAAAAGTTGGAGATTTTGAACATGATTACAAGGTTCCAGAGGACAACATACCTGAACAGAAAGACAAGGCTGAGGTACAGAAGGACAAGACCTTAGAAAAGACAGATCAGGCCTTAGAACAAAAATATTGGGCCTTAGGACAGAAGGATGTAGCCCTGAAACAAAACAATAAGGCTGCCGAACAGAAAAATAAGGCTCTGGAAGAAAAGGACAAAACTTGGGGGCAGGAGAGCCCAGTGCAAGAAGATAAACTCATGAAACCAAAGGAGAAGATCCTAGAGGAAAAATCCCAAGAAAAGGTGAAGACTGTGGAGCAGATGGAAGAAACTCTGCTGGAGAAGACCAAGGTTCTGGGGCTGGAAGAGATCCAAACACAGGAGGACAAGGCCAAAGAGCAGGAAGAGAAGTACTGGAAGAAGGAGCAGGATGTGGTACAGGAATGGCGAGAAACACCTCCAATCAGGGCAGAGCCAGCAGGAGAACAGAAAAAGACTGCCCCAGCATGGAAGGACACAGCTCCTGAGCAGGAGGACAGGTACTGGAGGGGCAGAGAGGATGTGACCCTGGAACAGGACCCATACTGGAGGGAGTTGAGCTGTGAGAGGAAGGTCTGGTTCCCCTGTGAGCTGGGTGGCCAGGGGGCTCACCCACGGTACACTGAGGAGCGGGAGAGCACTTTTCTTGATGAGGGGCCAGATGATGAGCAAGAAGTGCCCCCCTTGGAGCACACAGCCCGGAGCCCCTGGGCCTCAGACTTCAAGGGTTTCCTGGGGCCCTCATCACAGAAAGGGCTGGAGGTGGAGCACTGGCTTGCTGAGTCACCAGTTGAGCTGCCACCAGAGGAAGAGGACAAGCTGACCCGTTCCCCCTTTGAGATCATCTCCCCTCTGGCCTCTCCACCTGAAATGGTTAGACAGAGGGTTCCTCCAGCCCCAGGACAAGAAAGCCCAATCCCAGAGCCTAAGCCCATGACACCTATGAGAAACGAACCCACCACCCCCTCATGGCTGGCTGACATCCCACCGTGGGTGCCCAAGGACAGACCCCTGCCCCCTGCTCCCCTCTCCCCAGCTCCAGCTCCCCCCACTTCTGCCCCAGAGCCACTCACTCCTGCGCCCTTCTCCTGGGGCACAACTGAGTATGACAGTGTGGTGGCTGCAGTGCAGGAAGGGGCAGCTGAGTTGGAAGGTGGACCATACTCCCCCCTGGGAAAGGATTACCGCAAGGCTGAAGGGGAAAGGGAAGAAAAGGCTGGGACTGGTGCTTCTGACAGCAGCCTCCACAGCTCAAAGATCTCAGGGGCTGGTGAGAGCCATGCCACCACAGAGCCTGACCAGACTGAGCCAGAGCAGAGAGAGCCCACGCCCTATCCTGATGAGAGAAGCTTTCAGTATGCAGACATCTATGAGCAGATGATGTTCACTGGGCTTGGCCCAGCATGCCCTTCTAGGGAGCCTCCGCTTGGGGCAGCTGTGGATTGGCCCTCACCTATCTCAACCAAGGAGGAGGCTGCTGGCCAAAACACATCTGCAGAGAAGGAGCTTTTATCCCCTGTCTCGCCTAAGAGTCTCCAATCTGACACTCCAACCTTCAGCTACGCAGCCCTGGCAGGACCCACTGTACCCCCCAGACAGGAACTTGAACCAGGGCCAAGTGTGGAGCCCAGCCCCACCCCACCAGCAGTGCCTCCCCGTGCTCCTATCTCCCTGAGTAAAGGCCCAAGCTCCCCTCTTAATGGTAACATCCTGAGCTGTAGCCCAGGTAGGAGGACCCCATCCCCCAAGGAGTCATGCCAGGGTCACTGGGATGATAGCACTAGTGACTCAGAGCTGGAGAAGGGGGCTCGGGAACAGCCAGAAAAAGAGGCTCAGTCCCCAAGTACCCTGCACCCCATCCCTTCAGGGCCCTCCACATTGTGGCCTGCAACTGAGGCACATACCAGCCCTTCCTTGGGCTCACCCTTGGGTCCAACCCGCCCCAGCCTGGACTTCCCAGCTTCCGCATTTGGCTTTTCCTCATTGCAGCCAGCTCCCCCACAGCTGCCCTCTCCAGCTGAACCCCGCTCAGCACCTTGTGGCTCCCTTGCCTTCTCTGGGGATCAAGCTCTGGTTCTGGCTCCAGGGCCCCCAACCAGAGCCCGGCATGATGAGTATCTAGAAGTGACCAAGGCCCCCAGCCTGGACTCCTCACTGCCTCAGCTCCCATCACCCAGCTCTCCTGGGGCCCCTCTCCTCTCCAATTTGCCTCGACCTGCCTCACCAGCCCTGTCTGAAAGCTCCTCCTCTGAAGCCACCACACCTGTGATTTCGAGTGTGGCTGAGCACCTCCCTCCAGGCCTGGAGGTTGCAGAAAAGGGGTCTGGAGAGCTAGTCCCAGGAATGGAACCAGCTGCCCACAGCCTCTGGGACCTAACTCCTCTGAGTCCAGCACCCCCAGTGTCAATGGGCCTGGCTTCAGTTCCAAGCCTGCCTGGAGATATGGATGATGGCACCCTGCCCTGCCGCCTGGAGTGCTCAGGGACAGCCACCAACAAGCCAAGCCCATTCCAGGGTCCCTCTGAGGACTGTGCAGCCAATGGCCCAACTGAAACCAGCCCCAACCCTCCTGGCTGTGCTCCAGCCAAAGCTGAGAAAGAAGAGGCTGAGGCCTGCCCTGCCTGGGAACGTGGGGTCTGGCCTGAGGGAGCCGAGAAGAGTGCTCGGCCTGAGACACTGCTCTCACCTGAGCAGCCACTGTGTCCTGGAGGAGCTCCTGGAAGCCGACCCAACAGTATTTCTCCTGAGGCTAAGGCTGGGCCCCAGGGATGTGCTGCTGAACCTTGGCCCCACCGAGGGGAGCTCTCCCCATCCTTCCTGAACCCACCCCTGCCCCAGTCCACAGATGACAATGACCTCTCAACTGAGGAAGCTCTGCTGGTAGGGAGAGGTGGGTGGCACCGGGCGGGGGGCTCAGGGGCCTCAGGGGGTCCATGTCCTGGGGCTGATGAGACACCTCCAACGTCAGTCAGTGACTCAGGCTCCTCACAGTCAGATTCTGATGTCCCGCCAGAAACTGAGGAGTGTCCATCCATTACAGCTGAGGCAGCCCTTGACTCAGATGAAGATGGGGACTTCCTGCCTGTGGACAAAGCTGGAGGGGGCAGTGGAACTCATCATCCCCGGCTTGGCCATGACCCACCCCCTATACCCCAGCCAGACCCCCGCCCATCCCCTCCTCGCCCTGACGTGTGCATGGCTGACCCTGAGGGGCTCAGCTCAGAATCAGGGAGGGTGGAAAGGCTACGGGAGAAGGAGAAGGTACAGGGGCGAGTAGGGCGCAAGGCCCCAGGCAGGGCCAAGCCAGCATCCCCTGCACGGCGTCTGGATCTTCGGGAAAAACGCTCACCCACCCCTGGCAAAGGGCCTGCAGATCGAGCATCCCGGGCTCCACCCAGACCACGCAGCACTCCAAGCCAAGTCACCCCAGCAGAGGAAAAGGATGGACACAACCCCATATCCAAAGGCCTAATCAATGGACTCAAGGCAGGACCAAGTAAGTACCTCATAAAACGTCGGGGAGAGGGTGGGTTGGGGCTGGGTGTGGCAGGTCAAAGGCTCTACGAGTGGGAAGGAGAGAAAGAAGGTGCCAAAAGTGTTTACCTTTCCCTCTACATTGACTGCTGGCTTATCTCTACAGTGGCCTTGGGTTCCAAGGGTGGCTCTGGCCCAGCTGTGTATGTGGACCTCGCCTATATCCCGAATCATTGCAGTGGCAAGACTGCTGACCTTGACTTCTTCCGACGAGTGCGTGCATCCTATTATGTGGTCAGTGGGAATGACCCTGCCAATGGCGAGCCAAGCCGAGCTGTGCTGGATGCCCTGCTGGAAGGCAAGGCCCAGTGGGGGGAGAATCTTCAGGTGAGTAGCAAGGGCCCCCAGGGAGGTAGTAGTCTGGTCAGTGTTCGCTGAGAGGTAATAGTGGAACACAATCTGTTCATGAAAGGACTGGGCCTTTCTGTGGTCAGCACTGCTGCTTCCAAAACTACCACGTGCCCCATCCCCCTCACTTACTTTCTCTTCACCTTCTTACATCAGGCATGTCTTGTCTCCCTCCTAGGTAACTCTGATCCCTACTCATGACACAGAGGTGACTCGTGAATGGTACCAGCAGACTCATGAGCAGCAGCAACAACTGAACGTCCTGGTCCTTGCTAGCAGCAGCACCGTGGTCATGCAGGATGAATCCTTCCCAGCCTGCAAGATTGAGTTCTGAAAGAACCACACTCCCTCCACCTTCTGCCCCTCACAGCTCCCTTAAAGAATGGCTACTGCTAAGTCCTTTGGGGTCAAGGGAGATGAAAGCTGGGAGCAGGGGGAGGATGCTTTGTTGAGGGGACTTGGGCTGGGCTAAATGTGAAGGGCTATCCCTTTCCCTCATTCATACCTGAGAGGGGTTTCAAAACCAAAGGTAACAGGGATAGGGTACAAAATTAGGATAGGAGGTCATCTGATGCCTAAGAGCCCTGGATTGACACCCTCTCCTAGCATTGCCAAATGCTGGTATTGGGTGGGGAGTGAGGATGAGTCTCAGAGAACCGCCTCCTCCCTCATGGAGGGAGATTATATCTCCAACCCCAGGGACTTCTTTATCTTTATTTATTTAGTGTACCAGGAAGAATTTCCAATAGTAATTTATGTGTCCTAGGGGCAGGATACTGTCAGTGTGGTATTCAGAGATGCACCCTTTCTTCCGTCTCCCATCCAGGGTCTGGGTTCCAGCAGAGGGTTGGGGCGATACCGCTGCTACACTATCCCACAGCTTCCCTCCATATCTGAATGTCTCAATCTAAAACTTGAAGCTCTTTTGATCAATAGACTGGTAGGAGGAGAAAGGAATCTATCCTCCCTCCCAGCCCCTATTTCATACCATTCACACCCCAGGGTTGTGCCCAGACCAGGCCTACTGGGCAGCACAAAGGGGCAAGGAGAGCCCAGCCCCAAACCCAGGATTCTTCCAAGTTCCCTGACCCTTTGAAGTTTTCACCCACCCCATCCCAATTATCCTGATCCCTTCTCATCCCTTGCTTGGCTTCTCTGCATGTGGTCATCTGCCGTGGCCTGGTGTGTAATGGTTTAAAAATAAACCACTGCCTGACATCCCAACATTTGAGACTTCAGCAATGTGTGACTTCCCCAACACCCCACTATGCCATCCTGCATTGAAATGGGAGTGCTGGCTGCCTCTCCAGGCCCAAATTCTTGGGACAGAGAATCTGAAAGGTGGAGGCCATGCCAGAAGACTTAGGGGAAATGAGAGAAAGGAAGGAAAAGAGGGAGACAAAGCTGACCTAAAGCTTAACTCCTACAGAGTGAAATGAAAACAGGCTGAAAATAACCACCCCAGGAAAGGACCTCGCCCTAAGCAAGCCAATGAGCAGCCCTGCCAAACTACTGCTGGACTGAGGAACCCAGTCTGGGCTCGGCTTCTCTGCCAAAAGACTGTGTGGAAACCAAATGAACTGGCCTTGATTTCTTCCTAGCTCCCACTCTCCCCATGCTGCTGTGCTCTGCTCCTCCCCACACTTCCCCACTATACTTCCCAGCTGCTGTAACTGAGCTGCTTCCAACTCTAACAATAAATTAAGTTCATTGCAGATGCTGTAGTGCTGCTTAGGCTTTTTCTGACTCCATACATTGCTTAGTTGCTGGACCGTGGCTTCCACCTTTCTGCTTCTCCAAGCATTGCCATTTATCTCAGAGGACTCTGATGCATTTGATAACTCTGATGTATTCCAGGACCCAGGGGTGCCAGAGAACACAGGATGGGTGAAGGAAGAAAAAGATATGGGGAGCCAGCATTTCTGAAAATGGGTGGGAATGCTTGGGTAGGGGGAATAAAAGTCTAGAGTGGGAACTCAAATTTGGTTTGGGGGAGGGAAGGGGAGCTGCATTCCATGGGATCAAGAGCTGAGTACCAAATAACCAGAATCAGATATTCTGGATAGGGGAACACCAAAGAGGTAAGGAGCCTCTGGAGGTTGGAAACATCACTCATCTGTGCAGTTGGGATCTCCATGGAATTAAAAGTTGGATTTCCACCTCCCAGTGAAACCCTTTGTAATCCTTGGTATTTCAGGAGTGGCAAGGTTGTTAATGTATCCACATGGGGAGGGGGATTTTCTAGTCCTCCCAGTGTTCTGGGATTTCCTAATATAAAGATGTCAAGAGAGTGGAGAAAGGGCATAACCCCTTAAAGCAACTCCTTCTGAAACTCATTCCAAAGCTTCAGAGTGAAAAATTAAGAGGGTGATTCCAAGGATCTGGTTGAAGCCATGTATTCACTGGTGCTTTATGGAACTACTCCCCCCACCCCTGCTTATATTCTACTAATTAAAGACATTTTGGGATGGTGGGCTGATTGCCACCAGGACCTCTTGGGATGCCTGATCTCTATATTTTTTATAGCCCATTCCTGCTCAACTACCCTGGCTTTTGACTGGTTCAGATTAATTCAGTTGTGAATATACACGATTGACTCACAGTCATATTCATTCTTGAATTCACAAGCATATCACCACCACCACCACCATTCTCATTATTTCATATTTATTGAGCACTCATAATGTTCTGGCTCCCACTCGAATGACTGCATTATCCCTTCTAACCACCTCCCCCCATTCCAATCCCCAGATCTTTGGGAAAAGCTTCATAATCATACCTGGCCCTAAAGACACAATGATATAAGGACAAACCTTTTGGGGCCTTGGATGTGTTTGGTCTTTGGCCAGTCTGTCCCTGGCACTACTACAGAAATATATATGTAAAATCTTTGTTCATATCTGTACAATATTGATCTCTGGTGATTGCTTAAAATAGAACCTGATTCTCTCTACTACAGTAGCTCCTATATCAGTCCCTCAACAAAGGGAAGCCCAGCTTTACACATTGACAAGAACCCCCTTATAGACCCTATTTTAAGTAGTTACTCTGAAATCTGTATAGCGATCTAATATCTACTTTTCCCTAGGGATGTTACCCAGAGGAATAGGACCAGGGAAAAGGGGGCATTTGGGGATGGTAATGGACACACTTGTAAGTCCAGTCTAGAGATTAGTGGCCATGACAGATACTTGTTTGGGAAGGAGACTTTCTTTTTGCCTAGACATTTCAGGTGACCATCCTGGGCCCACATGAGGAGTGCTAGGAAACACAGAAGTCCCCCTAAATGCACATATGGTCTAAGGGTACCTTGAGAAGTTGTGAATATTTCCACCAGAAAAGCAGGGACCCTGGAGTTCCCTTTTGTACTTGCTGTGGCATTTTCTTCAACAATCTGGGATTTCCTGGGATGCTCAGAAGAGGCTGTGTAATAACAGACCAACTTACCCCAAGGAAATCCTATTCAAGTCTAATGGCTAGGCGGGGAGCCAATGGTTGCTTTGAACATGAAATTAGCTCCTTCCCAATCCCAGCTCTGGCATAGGTATGTTTCATGCCAAGAGGAAGGGATGCTTTCTTAGACACTTCTGGTGAGAGCCAAGGCCTTACACTGGCAGTTGAGTTAGCCAACACAAAAAGCTCTGGCTCAAATGGCTAATAGAGTGTGACACCACTAATGAGAAAGTGCTTAATCACATGTTGCTGGTGGAAAGGGTGAGTGCTGGTCATGGGCTAAAGACTGGCAGCTCTGAGGGTTTGGATCACTAGATGGATACTGGGCTTGGGGAACCTCCTCTCCAGCCAGCCAGTCAATCACTTCAGGGACCACCCATGACTGCTGATCAACCTCCTCAGGGAACTCTTGGGATGCTTTATCAACCTCAGAGATGTCCTGAGATAACAGATTGATTGCAGAAGCCTCCTGGACCAGCCTGCCAACCTCCACAGAGAACTCCTGGCATGGCTGGCTGAGCTCCTCAGGGACCTCTTGGGCTGGCCTGACAACTTCCACAGGGATTTCCTGAACCAGGCTACCAACCCCCATAGGGAACCCACGGACCAGCCTGCCAACTTCCACAGGGACCCACTGGTATGGCTGGCTGACCTCCTCAGGATTCTCTTGGCAAAGCTGGCAGACTTCTTCAGAGACTCTCTTGCATAGTTGGCAGGCCTTCTGGCACGGCTGGCTGACTTCCTCAGTGATGTCCTGGCATGGCTGGATAATCTCAGGGACTTCCTGGTATGGCTGGCTGACCTTCTGAAGGATCTCCTGGCATGACTGACTGATCTCAGGGACCTCCTGGAATGGCTGGCTGATCTCCTCAGCAACCTCCTGGCATGACTGGCTGGTGTCCACAGGTGGCTCCTGTGGGGACTGGTTTGGTTCAAAAAGTTCTTTCTCTCTTTCTATGGGCTCTTGTGCTCCATTCCCAGGAATCTCCCGGGGCTGCCCAAGGCCTTGACGTTCTTCAGTCACGTATGAACTTAGGGAGGATTGATCATTGAAGCCAAAATGGGAGTTACCATCCATTGCAGTGGGGGAGGAAGGACCAGCACTGGACACAGTGCTGGAAGGGCCACTGCTGTCTGTAAAGCAAAGCCAGGAGACTGAGTCAGACCAGCTGGAAGAGTAGGCTCTACCTTACACATGTAGTTCAAATGCCAGAATGGGTGACCTGTGCTACTCATGTCTTCAGAAAAGAGGGTCTGAATTCCTTCTAAATTAGGCAGAAACTCCTAAGTTAGTCTCTGCTGAGCTCATAACTGTCACCCTGGCCTCATGTACACTAGAAGAGTAGCACTAAGGTACATCCAAGAGTTGGAGAAAGTGCTGAGGCCCACCTCATCCCATTCTTTCATTAATTCCAAATTCCCATGGCCCTTCATTCTTACCTTGGAAGCATATGAACACTTTAGCCCAATGGTTCATAATTAGGGTTACACATCAAAATTACCCAGGACATTTTTTTTTTTTTTTTTTTAAGATTTATTTTTATTTTATTTATCCCCCCCTTGCTGCTTGTGCTCATTGTGTCCATTTGCTGTGCATTTTTCTGTGTCTGATTGTCTCCCTTTGTTGCATCATCTTGCTGTGCCAGCTGGCTCACTGCACCATGCAGGCCAGTTTGCCTTCACCAGGAGGCCCCGGGAACTGAACCAGGGGCCTCCCATATGGTAAACGGGAGCCCAACCAATTGAGCCACAGCTGCTTCCCCAGGACATTTTTAAAATACAAATGTCCAGGTTCTATCTCTAAAGATTCTAATTCTATAGGTAAAGATATGGGGGTAGAGGGCATAATATCATTTTGTTGAAAACACCCCAATTGATTCTGACATATACCTTCTTTTAAGAATCATTTCTTTAAGCAGTCAAAGGGCTCTTCTGCACTATTCCCATGGGGATCATGTATTTCTGGGGCAGAGGTAATCATTGTTTATAGGCCAAGAGGTAAATATGTAGGAAAGTGTAGAAAAACCTTACAGGTCAGATGAATAAGAAAGGAACTAATTTACTCAAAGCTGGAAGACTGCTATGGCAACAGTTCTTAATTAACTTTTCTGGCACTGGGGGTCACTGACCCCTTTGAGACTCTGATGCAAGTTATAGACTATCTTCCCAGAAAATGCAAATATGGATATTCACACTAATTTTTAAATGTTAATTTCTTAGTTTTGGTAATTGTACTGTGGTTTATGTAAGATGCTAACATTAGTGAATGTTGGATGAAGAGTATACAGGAGAGTTGCAGGCAAGATGGCGTTAGTGTAGGAGGGCGCACACTGCAAGCTCCCAGAGCAAGGCGGATTGTGGACGGGGTCCTGCCCGGGGGTCTGTGCTGTGCACGCGTGGAGTGAGAAGCTTGGGACATCTATCTGCGCGGATTGGCGGCGGGGACCGAACGGTGGAGATTCAGAACATAGAAAGAAGCAAGGAAATAAAATAAGAAGAAAAACTGCCAAAGAGAAAACTTAACTCACACGCAGAACCAACAGCTAAATAAAATTCTAGAGCATAGAGAAAAGCTAATCAACTTAACAAACCCATCAAGGTAATATGATGACCAGAGGGCAACAGAAAAATACAAATGACTCTGAGAAACTGGAAAACATGGACCAGTCCAATGCACAAAATAAAAACCAGGAAGCAATGCAGTACATCGAACAACTAATCAAAGCTATCCAAACAAATATCATGGACCAACTTAAAGAACTGAAGGAAGAGATTAAAGATATAAAGAAGACACTGGTGTTGTGGCAACGGATGTAGGTTATTATTTTATTTTATTTTATTTTATTTTATTTTATTTTATTTATTTTATTTTATTTTATTTATTTTATTTTATTTTATTTATTTTATTTTATTTATTTTATTTTATTTATTTTATTTATTTTATTTATTTTATTTTATTTTATTTTATTTATTTTTATTTTATCTTATCTTATCTTATCTTATCTTTTTATTTTATTTTATTTTAATTTTTATTTATTTTATTTTATTTTATTTTATTATTATTATTATTTTTTTTTTACCAGGAGGTCCCAGGGATCGAACCCAGGTCCCTCCATATGGGAGACGGACGCCCAACCATTTGAGCCACATCCGTCCCCCTGTAGGCCATTTTAAATCAGCACACACCACTCAGAACTGAGTGGGAGAGAGTGTCGTCTACAGAGTGAACTGTGGTCTATGGTTGGTGGCAAGGCTCCAGGATGTGTAAGTTCATTGAGGGTGGTGGGCCACACTGTGAGAGATGTTTGTGTGGGATGTGATGGGAGGTGTGGGAGGTGGGCAACATGGGAATCCCAGTGGGTTCCGTGTAATATTTTGGGTAATCTAAGCACCTCTTAAAATATATGTATATATATATAAACAACATTTTTGTAAGCAAATACACATATATGCATATATATTTATATATCATTTTGCAAATGTTTATATGTATTGTGAGAATTTTGATTTTTACCCATAATAAAAATAAATAAATAAATAAGTTTTGAAAATACAGCAAAAAAAAAAAAAAAAAAGAAGACACTGGGAGAACATACTGAAGAAATAGCTAACACACCTAAAAAGGTAATGGATATGATGGCGAACAAAGGCACAAGTCAAGAAATGAAAAAGACGCTGGACTCACATGGCAGCAGATTTGAACAGGCAGAGGAAAGAATCAGTGATATGGAAGACAATACAGTTGAAATCAAAGAGATTATAGAAAAGATAGACAAAAAGATAGAAAAAATCCAGTATGGTCTCAGGGAATTAATCGATAATGCAAGATGCACAAACATACGCATTATGGACATCCCAGAAGGAGAAGAGAAGGGAAAGGGAACAGAAGGAGTGTTGAAGGAAGTTATGGCTGAAAACTTCCCAACTCTCTTGAGAGAGATGGATGTGCAGATCCAGGAAGCACAGCACACCCCAAATAGTATAAATCCCAATAGGCCAACTCCAAGACATATACTTGTCAAATTGTCCAATGCTCAAGACAAAGAGAAAATACTCAAGGCAGCAAGAGAAAAGAGAACCATCACATACAAGGGAAGCACAATAAGATTAAGTGCTGGGAAGCGGCTGTGGCTCAATCAGTAGGACTCCCGTTTACCATATGGGAGGCCCCGGGTTCGGTTCCCGGGGCCTCCTGGTGAAGGCAAGCCCACCCACATGGCGTGGTTAGCTGACCCAGCGAGCACAAGCAGCAAGGGGGGGATAAATAAAAAAATAAAAGATGAAGCTTTAAAAAAAAAAAAAAAAAAAAAAAAAAAAAAAAAAAAGATTAAGTGCTGATTTCTCAGCTGAAACCATGGAGGCAAGAAGACAGTGGTATGACATAGTCAAAACACTAAAAGAAAAAACTTCCAGCCACGAATTCTCTATCCAGCAAAACTGGCATTCAAAAATGATGGAGAGTTCAAAATATTCACAGATAAACAGCAATTAAGAGAGTATGTCAAGAAGAAACCAGCACTTCAAGAAATACTAAAGGAATCTCTACAAGTTGAAAGGAAAAAACAAAGGAGAGAGAGTTGGAGGAGAGTTTAAAAACAACTGAAAAGTCAAAAAGAGAAACAAAACAACATATGACATACATTAACCCAAAGAAAAAATGACTAAAGTAAGAAATTCGTTACAAGTAATAACACTGAATGTTAATGGATTAAATTCACCAATCAAAAGACACAGATTGGCAGAATGGATAAGAAAATATGATCCATCTATATGCTGTCTACAAGAAACCCACCTTCGACCCAGGGATTCAAGGAGGCTGAAAGCGAATGGCTGGAAAACCATTTTACAAGCTAACAATAGCCAAAAAAGGGCAGGAGTAGCTATTCTAATATCAGACAAAATAGACTTTAAATGCAAAACTATTGTAAGAGACAAAGATGGACACTACATATTAGTAAAAGGAGTAATCTCTCAAGAAGAGAGAACAATCATCAACATTGACGCACCTTATCGAGGTGCCTCAAAATACGTGCAGCAAACTCTGGAAAAACTAAGAGGAGAAATAAATTCCTCTACAATTATAGCAGAGGACTTCAACACACCACTATCATCATTAGACAGAACATCTAGGCAGAGAATCAATAAAGAAACTAAGGCACTCAACAATACATTAGAAGATTTGAAGAAAGAGCTAAAATTGAAGACCTAACTGCACACTTGGAGGAATTGGAAAAACAACAACAAACTAAACCTAAAGGAAGTAGAAAGCAGGAAATAACCAAGATTAGAGCAGAACTAAATTAAATAGAGAATAAGAAAGCACTGGAAACAATAAACAAAACCAAAAGCTGGTTCTTCGAGAATATCAACAAAATTGACAAACCCTTAGCCAGACTAACAAAGAAAAAGAGAGAACAGATGCAAATATATAAAATAAGGAATGAGCAAGGTGATATCACTACTGACCCCACAGAAATAAAGAGTATCATAAGAGGATACTTTGAAAAATTATATGCCAACAAGAATGACAATTTAGAGGAAATGGACAAGTTTCTAGAAACCCACAAACAGCCAACATTGATGAAAGAAGAAATAGATGAACTCATTTCAATTCAATAGATTGAACAATTCAATAGATGAACTCATTTCAATTCAATAGATGAACTCATTTCTGAACTCAGCCCAATTACAAGTAAAGAGATAGACTCAGTCATTAAAAACCTCCCAACTAAGAAGAGTCCAGGACCAGATGGCTTCACAGCTGAATTCTACCAAACATTCCGGAAAGAGCTAACACCAATTCTACTTAAGCTCTTCCAAAAAATAGAAGTAGAAGGAATATTACCTAACTCATTCTATGATGCCAACATTACCCTAATACCAAAACCAAATAAAGATACCACAAGAAAGGAAAATTACAGACCAATTTCTCTAATGAACCTAGATGCTAAAATCCTTAACAAAATACTTGCTAATCGCATTCAACAACATATCAAAAGGATTATACACCATGACCAAGTGGGTTTCATCCCAGGTATGCAAGGATGGTTCAATATAAGAAAATCAATCAATGTAATACACCACATAAACAAAATCACATGATCATCTCTATAGATGCAGAAAAAGCATTCGACAAAATACAGCACTCTTTCCTGATAAAAACACTACAAAAGATAGGAATAGATGGAAACTTTCTGAAAATGATAAAGGGTATATATGAAAAACCCAAAGCTAACATCATTTTCAACAGTGAAATCCTAAAAGCCTTCCCTCTGAGATCGGGAACAAGACAAGGATGCCCACTATCACCACTCCTATTTAACATTGTCTTAGAAGTACTTACACGAGCACTGAGACAAGAAAAGGACATAAAAGGCATCCAGATTGGAAAAGAAGAAGTAAAAATTTCATTATTTGCAGATGACATGATCCTATACATAGAAAGCCCTGAGAAATCGACAACAAGGCTTCTAGAACTTATAAAGGAGTTCAGTAATGTTGCAGGCTATAAGATCAA
>JAKSZT010054394.1:4191280-4246029 GCA_026826555.1 Tolypeutes matacus | reverse complement strand
TTGGGAGAGAGTGTGGTCTACGGTGTGAACTGTGGTCTATGGTTGGTGGCAAGGCTCCAGGATGTGTAAGTTCATTGAGGGTGGTGGGCCACACTTGTGGGAGATGTTTGTGTGGGATGTGGTGGGAGGTGTGGGAGGTGGGCAACATGGGAATCCCAGTGGGTTCCGTGTAATATTTTGGGTAATCTAAGCACCTCTTAAAATATATGTATATATATATATATATATAAATAACATTTTTGTAAGCAAATACACATATATGCATATATATTTATATATCATTTTGCAAATGTTTGTATGTATTATGAGAATTTTGATTTTTACTCACAATAAAAATAAATTAAAAAAAAAAAAAAAGAGTATACAGGAATGCTCTGGACTATCTTTGCAATACTTCCACAAGTCTAAAGTTATTTGAAAAAAGCAAGTTAAAAAATTAAGTTCTAGAATCTTTAAGAAAAAGTAGAGTTTGCAATAATTTCATAAAGCAAAAGAAACAAAACAAAACAAAACAAAAAAAACAAACATATTTCCCAGCTCCTGACAGTAGTATAATGAAGACCTAGAGCCTTCCATAACACTGTGGGGCAATTCATACCCCAATTGCCACTTCTTCATTGACCTGTAGGACTAACTTACTTTTACCTTTGTAAATATTATATTTATTGTTAATGTAGCTGTATAGTTAATATACTCTGGTATCAATAATGATAGATTCTAGAAGCAAGGGACACCTGAATATCTTGTCATCAAGAGAACCTGGGAAAGCTGGCATTCCTAAGCCTGGAAAGGTTCAGTTAATCCTTGAGTTTAAGATATACCAGTTATCTCGCCTCTGGAAAGGATCACAGGAGGCATGCTTCAGGATGGAAAAAAGAACACGGTTTTGGGCCAATAAGGCTTTAAGAGATATAGAGCCTATTTCTGGTGCAGACAGACCCTAAAGAAGATGTGTACCAATGAAACTATGTGCCTGATACTGAGTCAAAGGCCTGATAGTAGGTTAACAAAATAATAATAAAGCTGTAAACTGAGCTTACTAAGGGAAGAAGTATCCTTAATATCCAGCTGGTGGTTTAATTCAGGTAAATCAAAGAGGTTAGACAGAAACAGAAGAGGGAGAAGGATAAGATTCCCAGGGCACAGAACCCATAACACTCCAGCAGAGAGATAAAAGGGACAATTGGGGGAGTGGATGTAGCTCAGTGGCTGAGAGCCTGTTTCCCATGTATGAGGTCCTGGGTTCAATCCCCGGTACCTCCTAAAAAAAAAAAAAAGATAGAAGAAAAGGAAAAGGAAAGAAAAGAAAAGAAAAGAGGCACTTGGCAAGGTGAGTGGGTATCAGGGAGGAAAGTTTCTTCTTCATACAAGGTGCCAGAAGAAGGGCAAGATTCTACAACTATTTGCCTCAATGCTGAAATATGAATCTCTGTTTCAGTCCTGTCCAAGTAAAATGATGGAAGCCATGTCTGATTTCAGTTATTCCCTGGAGGCAGGGTGAACATGGAAAGGATTTTCTGTGACCATTTTCTCTGGCCCTTACCCTCACTCTGATTGCCATTGGTATCTCCACTTCCCTACAATCACCCTAAAAACCTCTTGTGGCTCTAGTGTTTATACTGTTTCAAAGATAATTATTGATAGGCTAGAGATGATAAAGAAGAGACCAAGGATGAGCAGCACCTCAATGTGAAAAGAAAATTGAGAACAGACAACTAGATGGAGATTAGTAGAAGATTCTAGTTTCCTGCTCCCAGCTTTTCTATATATTTATGTTACCTCCCTAGTCATCTTTCCTTGAGAAAGCTGTAGAGACCACAGGGAATCTGAGGAGAATGAAGTCTCTATGCTTTTTCCCCAAAAGGGCTGGGCCTCTTTCTTTTAGGAGACTCTCCAATGAGATAGAAAGGACATGGGAAACAAAAGCAGAGATAGAATGAACCAATCCCCCCTTCATCTTGGAGGCCTCAAATAAGACTGCTTCCCCAGGGGGATATTCCGGGTCTCTCAACCCTCATCTTCTTGCCACTCATGCCACAGGTCCCTCATTAACCAACCCTCTATCCCACTTTCCGTTTATCTAGGCAGTTCTAAAAGGATTACTTACACCAAGGGGGCTTCTCAGAGCGCTGCCGGAGCTGCAGAGGTGGTGAATGAAGAGTACGGGGTGGGGAAAATGGGCTATCTGAGGCTTGGTTGCTGTGCATTGAGTCAAAGAGAGCTAGATAGGTGGGAGAGAAATGGAAGAAAAAAGGCATATGAGGGAGAATCCAAGGGCCACAGGTTCTCAATGTAAGTCAAAGCCAAGTTATAACTACAGGCTGACAATAGCATTTTTCCTAGGGACCCTTCAACTTAATCATTTTCAGTTTTTTTAAACTTTATATTATGAACATTTTCAAACATATTTTAAAAAGTAGTTGAAAGGCTAGTGCAATGAATATACATACACTCCACTCTTAGAATAAACATGTTAACATTTTGCCATATTTGTTTCATCTATTTTTTCATACTGAAGTTTTTAAAAATAAATGACAAACATTATGAAATATTTCATCTCTAAATACTTCAATATGCATTGCTAAAATATAAGCAAATTTTCCTACATTGCCACATGCCATTAGTATACCTAACAAAACTAATAATAATTCCCTAATATCATCTAATAACCAGTCCACATTGAAAATTTCCCAGTTATTCCCAAATGTCTTTTATAGCAGGATCCAAACATGTACCATATGTTGCATCTGTTATATTTCCAAAGCCTCTTTTAATCTAGAATAGTGTCCTCCTCCCTCCCCTTTTTTTTTCATATTGACTTTATATTTTTAAAGAACAGGGCAGCTGTGTCATGTCTCACATTCTGGATTTGCCTGACTGCTTCCTCATAAAAACATTTAACTTGTTTCTCTATCCCTTGTATACTTTATAAATTGGAAGTTAGAACTAAAAAGTTTGATTAGATGATTAAGGTTAAATTACTTTGGCAAGAATACTTCAAGAGGTGATGCTTTGTATTTTATATTGTATCATATTAGAGGCATATAATGTCTTCTTGTCCCACTGAAAATACAGCTAAGTATATTAACTGGTTAAGGTGGTACCCACCAGATCTCACCATTGTGAAGATTTCCCCTTGTGATTAGCAAGTAATACATGGGGTGAGATTCTTACTTTGCAAATTTCCAGTTCCCCATCAATGGTGTTAGTATCCACTGATAATCTGATTTTCTACTTCTATTATTCCTTCTGCATATTTTTTGTAAAGAATAGCTTTCCCTCTTCAACTGGGATTATTTGATTACATTGAACTACTGAAAAGGTAGGATGTTGCTGTTGGTTTTGCTTATTTAAACATGTTTATATGCTTTAATTTACCAATCTTTTCCTACTGCTTCTGAATTTTAAGTTTTGAGTCCGAATTAGGCTTTCCTTACTTTCAGGTGTGATAAAGGAATTTACCCTGGACGCTTTCTTTTAGTACTTTAATTTTTTTTAGTTGAGGTGAAATTCACATAACATAAAATTAACCATTTTAAAGTATACAATTCAGGGGCATGTAGTACATTCACAATATTGTAAACTATGACCCCCATGTGATTCCAAAATTTTTATCATCCCAAAAGAAAATTCCATACCCAGTAAGAAGTCACTCCCCAAATAATTAATGTCACTTAAAAAAGGTTAAAATGACAAATTTTATATTATATATATTTTACCACAATAAAATTTTAGGAAAAGAAGTCACTCCCCATTTCCCCCTTGAAATTCCATATGGAATTTGAGGATCAGCTTTTCCATTCCTGAAAAAAAAAGACCTTTGGAACTTTGATAGGGATTGCATTGAATATGTAGATTGCCATCTTAATAATATTGTCTTCCAATCCATGAACATAGGATGTCTTCCATTTATTTAGGTCTTCTTTAGTTTCTTTCAGAAATGTTTGGTAGTTTACAGTGTACAAGTCTTTCACCTCTTTGGCTAAATTTATTCCTAGGTATTTTATTCTTTCAGATACTATTGTAAATGGAATTGTCTTCTTAATTTCCTTTTTGGATTGTTCATTGCTTGTATATAGAACACAACTGATTTTTGTGTGTTGATCTTGTACCCTGCAACTTTGCTAACTTTATTAGCTCTAGTAGATTTTTGCAGATTCTTGGGTATTTTCTAAATATAGGATCATATCATCTATGAATAGAGGTAGTTTTACTTCCTTCTTTCCAATTTGAATGCCTTTTAATTATTTTTCTTGCCTAACTACTCTTTCACCATTAAGTATGATGTTAGCTGTAAGTTTTTCATAAATGCTCTTTATCATGTTGAAAAAGTTCCCTTCTATTCCTAGTTTTCTGAGTTGTTGTTGTTTTTTTTTTTGTTGTTGTTTGTTTGTTTGTTTTTTAACAACAAAGGGTTCTGGATTATTTCAAGTGCCTTTTCTGCATCAATTAAGATGACCATTAAGGGTTTTCTTTTTTCTTTTGTTCTATTAGAGTGTTGTGTTACATTGGTTAATTTTCCTATTTGAACCACCCTTGAAATCTTTGGATAATCCCACTTTGTCAGGGTTTATAACACTTTTAATATGCTGTTGGATTTAGTTTGCTAGTATTTGGAAATTCAGTTGTTCCAGCACTATGCTTTGAGAGGACTATTTTTCACCCATTGAATGGTCTTGGCACCCTTGTCGAAAATTAATTGGCCACAGATGCACAGGATAGTTTTGCTGGATATGGAATCCTTGGCTGACATTTTTTTTTCTTTCAGTACTTTAAATATGTCATCCAACTTCCTGATGGTCTCTATGGTTTCTGATGAGAAATCAGTTGTTAATTTTGAGGATCCCTGTACATGATAAATTACCTCTCTTGCTGTTTTCAAGATTCTCTTTCAATAATTTTGGTTATAATATATCTCATTATGCATCTCTTTGTGTTTATCCTTCTTAGCGTTCATTAAGCTTCTATGATGTGTAAATTCATGTCTTTTATCAAATTTGGGAAGTTTTTGGTCATTATTTCTTCAAGTATTCTTTCTACCCCCTTCTCTCTCCTTTCTTCTGGGACTCCCATTATGCATGTGTTGGTACACTTGATGATACCCCACAGGTCTCTTAGGCTCTGATCACTTCTTCATTCTTATTTCTTTCTGTTCCTCAGACTGAATAATTTTTTAATTGATCTATCTTCAAGTTTGCTGATCCTTTCTTCTGCTTGCTCAAATCTGCTATTAAAACTTTCCAGTGAATTTTTCATTTCAGTTATTATAATTTTCAGTCCCAGAATTTGTTTGGTTCCTTTTTTTGTTTGTTTGGTTGGTTCCTTTTTAAATTTCCTACCCTCTTTACTGATATTCTCTATTTGTTGAAGTATTGTTCTCCTGGTTTCCTTTGGTTCTTTGTCCATGGTTTCCTCTACCTCTTTGAGCATATTGAAGACAGTTAATTTAAAATCTTTGTCTAGTAAGTCCAACATCTGTGCTTCCTCTGGGTCTGTTTTTGTTCATTTCTTCTCTTGTTTTTTTTTGCATTCTTCACAATGTTTTGTTGAAATCTAGATATTTTGAATATAACATGGTAACTCTGGAAATCAGATTCTTCTCCCTCCTCAGGTTTTTGTTGTTGTTTATTGTGGACTATAGTTGTTTATTTGTTTACTTACTTTTCTATTGTTTTTTCATTTTTTATTGGTGCTGTAGGTTTACAGAAAAATCATACAGAAAGTAAGAATTTCCATATATCGCCCGCCCCCTACACACACACACACAGAGCTTTCTCTATTGCTAACATTTTGCATTAGTGTGGTACTTTTGTTACAATTGATAAAACTAAATTATATATATATATATATATATTTATTTATTTATTTTTATTTATTTATTTATTTTACCAGGAGGTCCCGGGGATTTAGCTTGTGTTCAACTGGTGTTTTGACCAATATTTCCTTGAATGCCAGGAGCCCCTCCCCACCTAGGAATGAAGGGGGGGGAGGGGAGTGGAAGGGAGGGGAGTGGAGGGAAGGGGAGGGGAGGGGAGGAGAAGGGAGGGGAGGGGAGGGAAGAAACTCACCCAGTCTTTGCAGATTGGTTCTGTATTTGGATACTCTTTCAAAGCTTACCAGGCCATTTACAAATTTACCTTAGTCTTCATGTTTTTGTTTATGCTGAGCCTAGATACCTGCCAGAGATGAAAGCTTGGGGTCTTCCCAGGTATCTTCTGGGCATGTATCCTTCCCGGATGCACATGCCTTTCTAAATTGCCCAGTATAGGCAGGTGCTTTTGAATACCCTCTTTTCCCAAAGAAACCCTCTCCCCAGATTTTCTCCCTAGGCTTTTTTTTTTTTTTTTTTTTTTTAAGATTTTATTTATTTATTCATTTATACCCCCCCTGCTGCTTGTGCTCGCCGGGTCAGCCAACCACGCCACGCGGGCGGGCCTGCCCCCACCAGGAGGCCCCGGGAACCGAACCCGGGACCTCCCATATGGTAAATGGGAGCCCTACTGATTGAGCCACAGCCGCTTCCCTCCCTAGGCTTTTGACATATCTCTTGTTTGCCTCAAATGTAATCTTTTGCCATAGGCAGCAGTGGATTGTTCATTTACCTTACAATGTTTTCAAGGAAGCCCTCTACATAATGACTTTTCTGTCCTGAGTTTTTTTTTTGTTTGTTTGTTTGTTTTCTTTTTTTTTCTGTGTCTGCTTGTCTCCTTCTGTTGCGTCACATCAGTGCGCCAGCTCACCGCGCTGCGCGGGCCAGCTTGCCTTCACCAGGAGGCCCCGGGAAGCGAACCCTGGGCCTCCCGTATGGTAAACAGGAGCCCAACCAATTGAGCCACGGCCGCTTCCCCTGAGTGAGTTTTGAGTTAGGTGAAACAAAGCTTGTGTCAGTCCTTCAGGTAGCCATCAGATAGGTTAGGCAGATAAGGTCTGCTTGCTCTCTTTGGAACCAGGGACCAGGATCCCACAATTGAGAATGTGTGCTGCCATCTTCAAGACTACCACCACCTTGGGGAGGAAAGTAGGGCAAGGACAAGTAAAAATGCCACAAAGCTTTCCTACCATTTTTAAGTTGACTTGTTTTTGATTCAGCATTTTCTTGGTTGCTATAAATCTTTGCTATAAATCAATTTTATCAATCTGATAAAATTGATTCTAAAAGTTTTTGCTTGATTTTTTCAGTGTTTCTGTGGAGCAGTGGACCATTGAAGCCACCTACTCCACCATTTTCTCTGAGGTCACTACACGGTTTAATTTTTACATTTAAATCTCTGATCCATATGGAGTTTATCCTGGCATACAATGTGAAGTATGGATTCAATTTTAATTTCTGCCAAATGGCTATTCAGTTGTCCTAACTCCATTTATTAAGAAGTCTATCTTTTCCCAGTATTTTGAAATGCTAAGTTCTATTTCCAGATTTTCTCATTTGTTTTACTGGTCTGTCTATTCATGCACCAATACTATACTGTTTTAATTACTGAAGTTTTATAGTATGCTTTAATATCTTGTAAGGCTAGTACCCCCTCATTGTTCCTCTTTTCAGGGTTTTCCTGGCTATTCTTGATTGCTTATTTTTCAATGAGAACTTCATAATTGATTTGTTTGACTTTAGAAAAACAACAGTATCCTCATTGGGACCACATTAAATTTATAAATTAACTTGGGAAGAAGTGATATCTCAATGAGTTGCGTTGGCCTGCGTAATTAAACATTTTTCAAGTCTATTTTTGTATATTTTAGGAGTGCCTTATGATTTTTATTTATAACTTTATCGTGTTCTAGGAAGAAAGAGCAGGGGAAGAGGTGAGGGTACAAGATGATCATATTATCCATACCTGCAGATGCCTGGGTCTGGGCATCAGTGTGGCGCTGGCAGACTCTACTCAAGAATGCACTCACTTGACGCAGGGAAAGGGCATTATGCAGTGTTTCCAGGGGATAGATGGTAGGTACCATGGAACACCCTTCAAATCCTGTTAGAGTAGAGAAGAGCAAAATCAATGTTATTCCTGCCAGATATACTCTAACTGATTAATGAGGCATGGAGGGCCCCTGAGAGCCATCTGGAGCGTCCATGGCTTTTGGAGTGTGGGTATCCAAAATTCTCAGAAGAGGGAACTCTTTAAAGCCTCTAAGGGAGTCTGTTTTTCTCACCTCCAGATTCCTTTAAAAGTCTACCTGTAAAGGCCTCCAGGTGAATAAAATCACCTCTCATCCTACCTACGGAGAGCCTGTGTTGTCCCACGGAAAAATCAACAAAATCCAAGTAGGGTAAGCACCTACATTGCACCTAGTGCTTTCTGGGGAAATAAACAAGGGTCTAGAGGCAAGGGATGAATTTGTAGGGTCTAACAGGAGATAGGAAGGTCATGGAGCTGGGTAGAAACAGCAGATTTCAGGGATCATGAACAAGATAACCAGATTAAAGAGGAGGGTATGGAATCTAAGGAGAGGTTCATGCAAATATAGGATATGGGTAGAAAGGCCAGAATATTTGAAAGCAAGCTGGAGGGCATGCAATACACATGAAGCTCAGCCCAGGAAAACCACATGCATGAACAGGCTGGGGGATGGAAGTTCTTTCTTGGTCATTTCCATCACATCAAAGCGTCTCCCTTCTGATCTCACTGGAAGACTCCAGACTTGCTAGGATCTCTACACTCCATCAGAAAAAAATAAGGTAAACTCCCTAGAAAACAAATAAATACAGATTCTCTGCTCTAAACCTAACAATTCCAATGTAGGTCCACCAGTACAGGTAGGGTCAAGGATAAATCTAAATGTGCAACCCTAATCCCAGGGACTGTTGATGTAATCACTCACCCATTGGAGGCTCAAGAAATACATACCCTCAACCATTTTTTTAGTCTTCAATCTTTCCTATGCCTCCTCTATAACTGCTTAAAGGGACTAGGGTAGGCAGGACAAAATATCTAAGCAAGACTTAGTCTCCTGTTTACCAATTACTAAAACCCTTAACTCAAAAGGATTATACCTTGCCATCTGCCCTTGGCTCTTGTTTACCTCAAGGATTTAGATAGGGCCTCCACTGCTATGCTTCAAATTTCCCCTGTAATCTAGCAGTAGAAGTGTAGGAGAAGTACAGTCTTTAGCTCCTCAAAGAGGCTAGGAAAAGTCTGGACTGGAAGATGATAGTAGTAGAGGATTATAGACATAAGAACAGATTCCAGGACAAGAGATTAGCCCTACACTGAATAGAATTTGGGGATGTTAGGGGGTGGTGAGAATAGGAAGGAGATGAGCAGCTAATGCTACAGCTACCAGGCAGTCTGGTCCCAATCCCATCCAAGCTCTAAATGCAAGTCACATAAACTTAGGGGATATAGGAGAAAGGCAGAGGTGGGCTCTCTTGCCAGAAGTGCAATAAGCAAAGCAGTCAGTCCCAGCCAGGGTAGTGGCAGCAGCCAGCTTGGTGGCAGGGGGTACCGTAGAGGCACTCGGGGTCATCCTGGCCTGAGCGCAGCCAGTTCCGGAAGAGGCGCAGGTGGTAGGAGCACTGGTGCAGGTGATGCGCCAGCGTGGCATCCAAGGAGACTGGCCGGCCCCCCGGGCAGTCAGAGGAAAAACTGCGCAGCAACCGGACCACAGGGTGCTGGTCATCCAGCAGCTCTGGAGGGGGTGGGGGACCACAGCAGGAAGCACAAAAGATAAAGAAAGAGAAGAGGGAGAGACAATGAGGGGAGCACTGACTGACACAAGCATTACTGGGAGGTGGGGGCCACTCAGCTCCAAGGTGAGCAAAAAGAGAAGCAGAGATGGTCAGAGCCACTGGGCATCTCTTGTAGGGAAGAAGGGTGTTGGCAACACACAGTGCGTCTTAAAGAAAGGGCTAGTGAGAACTCATCATACAGCAAGGCTTTTCCCTTCCTCCACGAGCATAATTCAGTCAGTGCTTGCAGATAGCAGCCACATCATTCTGGATAGGGGTGAATTGGCAGTTCTGTGCATGGGAGCCTTGACCAGAGCTTCAGTGGCCCTGATCTCTCTTGGGCAAACCCTAGTTAGCAGCTGCTTTTCAGACAAATTGATTTATGAGATTGGGATAGAGATGAAAAGATTCGAAATCATCCAGAGAAGAGGGTCAAGAATGGAATAGGGCATCAAGATAAAACTGAAGCTAAAAAGGCTTCTGAAGGGGGTCGGACGTGGCTCAACTGGTTGGGCGTCCGTCTCCCACATGGAGGGACCCGGGTTCGATCCCCGGGACCTCCTGGTAAAAAAAAAAAAAAGGCTTCTGAAGGTTCAGGCCAGGCCCACTGGACCCGACAATAAATTACCACAGGACTGGTGCTAGGCAGCTAGCACAAGAGATTAGCAAGAGAGCAGGTGTAAGACTCCTTTTAAACAGAGTATGTAAGAAATGGAAACAATATGTGAAAATGCCAATATTGGCTACTCATTCTTTACCTCACTACTGTTCAAATAAACAAATTTTAAAAATATTTGCATAAGTCTCAGAACTTGGGAAACATTGAATCCATTACAGAGGCCAAAAGTTGGATAATTTTATATTTTCTTCCCATTGCTGGTGAGTCTAAGTGTACTTCTTCTGTGGTGAAAAGTTTCAATCCTGTAACACTCATTATTATAGTTTTCTAGCAAACTTTGTGGATACTTGTGATTCAGCTGCAAAAGGCTGAAGGCAGTGAAAGGCATGGGAGGAGGGGGCAAGGGACAGTGGGAGAGGGTATGGAAAGAACTGTTATGGAAAGATCTTGGGAAAAAGGTATGGGGTCTTGAGACCTGATAAGAAGATGGTAAGAACCTGAGGACAGGATATTGCTATAGAGTACCAACTGTAGTGATTCAGGAAGGATAGGATCAAAGTTTCTGAGAATAACTGCTCAGAACTCCCAGACCAGAATTCTTCCCACAGGCTGATCCCTCATGAGACTATGGTTTTCAAAGACCCAAGTTTGGAAGTCAGGAGAGGTTTCAGCTCTATCCAGTCTAGTCCAGTGAGCACTAACTTTACCAAAGGTCACAAGTTGTGGAGTCCCTCGATGATAGGCTTGGCAAATTCAGAAGGCATACTCTGACATTCTGGATGCAGGCGAGCCAGTCTTTTTCCCACTATATTAGTTTACTTTGGTGAGTTCAGCATGCAGTTTAGTAATGGGCTATACTTGTATATTTATAAGTCACAGGATGACACAAGCCTATGGTTGAGGGTCACTCTCCCATCAAAGTAAGGAGGCAACATTGCCTTGCCTCCTTTTCAAGGCCAGTTCCAGTTTTTCCAGTTGTTTCAAAGCTAGACATCACGGCAAGATGGTGATGACCAAACAGTAGGTTTGGCACACTGCTGTGACAAATCTGCCACAAAGAATTGCAGACAGAGCATCCATTCTCTAATTGCCAGGTCAGGCAAACAAGATCTTGGCCATGGGGTAGAACTCTCATATTGTCCTGAGGGCTAAATTAAATTTAGATATCTTCAGTGAGACAAATAATAGCTCTAAACCTCTCCTGTTATAATCAGGTAGATTCCAGATTCTGGCTTATCAAGCACTTTAGCTTCTAAGCTAAAGTGCAAGAGGAACAAAGGAGGCCACAAGACCCCTCAGGTAGTGTACAGGTTACTGGAAGAAATCTTGAATAGCACTCTCTTGGGAAGCAGGTGTAGCTCAGTGGTTAAGCACCTGCTTCCCATGTACAAGATCCTAGGTTCAATCCCCAGTACCTCCTAAAAAAGCACTCTCCTGCACTATACATGAATTGTCCAGGTCTCTCTTCCTCTCCTCCTTTTGGTAGAAATATTATTTTCCAACCGATGAGGCTGCTAACCAAGGCTTCTGGGAATGGAGATCTATAAATTTGAGGGTCTGTTTTATGAACTTGGGTCTTTTTTCCTGAAGCCTAAGAACTAGGAAATCCTCACTAGTGATTTAGTTCTGATTTCAGGGTCCCGAGTCCCTGGTACCATATCCTCAACCCTAAATATCATGTGTCCTAAGTCCAAGTCCCAGGTTCTGGGATTGGTGCATTAGGTTCTACTCTGAAGGTGACAGTGGCACATGAAGGCCAGAAGAGCTTGAAGATAAATGAGCAGGCATTGCCCTGCTACTCTGAATGGGAAGCTCCTATCACAGGCACAAATGGGAGCCTGGAGGGATAAACTGAGGAAGTAAAGGCTAGCCAACCTAGGAAGAGGTTTCAAGAGTACCAAGTACAGATGTATGGCCTGACTGGACTAAAACCTAGCAGCTGCCACTGGCTAGGGAGCAGGTGGTCAATGCCTGGAGATTTTTCCAGCCAAGAAGCCAGGCTGCTTTTACCTCCTTTGGAAAGTCTTAGCTCTTGGACAGAAGAAACTATATCTAACAAAACTGGATTTACCTTGAAGGCAACATACAAAATAAAGAGAAAACTTAAGATATAAAAGATAAAACCTCAACAGGGAGAGAGTCCTGGGTTCCCCTTCCATGCTTACAAAGAGACCATAGCCCTCAGTTCTCCCACCAAAGTGCGAGCAGACCCAGTTCAACCTTTTTGAAATACTATTCATTCTTAAGCTCCCCCAGACATCTTAACCCTTCATTTCCAATTTCTCTGTGAAAGTAGCACCATAGGTAGGCTTGGACTACATTGACAGTACATTGAAAATTTTTAAGGTATCACCCTTTTTTCTTTACCTACTACCTGCTACTCCTTTCTTTTCCTCTTTCACCCCAATCAGTCTGGGATCCTGTTTTCCAGGCCCAGGCACTAGGTTAGTAGTAACATAAAGCAGATGTCAGGAGCAGGACAGCCACACAAAATACACACAATGGTAGGAAACAGGAATATAGAAATGGAAACTGTAGAGACCAATGCCCTTAAGGATAGGCTTTGTAGCTGGTAACCGCAGCATTGCTCCAAAGAGGAACAAACTAGTCATTTCACCCCAACAAAAGAATTAGAGAAAAAAACAGGAAGATCAAAATTAGACAAGCTGAGAGGCAAAGAAAAAAAGAGAAGAAATGGGGATGATATAGGAAATAGTATTTTCTTCCTAAGAAGGGGACCATTATCATGTCTGTACAAAGCCTGACAGTCATGTGATGGGAAAAGGAAAGGTTTAATCTATGTTTTGGTGGTGATGCTGACAAAAGTGACACAATGGTGACGATGGCAGTTATGGAAATAAGATCTTGAGTTGTCACAGTGATAGGGCAGTCAGGCTGCAGCCAAGGCAAAGGTTGTCACAATAAGGGAAACATCCCAGGAGGGACACTTCATGAGTGGTTCATTCAGAGACAGCAGGGTATCAACACAGAGGAAGGAGAGGCAAAGTCAGTGTCAGAATTCAGAGGTTAAGTGTCTGGAAGTGACATGGTGAGGAGGAATGATGTTGAGTCAGAAGCAAACGTACCGTTAGTCGGATGCTTTGCAAACGACACAGAAAATCGTTTTACGGCCGGGACAAACAAGAACTCTGGGGAGAAAAGACATCATGGGGATTATACCCACCCCTGTCCCCACCCTCTATTCTGAAATCTGCCTATAATATACTCTATTCTTTACAGTTAGTTATATGATCTGCTCCCAACCCCACCCCTCAACTTCCTGACTACCATCTTTTCCCTTATTATAATCTCTTAGGAATCTGTGTGTCATCTCTACCATAAGAGGGTCCTATAAACAACCCTAATTTCACTACCACACCCTCTTTCTGATCATTTGGAAACAAAATCTTTGTAGAAACTTTCATCTCTCACCCCCAGTCTCTTTCCATATTATCTTTCCTTCCTTGGCTAAGCAAATTCCCCAGCCCTAAATCTGGGTTTTAGTCAAAGCTCTACTGCATTCTTCCTGACCAGGGACTATCCTTCCAGGTCCTTACCCCTACAGGCCAGAGTCCAGGAAAGAGTACAAAGGTAGAGTACATTGATGTAGCAGAGCTATATGTGGAAGATTATGAAGGGATAAGCATAAATAAGTAGTATTTGTATGGTGAGAGGGAATGCAAATGGAGGGGTGGGTGGGATCCTGGTTCTTCTCCCGTCTATAATTGATGAAGAAAACTTCTGTTATAAGACCAGTGTCAGTGTCATCTTGAGCATGAATAGTTCTTGAGTTGTGTCCTTGCTGGGGGACAAATGAAGAAAGGAGTTGCCCACCCCCCCCCCCAAAAACCCACCCACATACCATCTCGGTGCTTCAGACTGGCAGGTGGTAGATTTTTGCCATGGCTGCGGGCGTAGTCTTGAAGATTCGGGGCACTGGAAGAGCCACCCAGCACTGTGGTGCTGAACAGCCCTGTGCACTGTGAGCCTGCAAGGCCGGGAGTGCATTAGTAGCCACGCAAAGCTGCAACTACTACACAGTATTACACACAACTTCACATGACAACATTAAGACACACACATAGCCATTCAGAGCCACCACTATGTAGCAACCACACATAACCACAAACAGCTTTTGCTACTGTCCAAAGCCACACTGGCAAGCAAAGTGGTGATTCTCCTGAAGAGGCTACAAAGCAGAGACAAGATGCCACTACAAATGCAGGGTTAGTCATATTAAGAAATTCAAAGCTACTGAAAAGGTAGACTATGCTCTCCAAGTGACTCTCAGAAATGTCAGAAGAATAGGTAGATCCCTCTATATTCCTCTAGGTTTAAGTGAGTGCCTCTGAATATAGAGTTTGAGGAACCCAGAAATCTAGTCCCTTGCAGGCTAAAAGGGAAAGAACTTTGATCAATATTAGAGACCAGTTTTTGATCACTCAGCTGGCACTTTTCCAATTCCTCCTAAGTTCTTCATCCAACATCATCTCCTCCCTTGTACCTCCTTTCAGGCCATTTTACCTTTCTCAAGAAAGAAAGTTTGAGACTCACTTAATTTTTAAAGCTGGAAAGGACTCAGAGATCATCTAGTTCAACCTTCTCTTTTTAGAGAGTTAAAAAAAAAAAAAAAAAAAGAGATATCCAAAAGGGATCTCATTTGCTCAAGGTCACACAGTTTAAGGTAGACTAGAATCCCAGTCTCTTGACTTTGAGGACCAATGGCATTCAATAGAAAATAAATAATTTTTTCATCAAATGAAAACGTCACTTCTGAAGTCAAGATGGACTCAAATAGAAAGGCATGTGAAGAGTCAGATGATTATATGAAGAGCTTGCCTACTTACTATGTGCTGAGCAGCCTACTAAGGAGAGCCCAGTGAGAAGTAAACAACACAAAAGACATGTTTTCTGCTCTCAAAAGTTTACTATCTCATAAGCTGTATGCTAAAAGCCAGACGCCTACACACAGAAGTTCAAAGAAAGAAAAGAGATTCTATTGCCAACCAGAGGAGTAAATAAAACTCACTCTACAGAGAATAAACTAGGCTGGTCATTGTCCCCAATATCTGATCTAGAGAAGGATTAGGACTCCCTGGTTCCTCTCCCACTATAGCTCCCAAGGACAGCATAGGAAGGAAGAGACAAGGCCAACAATCCAGTTCTTGGGATTTGTCCCTACTTAGTCAAGAACCTGGGTTTAGCGTGGGAAGTAACATTCAAATGGGAGATGAAAGGAATGAAAAGGAAGCCAACTTTCTTTGCGCCCAAAAACAAAGTGCCATGATTTTGGGAATCACCACAGAAAGCAGGAAGTTCAGATGGCTGATAACCCTGGAATTCTTTTTTTTTTTTTTTTTTTTTAAAGATTTTATTTATTTATTCATTTATCCCCCCCTTGCTGCTTGTGCTCGCTGGGTCAGCTAACCACGCCGTGCGGGCGGGCTTGCCTTCACCAGGAGGCCCCGGGAACCAAACCCGGGGCTTCCCATATGGTAAACGGGAACCCTACTGATTGAGCCACAGCCGCTTCCCTGGAATTCTTGATCTCTCCTCTATGCAGCAATTTCTCCTACCTTTCCTGCTCAAACATGCTCTGGAATGGGGTTCCAGAGAGTAAGTAGGGTTGCTAAATATGTCTGCTTTTCTTCAGAGAAGCTAAAACGAGCCGGCTTTGTCCCAGACCACCCCAAGCTTTGTTCTACATTTGTTTCCTTCTCTGAATAGTTTCTTGGTACAATTCTGCCAGCTCTGCTTTGCCCAGTCCTCGGATCATCTCAGAGAATAGTCTCTACTTTAACACTGCCATCTGTCAACCAGTCTCAGGTCCACACCCCTCCCTTGTTCTTGACGGCACTCCCACTTAACTGGACTTGAATACTCTTTTCCATTCTATCTGGGTAACCTATTCTTTAGTTGGATTTCTGGAGAGAGAAGTCCAAATCATAGATCTACACATTTGTCATTTATTTCTCATGTCCTAAACCATCTACCTCATTTCAGGTATCCAACCTGAATGCAACCTACTTCCATAAAATTAACCTGGAAAGTTACCAAAACCTTTCTTCCCTTGCAGGTCCAAATGCTGACTATTTGGAGGCTAAGAAATTTGGTGCCACGGACAAAGGTAAAAGAAAAATGAGAGGAGCTAAATGGAGAAAATAATAGGATAAGATAGAAAGAGCCGGGGTCAAGCCAAGACCCCATACAATTTGCCTTTAACTTCCAGTTGTAGTTAGGGACTCATAAGTCACTGTGTTTGGAGCTAGCCCCTCCCAAGGACCACTTCCCCCACTCAAAGAATACAATACCCTCTGAGGCTTGATCCTTCCCGCAGTCTGTGTTCTTAGGAGAGGTTAGAAGATGTTCTCTGCTCCTCTCCAGGGATCAAAAAAAAAAATCAACAGACATACCCTCAAAGTCCTGAGAGAAGCTTCTGCCACTATAGCAATTTCAGATTTACACCCTCAATTTTTAGGAAGGAAGGGAAAAAGGTTACAGGATTAGGAGAGGATGAAGGAGAAGGCATGGAAGTAGGAGGAGCCAGAGCAGGGATGTGAAAAATATGTTTCAAAAGAAGACATGTCACAAGTTCTCCAAAATACACTTATGAGGGGGTCACAAGTACCTCAATTTATAGCTCTGTCTCTGATAACTCTGAAGGTTCAGAGTCTCCATGTCCCCTTAAGATCTGGGCTAGACTGGAGGGACAGATAAGGAGTGTGAGGGGAAGCCAGAAAAATGGCCTTCAGCCAGAGAAATGGGGGTTGGTGCATAAAACCAAAATTCAAACAGCTTCCTGGAATGGAAACAATCATCTGGGATCGAAGTTCACGCCTCAGTTGGGCTTCTCCCAATTAATCCTCCCTACCCCTATGTGACAATATCAGTGACTAGATGATCCCAACTCCCATGACTAAGGTTTCCCACAATAAAACTCTGAAAAGCAGACAGACATCCCTTCCCTACATCAGGTGAGAGATGCTGGAAGACCATACCTAGGCCACTTTGCTTCATCTCTGTCGGTGGCCGTGCAGATGAAAAGAGCCGGTAGCCCCCAGGCCTTGAGGATGAAGTCTCAGAAAGTACCTGCAGAAAAAGGATTCTATATTACAATTTTGCCACCTTAACCTGGAAGTCTAAAACCCACGTTCTGAATTCCTACCCCTACACAGCCAAGAAGTGTCAGGAAGTTTGGAAGAACCAAAGGATTTTTGTGGGGGAAGAAGAAAGAAAATGGAATGGAAAGCATATGTTGTAGAGGAAATTGTCCAGGGGAATCCTTCTATACTAGAAGATGCCTGTCCCCACAGTCCTTCCCATTCCAAATCTGAGGAATTCAACCCTTCCTAGTTCTCAGCAGAGCAGGGTTTTCTAATTTTTTTCTATCCCTCCCCAGGACTCAGAAAGCCTACCACAAAAGCTTAGCCACAAACAAGAAATAAAGTCTGGTCATACACTTTTATTTCCATGGGACGGCTGTGGCTATAGTAAACATACTCTATTTCTTATCTGAACCAAGAAGCCCTCCCCTCCAACTATCTCACTCCTGAAGATGTGAAACAGATTTCCAAAAAGCCCATGAGGGCCCAATCATACAACCTCCAACATACACACCCCACCTGGACAGTGTCTAGAGTCCCTAGATCCCAAAAGGCAAAGACAGAAGGCAGGAAAGGAAGGAGAGGTATGGAGGGGACACCTGTGTGCAGGATGCCAGGTGAGTGGTGGATACAGCCCGGGGCTGTAGGACGATGGCTGGGGAAGGCCGGGGGAGGTCTCCTGACCTCCTGCGGCGCCGTCCCCGCAAGGGGATCAGGTCCAGGCTCCCTGTGCACTGCATGTTCATGACCTGCAATCAGACCGGGTGGAAAGCCGGTCATGGCTCCTTTAACCCCCAGGTTCCCAAAGCCCCAGTGCCTGTAGGGCAGAGCTAGTTATAGGGCTGGAGAGGATGACCACCTATGGCACACTGCTATGAAGGTCACAGTTTCATAATCTGAAACAGTCCAAAAATATGAGATGACAAGAGGAGTTTAAGGCATGGGGAAAGGGGTACTGCCAATAAGGATAAGACTGCCCAATGCCTGTACTTACAGAGCAAGTAGAGGAAATAATATTATAAGGATTATAAGGCTGTGCGACCAAGAAGCAAAGAGGAGATTTTCTTGCAAAGCAAGGAGCACATCCTGGGCTACCATCATTCTGGATGAGCTAGGATATAAGCAACACTGGTAACTGAAGGGAAGGAATGAGATTACAACAGGAACCTTTCTATAGCCCTGAAAGAAAGAAGTCAATCTCATCAAGTGCAAGAGATGATATACAGGAAGCTCTCCTTTGCCCTATGTTTTCTGACTGCTTAAACCAGAAGAAAAAAGAGAGTAAGTACAACAGGGTCAGGGAGATTGGCAGACCAGGTGAATAGGAAGGACAATTAGATGTGGAGGAGTAATTTATTGATGAGAGATTATGTGTCATCCTATCCATTTGACCTATTTCATATGAGTCTGCAGAGTACTAGCATACAATTCCAGGTTACACATACACCTCTAAGAGAAAATAATGCATACCCCACCTAAAGAAACTGTATATTCACAATTTCAAATCCACTTTAAAATAATTAGGAAGTAAAGGATGAGTCCAGAAAAGAGTCTGCAGTTTGTCTTCTCAGCTTTCTCCCAAACTTGAAACTTTAAACCTCAAAGATTCTTCTGAGATGTTCCTAAAATGGAAAAACCAACTTCTCCAAGACAAAGAGCTAGCACAGAGCCAGGTGAATAGAGTAATCAGGTCAGAGCAAGACCCAAATAAGTCAGTCAGAACCCCTGAGATAGGGTTAAATCATGGGGTCAAAAAGAGTGTCATTGGGCCAAAGAGGGAAAACATCTTTCCAGGACAAAAAGACCAAAACAGAAATCCCAGGACAGTTATCTGGACACATTTTAATATTAACAATGGTTCCTTCCTCTACGCTAGAGAACCAGAATCAAGGCTAGAGACAAACTTCAAGAATAGTAGACCCCAAGTCCTGGCAGACAAACCTCATCAGAACCAAAGTAGGACAGAAGGACCTCCAGACCTGATGCCCTTTCTAGAATGATAGTATAGATAACCCTAACGGGATTAAGTTAAAATGCCACATATTTGCCCCTAACTGACCTATAATTTTTACCTAAGGTGACAAAGAGATGGAGAAGGGCACATTACTCCTATTTTACAGAGGAAAAAACTCACAGCCTGGAGAAGTTAAGTTGCCTATCTAAGATCACACAGCTTCTAAGTATCAAACTGAGATTTTAGCCCAGGACTGTCAGACTTCAGAATTCATTCTGTTCCTACTATATCCCCTTTTATTTTTTATTTATTTATTTATTTATTTTTAAAGATTTTATTTATTTATTCATTTATCCCCCCCTTGCTGCTTGTGCTCGCTGGGTCAGCTAACCACGCCATGCGGGCGGGCTTGCCTTCACCAGGAGGCTCCAGGAACCGAACACGGGGCCTCCCATATGGCAAACGGAAGCGCCACTGATTGAGCCACAGCCGCTTCCCACTATATCCCCTTTTAAAGAACTTCCTTTCCAAATTCTTCTAAAGCCCTCTTCCTCAATCTCATATCTTAATGCCCTTATTTCTCAGGCATCCTTCACTGGCATTTCTTTAATCTCAGAAGTAGCAAGCAGCCTAAAGGAGCTCTACTGGGAGGCCAGCTATGAAAGAGAGATTAAATAAAACATTCATTAGAGGCAAAAGGACTCTGCTTCAGGTCCCCAAGAGTGGTTTCCTGGTAGCAGCCTGAGGGGATTCAGAGGATACATGGATATTGTCCTAGAAGCACTTCCACCCTTTCCAGTCTTTCTCCCAAGCCCCTCCCATTACCTCCATGGAACCGGCTTTTCGGTTACGAATGAGTGGTGATCTCCGTGGGAGGCCAGGGCCCTCAGAGGGCTGAGGTGAAGTTTGCAATGCCCGGTCTGGCTCATCTGATGCCTTCCCTGGGCACAGGTTCTCCATGCTGCCTTGGTCTGTTTTCATCTCCTCATTCTGTTCAACAGCAGGCACAGATAAGAGAGGCATTAATGTCCTCCAGCCTCCTAAACTCAGACTCCCCCAACCCTTTTTCTTCCCTATTATTGTTTCCCAGTTTTCGACAACTTGGTTCCCAAGTTCTTCAGTCTCAATTCTCAGCACTCAGATCTACCTCAGAAGACGCTGGACGGAATCCACAGCCTGCTGGTGCACTGCCTTCTTCCTCGACACCTTTCACTCCAGGACTAAAGTGCAGCTCCACATGGAACCGTTCCTCTGAAAAGGGATCCTGCAGGGTATCACCAGATTAAGGAGCAGCTGGGGAAAGCTAGATATGGTGGTGGAAGACCAGGTAGGGGCAAGAGAGAGGAACTAAAGAGGATACATCCTCCTAGGACTGAGGTTTCAGTGTCTGGCCCCACTCTGGAGCCGCTCTGCTACAGCTTCCCTTTAACTACAGTCTAAGGTTACAGAATTCTCATTCCCTCACCACTTATTGCTCTGGCTCACCACTCCATATGACTTACTAACTTCCAGTTCTACAACCCTTCCCATTTATCTCCCACAGTAACTTAGCTTTGCTATAGTTCAAATAGCAGCACATTTAAGGATATCTTTGTGGAGCCAGATGAAGAAGTTGAATATGTAACAATGTTTGAAGGGAAAGGACTCATTAGAGCAGCATCTCTAATTCCATATACTCCCTAATGCCAGAGCTATGTTCTAGGATATTTCTTTAGCTCAACACATATTCTGTTCCATTAGAAATCTCCTGGACACTCTATATCATGCTGTGCTCTAGGTGCCATGCTTTACCAGATTCTACACATTCAAAGGGTAAGAAACTTTTTTTCTAAAAGGTGATGGAGGTAGATAGAAGGGCCCCTCTCCTCATTCCACCCTACTAGCTCCTTACCTGTGTGTTGTCCTCATAAAGCATGATGACAATCTGGGTCATGTAGTTGAGCTCTGAGATAGCACTAAGATAAGCCAAAGCTCGCTGCCACTGTGCATCCTGGGTCTCCTATCAAATACAAGGAGAGGTCAGTCAAGGCCCAAGGACAAGGGAGTCAGGGAATGGGCAGGGAGCCAAGGAGCACAGAGAAAGCTTGCAGTAAAAAACAAGCATGAGGAGAGTAAAAGAATGGTGGAAAAAGATGTTCACAGGTTGAAGGCAGAAGGAGGATCCTTACATCAAGAAGTCCCCCATAACGGAAGACACTGAGTAGGGAGTGGACGTGGCTCTCACTGGTAAAATAGAGGCGTGTTCGAACATGGCGACCTGGGGAGAGCACTCCTCGGGAGTACCTGAGATAATAACTAAGTCATTCACACAGTTAGATAATCCCCTTCCCACCCCTCCACAAACTCCCTCCTCCCACCTCAAAGACTTCTCTCTTTTCCATTCCAGGATCCCTTCTATTCTTGGTTCCCCCAGCTGTCCCAGCCTTGGTTGCTCCAGGGCTCCCTGACATGTCCCTCCCTCCATCCAGCACCCCTCCCAGCCCTCCCTCACAGGGGATGCAGCTTGTTGACAGACTCATCCTCGTGGGTTCTCTGCAGGTCAAGTAGTATCTTCCGCAACAATGGAAGACAGAAGCCCACAGCAATTTCCAGTTTCTCCTCCCGACTGATCCCATACTCCTAGGAGCCAGAGGCCAGGAATAAGTACCTCCATGAATTTTGTTTTCCTCTTGCCTCATCCTCCCATTCTCAACAGCATGCTTGTCTTCACCTCAGGTCTAGGGCTTCTCTCATAGCTACCACATTCCCCCTCTCCAGGTTTCTCATCAATTATCCTTTTATACTTACCCAGAGCCAAGTGCCCTTGAGAACTGTAGCAAATTCCTCCTCTAAGCTTCCTTCCCCCTGGTTCCCACACCTCTTTTCCTTTCAACCTTTTATCTCCTTCCTTCCCCAATACCCCTATCTCCAGGCTAGATCCCTTATACAAGACACACCTGGGGAATGACCACATCAGCCAGTGCCTTAGAGAGACGTAGCAATTCTGCTGTGCCTTGAAGTCCCAGACTCCCATTGTGCTGCACATCATACTTGACACAGTCATAGATGTCAGGGATCTTACTAATGTCATAGCGCCCACTCTTCTGCCGAAAGTCTCTCTCCAGCTTGCTCCAACGCTGTAGCATTAGCTCTAGTGTCTCACTGTGGTAGAGTTGTAGGTCTAGAATGAAGGTAGGAAGTCAGAGCCAAAGATTTTGCTTCTAAGTAAAAATTTTGACAACTCTGAAGCAGAACCAGAGAGATGAGGATGACTTGTCTCAGACATTTAGGAGAGGAGACAGGAGTTCTTGAGGAACCCATCCATACCTGAGACCTTGAAGGGAAGATAGCAGTATTCATACCCACCTACAGACTTGGGGTCCTGAATCCGTTCCCGGATCTGGTGAGTGAGGTTTTCAATCAGGGCAAATACCTGATAACAGACCTTCACAGGATTCTGGATGATAGCCATGGAGTTCAGCAGAGAGGTGCTTCCAGTGGGAGCAAGCTATGGGAAATAAGAGAGAAGAAAAGCAAGGTAGGCTCAGGCCCATTGCCCAGATTCTTGTGAGCTTATTACAAAGACACTGCCTGTAACACGGATCTGTTGGCTCACTCCAATGAGCATTCTTAGGCTATTGGACATACCAGTAGTTTAGGGCCTTCAGATGAGGAGAATCCTCTAGCACATAGTCACCTAAGAGTGGTTGATCTTAAAAGTCTTGGAGTCCAGAGGAAATAAAGTAGATCTAGCTTCTTTTCTTGGGGGGTTCTTAAATACACATGGAAAATGCTGGGGAATAAAGATTAAACCAAAATTCCTCAAAATTCCCACAAAAAGTTTTCATAGATTAGAGACAACATTATCTTGTTCCTCTAGACAAGATGCTAGCATGAACCGAGAGTGGGGTGCTGCCTCAGAACTTGGTCCAACTCAAAGCTTTTGGGACAGTCATAATCGCATAGTTAATGAGAGGTGCCAGCATATGGAGAGGAGAAAAGAAGCTTGGGGATGGAATGTACACATTCTACTTAGGTCCTCACCATTCCCATTTTTGTTAGCAAAAGTAAGTAAGGGAGAAAGGGAAAGGTGCCTTAGCTTTTTTGGATTTGTCACTGAGCAATGTACTGGAAAATAAGGGAGTAAAGTACTGTCTCTTAGAAAGTCTTGCTTAAAGCAGAACACAGGGAGTGTCATTCCCTAGACAATGTGCTTAGCTACTTAACTCACTTAAGAACCTATCAGAAAAGAAGAGCTATCAGAAATATGATGGTGGAAAACCATTGTTTGGCAAAAGATCCCCTGTCAATCATGGTTAGCCATTCCAAGCTAACCCTAAACTCAAATCCACTCAGAGTCAGGGTGATGTTAGGCCAGATCTGAACTCAGGATGGAGCCTAAAATATGGGATTTCTTTAGGAGCCTTGACCTAGAAAAAACTCCCATCAGGGAAAGGACTTGTGTAGACACTAATCTATATCTCTGATAAAGCCCTAAAAGGCTTTGGAACTGTTCCCTGGTGCTAGACAGGTAGACCAGGGCACCCTCGCACTCAGCAACTACTGAATAATACACAGGAAAACAGATGACCACGTTGGGTAATGGCATCCTCTGTGATTAGTACCATGAGGCAGTGGACTGTAATGATTAACATCTTGGGCTCTAGAGTTAAACTCTTTGGGTTCATACTAGCAGGATGACCTTGGAAAAGTTGCTTAAATTCTTCTTAATCTAGGTCTCCTCATGTGTAAAATGGGGGGAAAGGAATACAGTTTGACAGTTCTTGTGGTAGATCAAAGATGGCCATTAATTCTTTCCTTGAATCTGAATTGGCCCTATTACTATAACAAAATTATGATGTGTTATTTCTGGGTCTACGCTTCTGCTTTGTGCTTTGGGGAAGCCTTAAGCCAATATCTAGAAGTCCAGCTACCATGCTAGAGAAATCATATGGAGAAAACATGTGGAGGAGAAGCTATGAGACTACATGGAAAGCATGAAGAGGAAGAGAGCCCAGTCATCCCAGCAGCCCAGTCGAGCCTCCAGCTCTTTCCAGGCCCAAGTCATCATCTCACTGCAATTTCAGGAGAGATTACAATCAAGACCAGTTGAGCCCTGCTGAACTGTGAGAGATAATAAAATGATTGTTTTAAGTTAAGTAAAACAATGTTTTAAGTAAGTTTTAGGGTAGTTTGCAGCAATGGATAACTGAAACATTCTTTTATTCAAAATCCTTGGGACTGGAAAACAGTTTGACAGTTCCTCAAAAAGTTAAACAAAGAACTACCATAGGACTCATAGTAATTCCACTCCTAAACAAATACCCTCAAGATAAGAAAAAAGGGATTCAAATACTTGTACACTAATGTTCACAGCAGCATTATGCAAAATAGACAAAAGGTGGAAGCAATTCAATTGTCTTTCAACAGATGAATGGATAAGCAAAATGTGGTATATCCACACAATGAATTATTATTCAGCTATAAAGAGGAATGACATATGTTCTGACATATGTTACAATGTGGATAAACCTTGAAAATATGCTAAATGAAATAAGCGAGATGTAAAAGGACAAATATTGTATGATTCTACTTATGTGAAATACCTAGAATAGGCAAATTCATAGAGGCAGAAAGTAGAATAGAGGAAACTAGAGGCTAGGAGAAGTGGAGAGTTACTGCTTAAAGGGTACAGTTTCTTTCTGGGGTGATTAAATAACTGCTGCACAATATTGTGAATGTAATTAATGCCATTGAATTGTATACTTAAAAGTAGTTAAAATGGCAAATGTTACATTGTATATATTTCCCCATAATTTTCTTTTAAAGTCCTTGGGACCACCTGTTTTTTAGATTTGAGATTTTTTTTGGACTTTAAGAAGTTAATCCAGTACATATACCATATATTATATAATACTTCCAGCAGGATCCAGGACACAATGAAACACATTATCTATGTAGCAAAATATATGACTATTTATAAAATTTAATATATTTTTAAAATCTGCAACATGAAGTGGGATAAATAAGGACTATAAATAGCCTTATGACAGTTCATATCAGGTTTTGCTGCCAAATGAGTCTTGATGCCAAACTTAGAAAAAAATTTTTGATTTTTGAAATTGTGGGTAAGAAACTAGTGGACCTGTACATATCTAAAAGGATTACTGTAAGGATTAAATGAAATAATATATGTAAAGCACCTAGAAGAGTACCTGGCACATAATAAGTACTATTATTATTATTATTATTATTATTATTTTTTTTTTTTTTTATCGGGAGGTCCCGGGGATCGAACCCAGGTCCCTCCATATGGCAGACGGACGCCCAACCATTTGAGCCACATCCGCCCCCCTATAAGTACTATTATTGACCACTCTTTAGAATTCTAGGAATTTGGGATCTGGGGTATGTTGAGCATAGAGATAGGGAGAGCCTGACCTGATCATAGTCCTCAGAGCCAAAGGGTGCATCCTGCTGCAAAATATGGTGCAGCCGTGCCTTCACCCGGTGCTGGCAGCTGCTCAAGGAATCACCATCACTGTCCAGGAGTCCATTCATATTGGCACTTTTCACCATTTGTACCAAGATGGGTGTCAGCTCCCCTTCTAGAGCCAGCAGGCCCTGGGGGGGGAAGCACAGGTTTATTAGTTTCCCTTCCACGACACTCCCCCTAGGCCAAACTGGTTCTAGAGATCAAACAGGAACTGTGTTGGAGACCTAGGTATAGGTCAAAGGGCCCACTCCCACCAAATTTTCCCTGCTTATTCTCCATAGCATAGAATGGTGTCAGGCACAAGCAGAACTTCTCTGAGTTATCACCTTGAAATTTACCAAATAGTTCTACAAACTACCTGCTTCTCCCCTTGATGGAGGCTGGCACTGTGGGAAAACAGCATTATGAACCTTAGCAAAGGCAGCAGCGGTCATCTGGACACGGCCCTCATCAGAGGCATAAATTTTGAGGTCATGGCGGAAAGTGCTATGGAGACGAAGCAGTCCACAACCAGGGAAGCCAGCATAGTCACCTGGGGGCAAAAGGGAGGATCAAGAATGGACTGCTATAAAAACCCAAGTGGAAGAAAGAATATTAATTTCCCCTTTAACTTCCCCACTGTCTCTGTCCCTTCATTTCCCCCAACTTATTCTCTTTTTTTTTTTTTTTTTACCGGGAGGTCCTGGGGATCGAACCCGGGTCCCTCCATATGGGAGACGGACGCCCAACCAGTTGAGCCACATCCAACCCCCCAACTTATTCTCTAATCATCTTATCCCAGCCCTGCTAGGTTTTTAGCCCTCCCCCCTAAAAAAAAAAAACAAAAAACAAAAACCCCACACCCTCACCCTGTCCTCCAGGATACATGCAGCGGAAAGCTCGTCCCAGCTCCTCAGCCTGAACACGGCCAGCAGGGGTCAGTTCTCCACCCCACTTCAATACGAGCAATAGAGAAGGGGTTAGGGCCTCTCCCTGTGGATCTGATAGAATAAGGGGCAGTGAACAGGTCTTGATCTAAGGAAAATAGTGGGAACATCTAAATGTTAGGTCTTCTGAGATCAGAAAGGTAGTCTGGAGTAGAGGTCATCTAAGGGTTCAAGAATCAGAGATCTAAGGGGTAACAGGAAGAGTGTATTTATATCTTACCTTGTCCCTCATTCGAAGCTTTTACTCCATGAGGGTAATAAGTCAATTGCACTTTCCGGTTGATGCCTGAGAAGTGACCATACCTGCAAGATAAAGACACAGTTCACTTTCTACCCCAGTACCCAGTTCTCACATTAATTGGCTCCCTTTTCCTAGTCCCCTTCTCACATCTCCAGCACAGACTTCAGCTGCTCGAGTTTCCCAGTTTTCTCTTCGATCTCACCCCCTGGCTCTTTCTCCAGTTCAGCCAACAGCAGCCTTGTGAGGTCCAGCACCTCCTGGAGGAAATAACAGTATCTACGTAGTAGGCCAAGTCCTGGCCAGTTGTCCTTTCATCCTCATCTCTAATCAAGGCTTCCAATCCTATACCCCCTATCTTTCCCATAGCACTACAGGGAAGATTTACCACATTACCTGTAGCTGCTCAGGTCGCTTTAGTTTTAATTTCCCTGTTTTATAGCCACCATGTTTTTCAAATAAGGTAAAAAACCTGAAGAAGTAAGGAAAAGCTTCAGTGTGGGGTGAGACAGTCAAAGCCTGTCTCCCTCACAAAAGCCCCCATTTCCCTCACAAAAACTTATTAAACTAGAATATCTTTCCTACCTTGGGTGTGTCACTTCCATCTTCATCTTCTGCTTTGGGGTACGATCCCCATGACGTATAATTGCAATGACACAACGAAGTTCCATCCTAGGATGGGGAATGTTATCAGAGTTCCCCCAATCCCACCCATCATCACATCCTACTTGACATGTCAAAAAGCAGAGGAAAAACTATCTGAGAGCAGGCATATAAGTGGAGTTAAGGGAATTGCCTAGAAGGGACCCAAGCTCTACTGTTAGATTGTACAGGGTCAGAAGGTACGCACTAATTTGTCTTAGGGGATCCCAAGTAGGTTACTCCAGATTTTAATTTTTGCTCACATGGTACCAGAGGTGGTAGGGACAATGGGAATGTCCTCAGCCTCTGTAGGGATGGACCATGGGATCTGGAACTGTGGGGCAAGCTCCCGCATTATGGTGTTCCTAGAAAGAGAAACAAGAAGCAGCTGTGTGAAAATCAATGAACCTGGGGGCAGATGTGGCTCAAATGGTTGGGCGTCCATCTGCCATATGGAGGGATATATATATATATATATATAGAAGGCGCATGGGCTGCCAGGCTCTGTGTGCTGCTGAGCTGTCGGGCCCCGGGAGCCATGCAGCAGAATGATGATGTAACAGGGGAGAGACAAGACGAGATGCTCTGAAAGCTCCAGAAGCCAGGAGCTGAGGTGGCACAGGCAGCAGAATACCTCTCTCCTACATCGGAGGTCTCCAGGATCGAATCCTGGTGAAGACTGGAGGAGGAGGATGAGAAGAGATGGCAGGAAACAGACACGGAGAATTGCCCAGCAAATGGACACAAAACAGCAAATGGGGAAGGGGGGGGTTAAAATGGATAAAGTAAATAAAATAAAATCTTTAAAAAAAAAAAGAAAAAAAAAAGAAAATCAATGAACCACAGCTACATGGATGATGAATGAAGCTCACAAATATAATGCTGAGTGAAACAAGCAAGTTGAAGGAGGATACATTAATATAAGCCTCAACATGTAAAAACCCATATATGTACTAAAAATATTTTTTAAAAATCCATAAGAATGACAAACATCAAGCTTAAGATTATGGTTATCTCTTGGGTGGGGGGGTAAGGGATATAATCAGGGAGGGGTATTTACGGGCTTCAACGGTATACTTAATATTTTATTTCTTAAGCTAGGTGGTGAATACATGGATTCTCATTGCATTCATCATTCCTTACATATATTTTAATGTTTTCAATATTTCATGATAAACTTTAAAAAAAAAACAAGTTGCAGAACAGTATTATAATATGATCACACTTAATAAAATAAAGAAATATAGTTTGTTTATACATGGCAGAAAAAGGTATACTGTTATGTCCAAATTGTTAAAGTAATTATCTCTAAGGAGTGTAATGTTGGGAAGGCAAGGGGGCTAGGGAGCCCTTTCCCTTTTCCCTTTTAAATCATAATTAAAATATTTAAAATAAAGTAAAAAAACAAACAAACAAACAAACTTTCTAACCCTTTTCTCTAAACCCATTCTTCCCAGCCAAGACCACTATTTCCCTTACCCCAAAATCTTGGCACAGTCATCATAGTATTTCATTGAGTTCTTGACAAAACTGAAGCCATTGACATCACACACAAAGGAGTGACCATTGGCACGAAGAAGGTCAAATCCACATACTGTTTGCTACAGGGAAAAGAGGCAAGATGAGAACAACAGAGCCATTCTCTCCTCCCAGACCCCTGCTCCTGTCTTTCTCTCATTCCACAAACTCCCAGGGGCCTTCCTCTACCTTAAAAGCAACACAGACTTTCCTGGCCACCAGCTTTTCCATGGCAGTCAGCATGACTGGATATCGAATCTCTTTCCCTTCACTGTCTCGTTCAACTTTACCATCCAAAGCTGGAGATTTTCTGGCTTCAGCATGGGCATAATCTGGCCCCACTGTATACACCTGCAGGTACATAGCATCACTGAGCATGCCCACAGCTTACCCTGTATATGAGAAGACAATATGAGCACTAGGTCTGTAGACTAGTTTCAGAATAAAGAAATCCCTGAGCATTAAGAACAAAGAAAACGACATTTTTCTTACTGAGTCCTACTGAGGCATTATTATGAAGGTTTCTCTTCAGGACTCCAGCACTATGGTCTAGTGCTTATTAAGAAAATAACTAACCAACATTATACTATTTCTATGTCACCCTTGCCCTTGCTCTGATAGTGATAATGTGAAAGCTACATCCTCCATTCTTTATCTTCACCTAAGCATGAAAGCCAATCACATTCGTACTTTATTTTCCATGACCCCTCTCCATATCCTTCCACCCACTACCCAAATACCCCATCTCCACCCAGACATTTTGTAACCTTTTAAATCCCCACATCCACTGTAACCTTGACATCTGTGCCATCTGTCGGCATGAACTCCTCATAGATGTAGGATCCTGTCTTTCGGACACTGCTTTCGGGAGAGTAAACGCTACTTCGGCTTCCAATCTTCAGGAGGAAAAGGAAGGGAAAAATATGTTACCTCAACCCTCCACTTTTTCTACAAATCCTCCAGCTTCCCTCCCCACAACCTCATCTTTGTCCTTCTACCTCTCTGACTCCAAAAATGCTCAAATGTCCCCCATACCTTACGGAAGAGGCGCTGGCTTCCTCCTCCAGCTGAGCTTGGGTAGTAGATGTAAACATTGTGGTCTTCTGCACTCACTGGTTTCTCCACAAAGGGTTTTGGAAAGACAGCTCCATTTACCTCTACCTGGTCTTCATCTTCTATCAGGTTGCACTCTAAAAGGTGGGTGTGTGGTCATTCTTAGGGCCTACGGATGCAGAATACTCCCAACTCCCATTTCCCCATGTTTTAATTTCTAGTAATATCTATAGAACAAATCCAAGGCTTTGTCTAGTGACCCATAGCTCCAATCCTCCCCATGATCCAATAGCCAAAGCCTCACTTATATAGGTGGTACACAGGAGCTGGCTAAAGAATGAAGAACTATGCTAAGTCATTGATAACAAGGCAGAACAGGACTGAGAGCAAGGTCAGGTACTCACCCTCAGGTCGGGCAGGGTCACGGTTGAGCACAGCATATCGAGGCAGATCAATACCTTCCTCCTGCAGGATCCGGTACACCTCCCTCCTGTCACCCCCAAACAGATTAACTGGGACAGGTGGCAACGATATTAAGGGGGAAAGCTGGGGATTTCATTTTATAGGATTAGAACCCAAGAGAGTATGGTATAGAAATTAAACCTGTGTTTTTTACTTTGCCCCCACACCCACCCCAGAATAGTTTCTCTTAAATCTAGGAAAGAACACTGCATGATCTCAGGGCCACCCATCCCAGTGGTCAACAGAAAGCTGTACCTATCCTGGATGTAATACTGCATGGCCAGGTCATTGATAAGAAAGGGGTTTCGAAGCTTGGAGTAAGCAACAGCTTTGTCCAGAGGAAAGCCTGGGATGGAGAAAGGAAATAGAGAGACCAAAGAAAAAGATTAAAAGAGGAAGAGTGAGAAAACAGCAAAAGAGATAGAGAGACATTAAAGCTCTTAGTTGTCATGAGGTTCCTCTATCCATCCAACCCATCACTGTCCTTCTGCCCAGCTTCCCAAAGTCTAGGAGACCCATCAGGAAAAAGTAAAAAAGATCTTATTTCTAAGGTCTTCCCAGAGACTCAACTCTGTCAAAGACCTTAAGCCTTAGAGCTGTGCTGAGGTTAGACTATGAGCTATAAATGACCTCCAGCAACTCCTCCAAGATATAGGGAAAGCAAGCCCCTATGCATTGTTCTCTAGTGTTCAGGAAGCACTGGTGGCCTCTTTACTAAGGAAGTAGATTTTTATTTAGGATGTAATGAAGTAAGAACCTCATTTCCCAGTCCAGCATTCCCAAAACCATTCCTTCCTTTTTCCCTCCCAGACCCCAACCTTTGGAGTGGAAAGAGATGAGGCAGTGGCAGGATGGCCAGTTTTCTACAGGTTCATTGAGGATCACGTCTTCTCCCAGGATGATAACAGTCAGGTAGTCAAATCGGCAGAGTCGCTCTAAGATTTGGGTCATTGGCTTGGACTTAGATTTCTTGGTCATGGCACAGATGCCGACAATGATCTGTGGTTCAGGAGGCTACAGGAACAAAGTGCCATCAGGAACTCAGGAACTTCCCACCTATACCCCCTCAGGGAACACTGTCTCATCTTCTTGGGGGTTTATTTTTATAAAGTTTATTGCCAAAAACTTTGGACTTATGGGGTAAAGGTTGCCTCCTAACTTTGGTCCAGGTTGGGGCAAGACGGAGCTTCTTACTGCCTACTGAACAGGAGCCTTTCCACAGTAGGAAATATGTGCACTCAGGCAGAAGAACCAGAGAACCAATAACCATGAGATGATACAAGGAGAGCACACCAGCAGGGGTTTCAAAGACAATCTAACCAATCTCTTTTGTCCCTCCCCTAAATCTGGCTAGGGCCTATTTATGATGGGAGTCCATGGATTTGGAAAGAATAGAGAGGCGTCTCTATCCAACAGAATAGCTATAAAAGGGATCCCCCCACCATGTTCCATCAATTTCCTAGTCTTACCACTTCATCCTCCTCATCTTCAAGGAGCTCGCTGTCACTCTCTTCTGTCCTCATGCCTATTCCACGGGTGCCCAGACCCTCATCTCCAGCTCCAAGAAAGAAGTGGGCCGTGGCGCTCTCGCCCTCACTGGCCGGCAATGACCACATCCCCACCGGAGCACCCACTCATCCCGCTCTGCAGAGGGGGATACCCCATCAGCCCAGAATCCAAGCCTCCTGGCAGTGGGTGGGGAATGGGGTGTGGGGAATGGAGGGAACTACAGAGGACTAGGGAAACTGGGAAACAAATCAAAGGGGAGAAGGATCACCAGGAAAGGAGGCATGTTGAAATGACTGAAGATTCATAAAAGAAAAGCAATATCTCCCCTTTCCTCCCTGCTAACTCCACCCCTAACCATGAGATTAGTAAGAGAATCAGGGGATTAACCCTTACAATGCTGGCATGTCCCTGATTCTGCCAGCAGGATACAATGTCAACTCCAGCAGCAAATGGGAGAGGCAATTTCTCATGGAAGGCTACTGTTGATTCCTACCAGAAGAGAAGGTTAGAATGACATTTCAAACTTTGGATTCATCCCAAAACTTTCCTATCCCCTCGCCACCTCTCCTCAGTAGTATTGAACTCAGGAATTTAATTCAAGGGCAAAGGAATGAGAGAGCTCAGTTGCCTTTGTCCTTAACTCCCATCTTCATTCCTACCAATGACTAACTAAAAAAATATTTATTGAGTGAATCCTATGTTCTAAGCATTAAACATTAAAACCTCCCATCCTTCCTTTCCCTTCCTAACCCCTCACCTTAAGAGACAGATGCCCAAGTCCAGAAAATATTTTCAAGGAAAAAGGTTTAGTGCTGGCTGGGAGTTTCAGGATACAGGCATCCCTACAGAAGTCTCCAATCCATTCTTAGACTGAAATCTCAATGTTATCTTTTCTGTGCCCTGGTACTATAGACCCAGCACTCACTTAAGCCAAGGTCCCTCATACAAGGAGCAACAGTGAAAGAGAATCTTTCCTAAAGCCATAATCAGTAAGAATATCTTAAGAATATAACTTGAATCAGAATAATCTGGCAGTTCCACTTCTAGGTTATATACACCTAGTGCAAGTGGTTCTCAACTGTGCATGATTTTGCTCCCAAGGGGACATTTGGCAGGAGGTATTTTTGGTGGTCACAACTGGGGAGGTGCTATTAGCATCCAGTGGGTAGAGGCCAAGGATGCTGATAAACATTCTACAATGCACAGTATATCTCCCCGCAATAAAGAATTATCCAACCTGATATGTCAGTAGTGCTGAGGCTGAGAAGCCCGGCTCTTAAAAACATTCCCACGTTACAAAGACATTCATAACCTCACTGTTGATAGTGGGGAAAATGGAAACAGCCTAGCTGTTATAAATAGAAGAACGGATAAATACAATGTCGTATATACAAATGATAAACTAATGGCATTTAAAAAATAAATCAGAGGAAAGCAGATGTGGCTCAAGCAACTGGGCTTCCACCTACCACATGGGAGGTCCGGGGTTTAGTTCCTGGTGCCTCCTGGAGAAGACGAGCAAGACAGCGAGCTGGCGCAATGGGCAGGCACGGTGAGCTGACACAACAAGATGATGCAATAAAGAGACACAAAGAGGAAGGACAATGAGAGACACAACAAACCAGGGAGCTGAAATGGCTCGAGCAATTGAGTACCTCTCTACCACATGGGAGGTCCCAGGTTCAGTTCCTCGTTCCACCTAAAGAGAAGACGAGCAGACAGTGAGCGCAAACAACAAAGGGGGGGGGGCGGGATAAATAAATAAAATAATTCTTAAAAAAAAAAGAATCAGAGCTACATGTAACAACATAGACAGCTTCTAAATGCAAACTGCAGAAATATTCAGGTAATACACTTCCATCCGTATAAATAAAAAATACTATATATTGTTTATGACTGCATATATAAGTAGTACAGTATTAAAAACAAACTGGAGGGAAGCAGATGTGGCTCAGGTGACTGGGCTCCTGTCTACCACATGTGAGGTCGCTGGGTCAGATCCTGGTGCCTCCTAAAGAAGACAGTGAGCTGGCAGGCATGGCAAGCTGACACAACAAGAGACACAAGAAGAAAAAACATAATGAGAGACACAACAAAGCAGGGAGCAGAGGTTCCTGGTGCCTCCTAAAGAGAAAACGAGCAGACAGAGAGAGCACAGAGCGAATGGACACAGAGCGCAGACAGCGAGTGCAAAACAACGGGGGGAATAAATAAATTAAATAAATCTTAAAAAAAAAAAAACCTAAAAATAAAGACATTAAATTCATGATAGTGGTGACCTCGGAGGTAAAGAATAAATGGCACTGAGGAGGATTCAAATGGTACTTCACAACCTTATCTATGATGTTTATTTTTATTTTTTAAAAATATCTGAAGCAAATATACAAAAGATTAACATTTGTTAAAGGTGAATTCTGGGGAAGCAGATGTGGCTCAAGAGGTTGAGCCACACGTGCTTCCCACATGGGAGGCCCCGGGTTGGGTCCCAGTGCCTCCTAAAAACAAAAACAAACAAGCAAACAAACAAAAAAAACAACTTAGGGGAGCCGTTGTGGCTCAGTGATTAAGCGCTGACTTCCCACATATAAGGTCCCAGGTTCAATTCCCGGCCCTGGTACCTCAAAAAAATAAAAATAAAAAAAGACAGAAAAACTGAATTGTAGGGATATGGGTTTCTGTTATTATTTTCCAAAAGTAATATTTAGTCACACATTGTCTGTTTCCTATGGTCTCCAAAAGTTCTCAGAAATACCAACTGATAAGACTCTGTAATGAAAGCCATAAACTCCTTAAGTAAATGGAGTGATTTAGTCTCAAAGACTTTTTAAATAGTCTTCAATAATTACTTTCTCTCTTTTGATTTTAAGCTCTTCCATTACAAGTGGGGTTTGCAGCTTTGATTAGAAAGTTATTGTTGTTCTTTATATAGACCTAGGCCTTTCCAGATTTCATCATCTACTCTCACCATTGCTCAATCACCAAGAGGGCACAACATTCTCTGTAGACTTAACATTTCTAGTAGTGCACTACAGGTCTTAAACACAGATTTCCCCTCCTGATTAGTAGGCTATTTTTTTTTAACTCCCCTCTAGTGACCTGACCCAATTTTCATGACTTGTGGCATTCCGAAGGTCCCTTAAGCAATTAGAATTTTGTTGTACTCTTTATCCTTTCTCTGAAGCAGAAGCTTTCTCATATCTACCATTCCTAACCCGTTGCCTTTCCTTCCACTGAGTCCTTCCTGGTTTTCTATTAAATGTACAATAACATTCTTGAAATTCTATTACAACTATATAAAATACCAGAGTTGTTATGGTATGAAAGGGGAATGAGAGTCTGTTCAAAAATATGGGGCTGAAGAGAGATGAAAGGTCTAAATTCATAGCTAACAATGCAAAAAATAGAAGTCTGACAGAAATAGCTATGAAATGAGCCAGGATTTATTTAGATGTACCTCTGGGAGAAGCTGGGGCTTAATGTGGTGTTCTTAGAGCCACTCCCGTTTTCTGTGTTCTTCTCCTCTTCCCCTTCTCCCCCAATATTTTGTTACAAAAGAAAAGAAAACTTAAGACTGTTCAGTAGGATAAAGGGCAGTCTTACCCTGGCCTTAACCAATGTAGAAGGAAAGAAGGGAAGGAGGAAGCAGGGAAGAAGGGTAATCTTCTTACGAACAGCAATGTTGAATCAGATCTGGAGGAGTAGAAGGGAAGGTAAATAAAGGTGACTTCCTCTGTGTGTATAACTACTTTAGGAATTTTGGGCAGCTTGCAGTAGTCCTCTAATTTCCTGGGGAAAAAAATACAGATTCCAGGCAGAAATACTTCCAACACAGAAAACCTCCTCTGACCATAGACCCTATCCCCTTCTCACCTTCAACACTGGCCCCCTGCCTTCCTTCTCAATGCAATTTTTTTTGTAAAAGGAGGTACAATGGATTGAACCCTGGACCTCACACATGGGAAGCAGGCACTCAACCACATGGAAAGCATGTACTCAACCACTTGTTCTACATCCACTTCGCAATGAGTTGGGGTTTTTTGTGTTTGTTTGTTTGTTTGTAGAAGGTACCAGGGATTGAACCCCGGACCTCATACATGGGAAGCAGGTGCTCAACCACTTGAGCTACATCTGCTCCCCTCCACGCAATTTTTAATCCCTCATAGACACCCCTTACTCTGACACTGATGAAATGTACTCTTGCTCTTGTTTTCCGTATTAACTCTCTTATACTGCCTTCTTTCACCAATTTGCTCACCTTCTCTCTATAATGACCCCTACCTCAAGCTGACCCTCTCCCCTGTTGACTCTACTCCCACCCTTCCTTATTCAGACACCCCCACCCTTAACTTCTCCCCCGTTAACTCCACTCCCACCTCTTTTCACCCAGGACCCCCCCACAAACTCTTGTCTCCACTCCTACCCCTCCCCAAGTCACTCCCCCCAACACTCTACCCTATTTACTCCACTGCCACACTTCCTCCCGCAGGAAAATCCCTCACTCTCTACTCCTGTGGACTTCACTACCACTCTTCCTCACATACCCATCTCTCTCGCTGACCCTCTCCTCCCACAGCTCGCGGTCACGAATACCGTCCTCCCATCCCGACTCCACTAGCTTGGCCCGCCCCCACCTTCCCCGCCTCAAGCTCCCTACACTGACACTGAGGCCTCTCCGCGGGCCCCTTTCCAAGGCTGCTCTAACCTGGTACTCCCGCGGCCCGCAGCGCGGACCGAGCCCCCTCCACTGAGCCCACCTCCTCAGATACCGCCCCCAGCCCCCAGCCACTCCCCCACGGCCCCGGGCCCTCACTCACCCGCCTCCCTCGGCTTGCGCAGCCGAACCTGCCGGCAGCGACACCTGACAGCAGCCCAATTAAAGCACGACTTCCCTGCTGTGCCACCAATCAGCGGAGGGCGCGCACCGGCAACAGAGTCAGGCTGCGTTGGCCGGCGCTTCTGTGCGGAGGAGGGTGTCCCCTAGTGGCTTTGAGGGGAAAGTGCAGCCTGATGTTCCCCTTCCTCTAATTTCTTACTGCGTCGCCACAGCCCAGATGCTTGGTCCAGCCAGAGACGTTTTGTCCCAGTGATACTTAAGGGAGTGGGGGGCGGTGGGGGGTGTGGAACAAAATGCAGAGAAAGAAGCAGGGTTTGGGCCTTTGCACACCCTTACGGGCAAAACCAGGTCTTCTGTTTGTTTTGAAAGCCAAAACGGAGTCTGATATAGGTAGAGATAACAATAAACTGTAAGTTGAAAATGTTAGCGGTAAAAAGGAGTGATAGGGAGACTGGAAGCAAACACAGAGACAAAGAGAGAAACAGATGGTAAAGTTAAGAGAAGGAACAGAGAGACTTGTTTATGGAGGAGAAAATCAGATTAGGCAAATTGATTCCTATCTCCACATCCAGTTTCTTTTCTACCCACCAGAGTTGGAGCCAGACAAACCTGAGTTTGGATCCTGACTCTGCCTTTATAGGCAGTAGTAGCTTTGGACAAGTCATTTAACTTCTGGGCCTCCATTTTCTCATCTGTAAGAACAGATTAAAAACCTAACTCGTGGGTACTGGTTACATGAAAGCACTTTGAATATGTTTCTGTTGTTCTTGTTATTTTCCTCACATCCTCACTTGGATTTCCCAGGTCAGGACAATTTCAGATTCCAGGCTTCTTTTCAGCAATCCTTGTAGTAGTAGTACCACGTTTTTTGGTCAGATACCCGATTATGTTGACACCCAAGGCTTTCTGAATAGAGATAGAGATGATCCTAAGAACTGGCTGTAAGGAACTGGTTGCCTCCCTAGTTCATAACACAGGTTCATACCTCCTCCAGCACTCAAACCCTTCAAACAGATTACTACAGCATCTTCTAGGTAATTAACTCCTCTTTTTATGTCCCCAAAGAGTGACTCAGTCCTTAGTCATCCATTGGAACAATTCAATTCAATGAAATAATATATTGAAAAGTTTCTTGTAATTTTAAAGTGCTTTACAAAATTTAAATATTATTTTACTAATAACTTTCATTAAATAAATATCATGTATATTGATTACTTCCTATATGCTGTACAAGATAAGGGGTTTTTGTTTGTTTGTTTTGTTTTAAATGGTACTGGGGCCAGGGAATGAGCTGGGACCTCATATATGGGAAGCCGGCACTCAACCACTGAGCCACATCGGGCTCCTCTGAGTTGGTTTTGCTTGTTGTTTGTTTATTTGTTTTTAGGAGGCACCGGGGACAAAACCCAGGACCTCGGATGTGGGAAGCAGGCACTTAACTGCTTGAGCCACATCCACTCCCCCAAGATAAGTTTTTTTTTTTTTTTTTTTTTTTAAAGATTTTATTTATTTATTCATTAATCCCCCCCATGCTGCCTGCGCTCGCTGGGTCAGCCAACCACGCCGCGCGGGCGGGCCGCCCTCACCAGGAGGCCCCGGGAACCGAACCCGGGGTCCCCCATATGGTAAACGGGAGCCCCACTGATTGAGCCACAGCCGCTTCCCCCAAGATAAGTTTTAAAACAATTATTATTACAGCATGTATCTGTCAGAGGCTCACATTCTAAAAGAGGATAAGAAAAGTACACAAATAGATGTATTTTCTCAGTGGAACTATTATTCACATTTTGGCAGCTACTATTCACATTATGGCAGCTACTCTCCAAACTCAAGTAATTTCTCTACTCCTCTGGGCAAGCCTTAATTCTTCTGTAATTCTCTCTTCTCACCCCCCACTCCTTAATCTTAGTAACCACCTTCTCAATCAAATAACAATCCCACTACCCCGAAAGAGTAAATATATACCAATCCTGATAACTATATCCATTTACTCATAGCTATTCCTCCACCTAGCTAATAAGCCCTTACAGCATAGGTAACATTCTCCATCTCTCCAAGAGTGACAACACTGCAACTATAGAACTCTACCTATTTGCTGAAAATTACTCTTTAAAAAAAAAAAAATTCTTTATTGTGGTAACATACATACAATATACCATTTCCCATTTTAACCACTTTCAAGTAACGGTATTAATTACATTCACAATGTTATGCCACCATCACCAAATAATTACCAGGAGAAGGTGTTAAGTAATGGACCTAGAAGAGAGCTAGACACACAAATGAGGAAGGCAAGAAAAGGAACACATGGGAGACCTGAGGGTAATGAAGGGAATGAGAGTATGGAGTGGGGTAAGGTTTCATCAGTGAGACCAGAGGACAATATGAAGGAAATTCCTCTTCCCCTTTACTGTCTTCCTATCTTGTGGGTACACCAGGTAGCTGAGGAAAGGGACTAAGACGACCATGCCTACCCCACCTTAACTGACCCTCCACTCCCTACTTCATCTCCAGCATTCACTCTCCTTCCTTCCAGGGCAAGATCAAGTCACACTCAAGTCACACTTGGAACTGTAGGAACAAAGCTCTCTCAAATCTGAATATACAACTAGTGAGAGAAGAGAGGAGGAGAGAGGACCAGGAGAAAGGCAGGGATTCCCTGGTGACCCTCTGCCCTTGGACACCGCTAGCCTTTAACTATGGATTAAACAGCATTAGGCAGCCAAGAGAGGAAACACATGCAATGCGTGGAGACCTGTGCTTACCAGTTCCACTCCCACACCCAGTCATCTCACCATTTCCTCCACCTCACCTCACACCCCCCTCTAGCCCAGAAGCTGGGAACTACAGAGAGGGAAGAGAAGGGAGAGGAGGAAGAGGAAGTTAACAATTCCCTGCCCAACCCTAACCCCACCCAGTGCAGCCTACAGGTAGGAGAGCTTGCAAAGAATACTCAGAGGGAGTCCTGTGCAGCAGACCCGTCTGAGCCTGGAAAAGACCCTAAGGAGTAAAACATCGAAGGTGAAATAAAATAGGGAATGTGGAGGTGGGCGGAAGAGGCCTAAAAAAAAAAAAAAAAGTGGGGGGATTATGAGGGGTGAAGACGGGAAACAGAATTGCAGACTTGGGGGCCGAGTATGTGGGGGAGAGTGGGACACAGGATAGATGGGGTAATAGTTAATGTTTCCCCGATTCGTCTCAGAGAACCCTTCCCGAACCTTGTAAGAAGAGAGTAAAAGTGTAGTGAGGCGCCTTGATCCTCTTCCTGGTTCTAAAGCAAAGGTGACCTTGAGCCTGAGGGTGTCTTTCTGAGTGCCTCTAACTGCGCTTTCTCGATGCCTTCATTTGGTATCGGTGTTTATCTCGCGGTTTCCCCGCGGCAGCCTCCCCTGGGAAGATGGAGGGGTTGCTGGGGCATGCTGAAAGCAGAGAAGAGGTTGAGCAATGTCACCTTTTCACGCCCACAATGTAGAAGCCTCGGGTTTCGGAATAAACCGAGAGGGCTAGGGCGAAGGGCGTTCGGGTTTCGCCGGTCCCCTTGGGTGCTGTCCTCCACTTGGTGCTGAAATCTGGGCGACCTCATCTCAGGTGGGCCCGGGGCATCCTGCCCTGCGTCTGTGCTCTGGCCCCCCCCAGTCACCTGGAGGGTGCTGCCCACCCCCACCCCGCACACCTGCCGCGGTGGCGGGCGGGAAGGCGGGGCCTGCGTGGGCCCCACCCCTGAGGACTGCGGCTCCGGCCTCGCTCCTCACCACTAGCTCATTGCAGTGTGGTTGGTTTCCGCTCCCACTCCCGCCTCAGCTTCCATTCAGGCCCCGGTTTCGGCTTCAGCCTTGGGCCCCAGCTCTGGCCCTTATTCTGCCCTGTTGCATCCTTCCTGCCGGTTCCCGCCCTGCTCCAGCTCCTGCTCCAGGATCCCGTAATCGGACCCCCAAGCCATGGCTGGTCCTTTCTCCCGCCTGCTGTCCACCCGCCCGGGGCTCAGGCTTCTGGCTTTGGCTGGAGCTGGATCTCTAGCCGCTGGGTTTCTGCTCCGCCCGGAACCTGTGCGAGCCGCCAGTGAAAGACGGAGGCTGTATCCCCCGAGGTATCAATGCCCGAGGCACGGGGAGAGGGAGGGAAGATGGTGATGGAAACGATAGTGAGGGGTGGAGATGAGGAGCCGGGCAAAAAGGAAGGGTTATCATCACGAAAGTCCGGGGGCTGGGGGGGGGTGGGGTGTACTGTCTGTAGATCTGGGGGGGGGGGGGGGGGGGGCCCGCCAAAACCGTAAGGAAAAAGCATTCCTGGGGACCTGTAATCAGCGGTCCCCGCCCCCAAGACCAGCTCTGTACCTGCGAGTCCTTGCTGCAACCACTCTCCCCAATTGGGAGACCAGGAACTATCCTTTTCGCTCTCCTCCATCTCCTTTTCCTGCTGTTCTTCCCCATTTCCTGAATTCCGCTCCTTAGTCTTCCCCTCCCCCATCTCTAATGCAGTGTTCATGGGAGAAAAGGACTAAGCAGTTCTAGGGGGAATTGAGCCAGCCAGTCAGAGGCAGCTACAACTGTTGGGAAAGGACAAACCTGGAAAGTCCATAAAGAGATTACCACTGTTTAGCCTCCATCTAATCCCCCACCTCAGAGCAAAGCCAGACATTGATAACTGACAGCTCCCAGTAGACTGCACTGGGATAAGGATCTCTGTGCTCTTCCTCCATGGTTACTGGGTATCCCTTTACCAGCGCTGAGTACCCAGACCTCCGAAAGCACAACAACTGCATGGCCAGTCACCTGACCCCAGCAATCTATGCCCGGCTCTGCGACAAGACCACACCCACTGGTTGGACGCTAGATCAGTGTATCCAGACTGGCGTGGACAACCCTGGCCACCCCTTCATCAAGACTGTGGGCATGGTGGCTGGAGATGAGGAGACCTATGAGGTAGGGGGTCCCCAGAGTCTCCCCGGTGACCCCACTCATCTTCCCAGTGACTCCAGTTCCTTCTCCCAAAGACCTCTCCCATTCTCCCAAGTATTGACCATCCATACTCAAGTTTTCTGACCAAGTAAAATCAAACCAAAACTGAAGCTTGGGAAGGGATTCCCTCTCCTTAACCACCCTTTCCGCCTTAACTCCCTCTCAGGTGTTTGCTGAGTTATTTGACCCTGTGATCCAAGAGCGACACAATGGATATGATGCCCGGGTGATGAAGCACACCACTGATCTGGATGCTAGCAAGGTGGGTGAAATATCCTATTTCTGATTTGCATTGTCTTTGTGTGCAATCCCCTTCAACTGGAAAGTTTGTTGAATGGGACCTCTCAACTCAATGTATGCATGCTCAACACAGGAAGTGAGCCCCATAATTCCTAGGAATCTCCTTCCCCCAAGGACCTCCAGGTCCCACCCACTATGTTTCTTTGACTTGTCTTAATGTCCCTTATCCTCCAGATCCGTTCTGGCTATTTTGATGAGAGGTATGTATTGTCCTCAAGAGTCAGAACTGGCCGAAGTATCCGAGGACTCAGTCTGCCTCCAGCTTGTACCCGGGCGGAGCGACGAGAGGTGGAACGTGTGGTGGTAGATGCACTGAGCGGCCTGAAGGGTGACCTGGCTGGACGTTATTATCGGCTCAGTGCGATGACAGAGGCTGAGCAGCAGCAGCTCATTGATGTGAGGGGCCTTGAGAGGGAGCTAGGTGGGGGTGAGCAAATGGAAAGAAGACTCAGAGGAAAGGCTGAGCCAGAGAAGATGGATGGATTTTGGGAGGCCCAGGGGCTACTGTGAGTATTCTTAACCTACATGTTTTACTTACCAGGACCACTTTCTATTTGATAAACCTGTGTCCCCATTGCTGACAGCAGCAGGAATGGCTCGAGATTGGCCAGATGCACGTGGAATCTGGTATGAGACCGATTTCTTACTTCTTTTGTCTCCAAACCACCATAAATGCCTTTCCCCCCCTCTATCTCCTCCAACTTTTGTCCTGCCTCTTGACCCCTGTCCCTCTCTCCCTTCTGCTCTCAGGCATAACAATGAGAAGAGCTTCTTGATCTGGGTGAATGAGGAGGATCATACACGGGTCATCTCCATGGAGAAGGGTGGCAACATGAAGAGAGTGTTTGAAAGATTCTGCCGAGGACTCAAAGAGGTTGGAGAAGAGGGTACAAGGGAGCTGGGTAGGAGGACATAAGGAAAACCAAAGAACAGCATAGGTAGAATGACCATGTAACATATCAATCAACCCAGGACACTTTCCAGAGTGAAGGGGGTGCTATTAATTACTCCAAGATAATAGATATAAAGCATGTCTGTCCTGGGCAAACCAGGACATGGTCACCCTAAGAATAAGAAGAGGGAAAAAAGGACAGGAACCTAAGACAGTAAGTAGAGCAGACAGTTGCCAGATAATGCAAAGAAGGAATAACTGATATGAAATGGTGGGTCAGTGCCTAAGGTATGTGGTATGGGTTGGTGGAGTGGGTAGATAAGGAAAATATTTGAGCCTGGATGGATATAGAGAATGAGAAATTGGTGTGTACACGATTCTAATGGAACCACCCAGTTTTGAGCTGTCATTCTTGCTAAAGTTTTGTGTCTCGGAGGAGGGAGACTGGGGAAGGTAGAGGGTGGAATGGCTTAAGTTCTAGAATGTGCAGCTCTAGGTGAGGGATTGGGTCTCCAAATTTAATTCTAGATTAGGAATCCCTATAAACCCAAGTCTTGTATGTTCTCATAGACACAGTTCTATTTTGGGCTTGCAAAGTGAGAAAGAGAGAGCTCCTCTTCTTTTAGATTCTATCTGGGATGTTTCCATTGTGTTTGACAAGTAATAAATAACACATTCTGACTGTAAATTGGTAGAGAAGTATTTTTTAGGTATATGCCCCTGCTTCTCATCTGCAAAATTACGACAATGAGATTTCCTACTGTTTAGGTTGTTGTGGGGATTAAGTGAAATAATGTGTGTAAAGTACTTAGCAGTGTACCTGACCCATAGTAAGTGCTCAATAAGTGTTAGCTGCTGTTATTATTAATCTAGATGGAGGAGTTTCCCCATGTTCAACATATAAGATATCCCCAATGCCAGGGTACTTTCTGAACTATGGTTAGGGGTCCCTTCATGCATGTTGGGTAGTGGTCTTCATGTCAATCACTTTAGCAGATCCATCCCGTCTCTTCAATTCAAATAGTCTTCTTCATGATTAGGATGCTTAATCAAACAAAACACCTTTCCCACACTCCCCCATCTCACACACACACATCTGTGAGTGTTCAGCTTTTCTGCTCTGTTTTCACCTTTCTCACTGCTTTCTCTCATGGACTCCTTCCTCAGCTAATTGGACTCTTGCCCCTTCCTTTTGCCAAGCTCACACCCTCATTTACTTGTCTGAAAGGACCCTTCCAAGTTCTAGGCTCATTAGCAAAGCAGAGCTCTAGGCTTATTAGCAAAGCATGCAGAGCTCATTGAATAAGCAATCCTTAGTTTACCACCAATGCTCATTTTCCTAGATTGTCCTTAAAACACCACTCCCTCAAGTTTCTCCTCTTCCCTCCACACACAAGATACTCTTCCACAATTTCATCTTTATAGGCTTGCAACATCAAAATTATCTTGCACACGTAACAACAATAGCAAACCATTTTCCCATTTTCACTGAAACATAAAAAAAATAAAAATAAAAGGAGCAGTGTCATTCTCTCATGCCTCCAAGTTTCTGGTTCTAGAGTTCCTGTGGGTTTAGCTGAGGGAGGGTCCACATATTCCTGATTTTTCAATAACGGAGCCTTTGTGGACTCAGGTGGAGCGGCTGATCCAGGAACGTGGCTGGGAGTTCATGTGGAATGAGCGTTTGGGATACATCTTGACCTGTCCCTCTAACCTGGGCACTGGACTTCGGGCAGGCGTGCACATCAAACTTCCCCTGCTAAGCAAAGTAAAGGAGTTGTGAGATTGGAGAGGGTGTGAGGAAGGTGGGTGGGTGTGGATGGTGAGGGGGTGGGCACTTTGGAAAGGGGCCAGACATATTGTGGCTAAAGGGTCAAGGGAAAGAACTCTGAGTAGGCCCAGGGCTCTTTCAGGTAGGGCCAGTCTCTGCTCTATTGATCCCACCCGGATTCCCTGTCTCCCCTCTAGGATAGCCGCTTCCCAAAGATCCTGGAGAACCTAAGACTCCAGAAGCGTGGTACTGGAGGAGTGGACACAGCTGCTACAGGCAATATCTTTGACATCTCTAATTTAGACCGACTGGGCAAGTCAGAGGTGAGATTTTTAGGGATTAGAGTAAGGAGAGGTATAAGTCTGTGGGGGTTGAGGTATGAGAGAGAACATGCTCATAAATGTAATAGAATCTGAAAATGAAATTCCGGTTGGTTGGGATGGCAATTGGAAATGTGTTCCCAAAGTGGGCGAGTCAATGCTAGAGAAAGAAAGTCGGGTTGTGGGAACCAGAGGTCAAGGGTTAGTGTCCTTCAGGTGGAGCTGGTACAGCTGGTCATCGATGGAGTAAACTATTTGATCGACTGTGAACGGCGCCTGGAGAGAGGCCAGGATATCCGCATCCCTCCACCTCTCATCCACAACAAGCATTAACTTCCCATCCCCAGCAGATGACTCAAGATCCCCAGGACTTCTGCACATTCTAATGGTGACCCATTCTACTAGCCCTGGAGTTGCTTCCATCTTAGTAAAGGATCCTTGCTAGGCTCCAGCTGTCTGTGTTATTTCTGAGGGTGGGGTGTGGAGGAAGTAACTTCCAGGGATGGACAAGAAGCAGTGGGATTATGCTGTGTCCTGTTGAATCAGGAGCAGGACTTGCCTGGAAAGAAGAAGTAAGGGAAAACACAGTTGGGACTGTCCCAAACACCCTTACAATGGGGCTGGTTGAGATTTTGAAGATAGAAGCATTGAAAGCCAGAGTGATCAGTTGAAAAGCATTTATTGGAACTTACATACAGAGAGCTGCAGCTACCTTGTAATGAACAGAGAGATAACAAGAAGTTTGAGTATGTTTGCACTTGTGGCAATCCCTCTATATGTTATATATGGTTGAGGAACAAAGGTGGCTAAGTGCCAGGGGCTTGTTTGTGTGCAAGTATGGGGAAAACATTTGGGTATGTGCTCTTTTTAAAAACAAGATGCACTCAGGCATGGGCTATGCTCAAGGTTATAGCAGCCAAAGCTCAGCATGCTTTCAGGGCATTACAGGAAGGGATGTCTGAGGAGGAGGACCTTGCAATGGCAAGGTCAGTCTTCAGTCAGGTAGGAGATGTTATATGTATCACAGGATATTTATGATGGAGAGAGATTCCAGATATGGGATGCCAGGAACATTGGATCTCAGGTAGGTGGAAAACATTAGCATTTTCCCCATATTCCTCATTAGCTTCCTGAGGATAATTAGTGTGTACTTCCATTTGTACTTTATGCTCTATGACTTAAGAGTTCTCTTCCAACAATCTCCCTCCTTAACTGTATAGACAGGCTCAGAGCAGGTGGACAAGGAAGCAGATGGTCAATGCCAGAGCCCAGGAAGGTTTTGACCAGTTCTGGAGGCCCCAGGCTGTGTTTTGACCTATAATGAAAGAGAAATATCACAACTCTGCTTCCTAGGAGCCATCGATATATGGACACTAGTTCTGCCTGTGGATCACTTCATTTCAGGGATCTCTCTGGATGGGTTCTAAGGGCCAGACAGCACCAAGTTAGGCATCAGTTTCTGAATCAGAAGTAGGGTCAAGTTGTGAAACTAGGGACTCACCTTGCTGTTCTGGACTCTCCTTCCCCTCGTGCTGAGCCCATGCAATAGCTTGTCGCTGCTCAGGACTCAGAAAGGCCATTTGCTCAGGAGTGACAGCCACAGCCTGAACACTGGTGAGGCTAGATAGCTGAGTGGGGCTGAACACCACCTGACGGTGGAAGCAGGAATCAGTGCACCCTTCATAGGCCCCATCAGACCCTGGCTTTCCTGTGATCACCCTAGACTCCAGTCCATCAGTACTTACAGCAAATTTAGGAGCAGGGATAACAGAAATGGCAAGTGGTGTAAGGCCCTGGATCTGTCCCCGCAGCAGGGCTGAAAGAGCCAGGTCAGGGATCCCAGCTGTTGAAGCAAATGGGATAGGTAACCAAACCTTGTCTTAGACTGGATCTTCTCCCTTCTCTTCAAATCTACAGAGTTCTTCCTCCAAATACCCCCAAAGTACTCTTCTCCAACACATCTCTAACCCCTTATCTATACACCTTCTCTTACCCCCACCTTAAGACTTCCAGAGCATCCTCCACCCAGTGTACTCTGGTATAGAAACCAGTCTTTGACAACTAACACCAGCAGTGGCCCAGCTTCCCCACCTGCTATTGTGCCAACTTCAGTGAAGATCTCAGGTCCCCAGTTACTGACTGGGCCAAAGCCACCAGGCAGCACAAGGAGCTGAGCTAGAACCTCCAGCTGCTCTTCAGAGCACTGGAGATGCAGGTTGCCCAGGAAGAGAACTGCTTGGCTGTGGAAGAGTGGGAAGGAAGGAAAGAATTTAACTTCAGTGACAGGGGCTGTGCCCACGATACAGAGAAGAGATGGCTTCAAATGAGGCTCCTTCAGGAAACTTCCCTCGCAGTTGAGCCCACCTTCACCTTCAGCTCCACCACCCACACCCCTCCTCCACAGGAGACCTAAACTCCCAATTGCTGATGTGCTGTAGCTCCTCTGGCCGTAGTCCACAGAGCATGTAACCAAGTGCTGTCAAGTGAATGAAGTCCAGGTGGCTCACATGCCGGCCACTCTGCCGTAGGAAACTGGAGACCACAACTCGGAGCTGGGGTGACACAAGATGAGGAAAGAGGTCGTGGGGAATTAATGGAAGGGGAAGTGATTAAAGGAGTGATAGGAGCTGGATTATATTCTCTTATTATTAAGACCAGAAGACCCAATAGCCATAGGGAAGGTTGAAGATCCCCCCTTCACACACACACACACACACACACACACACACACAAAGAGGACAGAAAAAGAAGGGGCCTCAGGGAAAAGAAGCAAGAGGGAGTATTATGTGTCCAGGGCCTCAGAGTTAAGTCACAGAGTCCTTAAGGTCACTAGTGTAGGGTATTAAGAAAAGACAGAGAAAGAATGGCCGGGCAGTTACAGGAATAAATTCTTTAGACTTCAAATGACCTAGAGGTCTAAGTCTGTGGGATGGATGTCTTGGTGCGGGGAGTGAGAGAAAGGAGGGAAGGTTTTACCTGGACAGAGCTCCAGCCATCTATGTGCCCCAGGGTGCTGAGCACTCCCCAGTCCACTATGATTAGCTCCTGTAGTTCGCGCTCTCCTAGTCCTATTAAAAGCCGACCCAGCTGCAGGATCTGCTCAGGACGGAATCCCCGGGGGGGGACCCCACAACTAGGATAAAGAGAGGAACGATAGAAATAGAAAAAGCACTGGACTAAGCATCAGAATGCTGGTCTTGTCTCTGACCTCATCTGTATAACTCTAGGCAAATCACTTGCCTTCTCAGGGTCTTTCGTTTCCTCAACTCTAAAATGAGGGAATTGGATTAAGCTTCCTCTGACTAAGATGTTATTGAAAGACCCTAGAGTCTCAGTAGGGAAGAATAGCAAACCCTAGTCCATGAGTACAAAATTTTTATGTTATCAGGCTCATCAGGGGTGCCTGTTAAAATGCAGGTGCCCAGATCCCCTCCCCAGAGATTCTTATTCAGTCAGATCAGCTTGGGATCCTGGCATCAGCATTTTCAAAACCTTCTCCCATGGGAACAGATGTGGCTCAAGCAGTTGAGCGCCTGCTTCCCACATGGGAGGCCTCAAGTTCTGTTCCTGGTGCCTCCTAAAAACAAAACAAAACAATACAAAACAAAACAAAACCCAACAAACAAATAAACGAAAAAACCAACTCAAGGGAGCTGATGTGGCTCAGAAGTTGAGTGCTGGCTTCCCACATACAAGGTCTGGGGTTCAATCCCCGGTCCCGGTACCGCAAAGGAAAAAAAATAAATAAATAAGTAAATAAAACCAATTAAAAAATATATAAATAAATAAAAATAAATAAAACCTGCTCCCCAGTTGATTATTTTTCCCCAGATGATTTTACAATTGATCTTAGCCAAAAGGCCAAGAAGTGTTTTCCCAGGTGATTTTAATACACACTAAAGTTTGGTAACCACTGTTCTGGCCTCTCTACCCATTGTACTGTCTCCCTTTCCTCAATGTTTTTTGTTCATTTGTTCGTTTTTGTTTTGTTTTTGCTTTTAGGAGGCACCAAGGACCAAACCCAGGATCTCCCATGTGGGAAGCATGCACTCAACCACTTGAGCTACATCTGCTTCCCTTCTCAATGTTCATTTCCTCTGACTTCTCACTCATTTGAAAACCTTCTAACTTTTTTTTTTTTTATCTCCAGTTTCCTCCACCTGTCACCCAAGTCTCCACTCCCTTGTGTCCCACACCACAGCTAACCAGCTTTCCCATGATTTTCTACCTCCAACCCCAATGGGCTTCTCCATCCCTAACCTGCTTTGCCTTGCCCATAGTTGCCCGTAGTTCCTCAGGTCCAAGTCCTGGGTCTCCTGCAAATAGTGCAAGGCAGTCCTCAAAGTCTGAGAGCTCCATCTCTGCAATCTGAGTTGCAGACCAGGCTGCTGGGAACGTCCCCCGTACATCTGCACAATTTGGCACAGGTTCTGAAGGGGAAAGAAAGGGCAGGGGGTCAGTTTAGTGTTAAAATATGCCCAGAGAGAAGATCTCTGCAGATGGAATGACCCCTCTAATCTTTGAAGGATTGGGGCAGTGTGGGTAGAGGGATTATAATAATGGAAACTGTATAAGACTCAAAAGACAGTAGTCCAACAAGGGACTAAAGAGAACAAGCTCTGTGTTTTATAGAGGGAAAGACTAAGGCCTGGAGGAGGTTGCCCAGAGATTTAATGACACAGCTGGGATAGAGCCCTTATTCCTAGCTCCAAGGTGTCTCCTTCCTGTGTTGTAGGGCTCGCCTCAGGAAAGAACTCCACTCTTAGCCCAACCTAGGGCTCAGTCACCTGTTGACTTAGCTGATAAGAGGGCAGGAAAAAGAGAGTCTTGGGCCAAAAATTTAATGGGTTATAAATTCCCAGAATTACAGAACCTTAGAACTAGAAGAGACTCTGGAGATCAACCTCTAATCCCTTTGTTTTATAGCGAGAAACAGTTTGTCAATCTACTTAAAAGGCACAGCATACCTAGAGCCCAGATTTCTGACTGCATTCTTTGATACTCTTTCCTGTACACCCCTCTAGAGGTATAAAGTTTTTAGGTAGTGTCACCTGGGAGATCCTCAGCAGCGGGCCGCACAATCCCAACTACCAGCGCTGCTTTCTTGGGAGCCAGCTGTGGACCCCCACACAGCTGTCCAGCTCTGCTCTTTTCCCAGCTTTGCTGCCTCTCTAGAAGCCGCTCCAGTGTCTCAGGACGCAAGGCCTCCTGCATCAGGAGATAGAGGGACGGTGGGGAGACTTGGGCAGGACCAGGGCCAGCTGCTGCAGCTGTAATTCCAAAGTCCTGCCTCTGTTTAATAGTCTCCCCAAGACCCAGGCTTCACATCCTTCACCCTCAAACTCCTTGGCTTTAGGTCCCCAGAACCAGCTCACCAGTCCCCTCTATGCTCTTACTCCCTCCCTTGTTCCTTCACCTCACCCTGGGGATCAAGGAAATAGCCTCAGTAGACAGAGTAAACACTAGGCGTCCAACTTGCTCTACTTCATCCTGGCTCCACAATTCTGGCTTCCTGAGGGATTGGAAGAAGATCAGGGGCTGGGGAGCTGGGGGAACTGTGAGGAAAAGGAAGGGAAAAGGAGGACATGCTAGGAATGGGGACTCAGGACTCCAAGGGTCCTCAAGCATGTAAGGGGCTGGACATAGGGGCAGGATGAGTTAGAATCTCAAGTTCCCGAAGGTCCATACCCAAGAGCAGGCTCCTGCAACAGCAGCCTTCCCAGCTCAGTGGCAAATGGCTCTCCCAGGCAGAAGCCCTGCAGTTGACTGAGATGAGACAGCAGGGTCTGTTGGGGGATCCGCCGTGTGCTCTCTACCCCCAGGAATCCGACCAAGGGGCCCAATGTCTCCAGCACTTCCCCTGAGACTGGGGTCTCCTTTGGAACCTGGAGAAGAGCATCAGGCCTGGGATAATGCTACTTCTGACTTCAGAGTACCAGTGTCCTTTACCAAGGCCCCAAGACCTTTGGCCATGTCTTCCCTCCAGTTCCCAACTCAAGGCCCCAGGATGCTCACTGACATTGTTCACTTTCTTAAACAATGACCCAAGATAGGTGCAGGCAGAAAGACTAGAAGGTAAAATCAAGAGATTTCTTAGAACCTAGGAAGTGTGACCAAGGAGATGAAGAAGGTTATTGAGGAATAGAGCTTGGAGGCCTTAGAGATGGGAATAGCTCAGCAATGAGGAGTGGGTGGCTGGGCCTAGAAAAGAATCAGAGGGCATCATCAGAGGGATAAGAATTGCTTAGGGCATGAATCTGGTCCTGTTGGCTGGACTCTTACCAGGTTTTGTAGTGCCCGCTCTGCCAGGGCTGCCCGGTGGAGTGGGGTCAGTGTCAGCAGCTGCTCTGGAGCTCCTCGTACCAGTTCCACCACCAACAAAAGGGATTCATGGGACAGTCTATCCATCAACCGAACCCTGCAGCAGTTTGATGTCAGGGATTCTCAGGAACTAAGTGAAGTCAAGAGGAATCACAGAATCCCACATTCCCCAGACAAGACTAACACGAGGTCAAACCCTAGGCCCTAGACAGGATCTAAACTATTTCAGCCCCAGATCTAATTCCCATCATTCTGCTCGAAGGGAGAAAACAAAGAGAGTGAGATTTCTCTAGTCTGCCTCAGAAGAAATGACAGTCCTACCTGATCTAATGGACTCAAAAGTGCCAATAAGTTAAGATTCCCCCATTTTATAGATAAAAACTTGAGGTTCATAGAGATGAAATGGTGGGGTCACACTTCCAATCCCTGCTTTTTCTACAGCGCCATCCTTCCCTACTTGTGAGGAGGCTCCCTCCCATTTGTACAGCTCTATACAAAGTTCTTTCAGATGTTGCCTCATTTGTTCCTTATGACAGAACCTGTGGGGAAGATAGATATTTTTATTATCCTTCTTCCACAAATGAGGAACTTGGGTTTTCGACTCATGGTCCAGGATCTTTCACTTCATCCTGGTTCTTGGGATTCTAAATTATCTCAAAGAACCAAATATATATATATATATTTTAAAGATTTTATTTATTTATTCATTTATCCCCCCCTTGCTGCTTGTGCTCGCTGGGTCAGCTAACCACGCCATCCGGGCGGGCTTGCCTTCACCAGGAGGCCCTGGGAACCGAACCCGGGGCCTCCCATATGGTAAACGGGAGCCCTACTGATTGAGCCACAGCCGCTTCCCAGAACCAAATATTTAAACAGATATAAATGTATGTTTTATGGTTTTTGTTTGTTTGTTTGTTTTGTTTAAAAAAAAAAAGCCCTTTTGCCCAGAAATCAGAAGTGATATTCTGCACTGTATTAGGGTTGCCAATTCTGGAACTGTGTCAAGTAGTACAAAAGCCAAAATCCATGGAGAAGCCTAGAAAAATTGAAAGATGAAGCCAACAACTTTTACCATCACCACATGCCCAGGAAAACTGACACCAGCCTTTCCTACTCTGACTTACAGTTCAGATGTTAAGGGGTAGGGGGATGGGGGAGTGGGAAAAGAAACAAATGAGTGATATACTCATAAACTCCTAGAATCTCTGGGTTGTGAGGAGCCTGAGATTTTTCTAGTCCTTTCTCCCTCCACCCCATAATTGAATCTGTTTCACCATTCCTGCAGTGGGGCCACCCAAGCTAGGCTTGAGTAGCTCCAGTGACTGGGAACTTACTACTTCAATTTTCCTTCATATTGTGCAATAAATTGATTTTCATCCATTCGTCCTAGTTATGCCCAATGGGACCATTCAGAAACATTCTAATCTATTTTTTACTTGCTATCCCCTCAGATATTTGTCACATTTTTCATACATATTCTCTTTGTCTACTCCTCTGAACACACTGAGAGCACAGGGCCCTAAGCAGACTACAGTTCTCTAGGCAGAAATGGACTATTGCATCCCTCATTTCGGATACTCTACCACTATTAACATGACCAAGGTTACATTATGATTATTTCACAGCCATATCACAATGTTGCCACTCTCAGCTGTCCCATGCTGCAGCACTGTTCTGGGAACCAGTCAGTACACATAACAACTTTGAACAGAATCCTCTGATTTGGGCTATAATTTATATCAGGGAACCATCAGCTCTGGGGCATTCCCTAAGGGCAGACCTTCTACTTTAAATTGAGCTTTCTAAAGATCCAATTTCTCTAAGCCTAGCACTTACGGTAAGTCCAGGAGGACTTTGGTATCCAGCCCACTCAGCTCTGGTCCCAGGGCTGCCAGCTCTGGCTCTGGCATTGTCATCCTCCGCTGTAGGTCCTCCCAGACACAGGCCCTCTGTGGGAGAAGATGGAGAAGCAGGATTAAGGCAGAGCTGAGCCCGGAAGCTGGGTTCTATACCCAGAGTTCCTGCCTCCCTGCTCCCCTAATGCTCAAGTAGCCCCTCTCACCAGGCTCCCTCGGATCCCAGTGGGAAGTTGATAGATCATGTGCACCACTTCAAGAAAGTCTGCCATTGGGTTGATCTGCTGCAGAAACTCACAGGGCATGCCGCCTGCCAGGGTTCCCAGAGCCCTATGGGTGTATGGGTGGGTGGAGGCTCATTCAACACATGCCACCGCTCCTTGATATCAACATTCTCAACACAAGTACAGATGTCTATTTAGGGCAATTTAAGTTTGAGAAAAGCTTTTACATAGATATTCTCATTTGGCTCTCCACAACACCATCATTGTTTTTCAGAAAAGAAAAATAAAGATTTACAGAGGTCAAGTGACGTTCCCAACATCATTCAACTTGAAGTGGAAACTGAGACTAGAGCCATGTCTTCAAATTCTGAAGTCCATGGTTCTTTTACTGTAGGCGTAGGTAAGGTTATGCCTACTTATTTCTGCTTGGTCAGAGGCTCTGAAGTCACCTGGAATTAAACTAGTAACAACAAATGTCTTTTGGGAGCTTACACTGGGCCAGGCAGTGTATCAAGTACCTTACATGTCTAATGCCATTTAATCCTTACAACTACCTATGAGGTAGGTACCCTTTTCACTAAAGTTTAGAGAGATTGAATGACTTGTCCAAGATCACAAGTAGGTGACTGGGCTGGGGCTAAACTCAGGTCTTCTGACTCTTTTGATCTAGTCAGGGTGGGCATGACACAGTGGAAGGGGAGGAGGCCCAGGGATGGAGGAGCTGGAGAATGTCCATGATGCTAGGACTATGTTTCCTTGATCCCTGCATCCCTATTGCACAGCACATGGTGCCTGGCGCATGGTAAGTGCTCAGAAACTGATAGCTGAGTTAAATTCACTACTCAACACAAGTTACTCACTGCAGATTCCTGAGGGTCAGGTTGGTGGGCACCTGCATCTTCTTCCAGAGAAACTGTGCCTACAAGAGAAAGAAAGAGGAGCCGCTTCCCAGAAGAGATATTGCCCAAGGACCTAGGTTGCCTTGGACCCAGTCCTGCTTCTCCACACTGTGGGCCCCGCTAGCCTCCCACTCTCCCAAATGCCCAGTCTCTTTCAGAGAGAGAGAGAGAGAGAGAGAGAGAGAGAGAGAGAGAGAGAGAGAGA
>JAKSZT010054394.1:4160065-4191270 GCA_026826555.1 Tolypeutes matacus | reverse complement strand
AGAGAGAGAGAGAGAGAGAGAGAGAGAGAGAGAGAGAGAGAGAGAGACTGAAATGGAGGAACAGGGAAGAGGAAGAAAGAAAGAGCAAAGCAAGTCACATTATGAGGAGTACTGGGGACAAGTCACTGTAAGGCTGACGGATGGGAAAAGGAGGTAGAAAAGATTGAGAGAGGGGAGTTCTGGGGAGAATTACCTGCTGCTCAGACCAAGGCAGCTCCCAGTAGCGTCTTCGGTCAGCCAGGAGAGCCGCAGAATCCAGTTGTAGCAGCTTTAATGGGAGCAAGGGAAGCAGGCAGTCTGGCCAAGTGGTAAGGCTGGGCTGCTGGTGGCACGAGGCATAGCAGTGTAGTGATAGGTTTGAGGGTCTGGACTCAGCCCTCAGAGAAGAAGAGAAGCCATGGCGAAAGGAAGGGATCAAAGCTAGGATAGGGGTGGAGTGGCACTGAGCACTATAAAAAAAAAGCACACCTGAGAACCCTCATGTTGAAGGCTGTTTTGATCAAGTATTGCTCTTTAGGCACCTGATGAACCAAGGTCCCTCAGCCTCTCTGAACCTTAGTCTCTTCATCTCAAAGTGAGGTGGTTGACCTGGAAGATCTCTCCGGCCCTTCTGGCTCTGACATTCTAGGACACTGTGAGTCATGCTGGGGAACTGGGGAGAGCTGCCAACACCTTGGTGGGTGCAGAGCTAACCTGAACTCTCAGAGCCACTGCCCGGGAGTGTGCAAGGTGGCACCAGGCACATGAAACTGCCCCAGGGCATGGAGAGGCACTCATTTGGGAGATTCCACACATACCTGACCAGGGATACATACCGCTGCACCTGTTGTACCCATATTTTTAACACCATCTTTCACCTGCATGAGAATTGACAGTGCTGGGTGTGTGAAAGGCAGTGGGGAGCGTAGGGAGGCCTTCCCTAGCCACAGGGACAATGCCCTCTTCCCAGGCAGAGCTCACGGCCCCCATTGTCTCATCCTCCCTTACCCTAAAGGCTTGCAGCAGTGCTGCAGTCTGGCAAGCTGAGAGGCGTGACAGTTCTGGGGCCAGGCAGGAACAGGCCCCAACCAAAACTCGTCTAGGGATGGCCTGGAGTGTCTGGGGGCTGAGGCCTGGCAGCAGAGGGTGCAGGGAGCAGAGTTCCTCCAGGGACAGCTGAGGAGAAAGAGAAAAATGGCCTGAAGAGGAAGGGCAGTGTGGTAGGGAGGACAGCAGTCCCAGTGCGGCCAGGCAGCAAGTTACCAGATCTCAGGGGGGGGCGCGAATGAGACGTTGCTGCTACTCACATCGTGCCTCGGCAGGAGCCTTTCAAGCAGCAGGACAGCCTGAGGTAGGGTGGGACAGAAACAACAGCTCTCAGGCCCCAGCTCCCAGGTCCTAAGCAGGTCCCAAGGGCCTACCCTCAAAAACCACCCCCAGTGACCATTCGGGCTCAGGACTCTCTTCTTAATCTGAGGAAGGGGGATAAGAGGGTTCTCTTAGGGACACGGTTCACCTCTCATGCTCACCCAGGAAAAGGAGGCTTTGGTGTGTGTGTTGGAGGGGGGTGGAGTCGGGGAGCGCTGGTGGTTTCTTTGAATGTAATTCTCTTTGATTAGAGTTCCAAGGGGGTGGAGGGTGGATGCCAGGGAGTAGGACAGGCCCACCTGGGCAGGTGTGATGCTGGTTCCCTGCAGGGCAGGAAGCAGGGCTCTGAGCTGGGGCTCGGACAACTCCTGCAGGAAGCGGAGGCCCAGCTGAGGGAAGAGAGGGGCCCAGACCCGCAGCTCTCGGGGACTCAGCACAGTGCCTCCAGATGAGCGCAACACCCCTAGAAGTTCATATGCCACCTGCAACCAAAGGAAGGTTTGGAACTGGAGACAGAAGCTGGATGAACCTTGAACCTCCTCTCTAATCCCACATCTGGGTTTCTCAGAGCCTGGGCTAGGACTTGGAACCAGGGGTGGGACCAGAGTAGATTAGGTTCTAGATAGCAAAGGGTATGTTTGGGGTACCAGAGGGGGAAGAGTCAGGAAAAGGTGATCATGGAATGGTCATGGAGTAAGGAATGGAGGTGGCAGAGAGATGGGGTGGGGGGCTGGCACTACTGTGCTTAAATTTGGTTGAGACATCTGGGGAAGTCATCCACACAGACCCAGGAGAAGCCTGGAGTCATAGGCCTGTGCCAAGGGGCTCACCCGTCCTTGTGGGCTGAGGGTCCCGTTGGCTGCACATTCCAGCAGGCCCCGTTCTACCGGCCCCTTTGGGTCATTCAAGGGTACCAAGCTCTGCAGCTCCTCAGGGCTCAGGAAACAGGCGAGAGACCCCAGCCTGAGGAGAGCATGAACCTGGTCTTCATGTGGTCACTGAGGCTGGTAGTAAGGCAGGGCCCATGGGGGTACATGAAGTAGGCACTCTGACAACTAAACTAAGAAATGTGGGCACCATATATAGGCCTCTGTCCTGGAACCTTACCTGCTGGGAACCACTGCCTACTCTTGCCCCTTCCTTCCTAGGACCCCAACCCATCATGGCAGCTGTACCTGCCTCTGTCTACCTCTCCCACTCTGGCCTTGATCACTGGTCCCACAACCACTCACCTGCGCACCTGCTCCTCCCCATCCTGGACACTCTGGTTCACCAGGCTGCGCAGCACATGTCGGGCATGCCCTGGCCCGAGACCTGCCCCTGGCCAGCTATCCTCCAGGGCCTGGATCTGAAATGGGGAGGGTTAGCTTGTGTTGGGATCACTGTGGGTTACTTGCAGGAAGGGACCCACTAGGGGAGGCATGCCACTGACTCCTGTTCCACCTAGCAGAAGATGGGCCAGTCAAGTAAAGAGGATGATTCTCATACCTGGTGAGGGCTGAGCTTCAGAAAGTTCTCCAGAGGAAGATGGGGAAGCAAGGGCAGCACTGCCCACAGCAGCTCCTGTGGCCAGGCGGGCACTTCCCCAAACAGCTCAGGGGCCAGTAGTCGCTTTGCCAGAGCTTCCTTCTGTTCTGGTCTCATTCCTGGGCTGTAATCCCGGATGGCAGCCAGGCTGGGAAGAGTAATGAGTCTTAACCCTTGGCCCTGTACCAAACTGCTGTCTCCTGGCACTCTGCATGGATAGGAAGGAGACACTTCCTGGTTTTAGTTGAGAAGAGTTCTAAAAGGGACTGCTCTAGGTGGGTGGGATCTGCCTGACCTTGACAGGAGCAGGAGGGGAGGTGCAGGGACCTTACACACTGTCGTTGGCCAACAGGGATGGTGGGAAGCGCATCAGGTCAGAGACAGCCAAGAAGGGGATGAGTGGTGACAGGTCAATGAAGAGCTGGGAGGTGAGGCGCGGGTACCGCTGGAGCAGCAGGGCTGTCAGGCGACCCAGGGCCTGCTCCTCAGATGGTGGCACCTGATCAGGAGCAGGAATGGACGATGGCTCTGGAGAAGCTCAGTATCCTTGCCATTCCCTCTCTTGAGTTCTTCCTGCCACTGAGGCAACCCCTCTGCACACCAGATTCCAGGTGTTCTTGATCCCTAGATCCTCCCCTCCACCCTAATTCTCCTCTCCCTGTATGCCCACCTGCAGCTGGGCCCAGGAACGGTGCATGAGTGTCAGGAAGCCCTGTGCAGCCTCCCTTTCTGCTGAAAGCACCAGCTGCTGCAGATTTTCCGGGGGCATGTGCAGGTACTCCTGAGAGTGGGGGTTCATGATGGGTATGGCCTCTGGGCAGGGACCTCAGGCCAGGGCTGTCACCGAGCACACCCATGTGCCACCCCCCACCTGTTACCTGCACTAAAATCTGCAGGGCCCAAACACTCTTCTCTCTCTGTAGCAGATCCCACAGCACAGGCTAACAGGGAGACAGAGAAAATGCCAAGAGATATATCTTCTCTGTCCCTCCTGCAGCTTCTCCAGACACTCCAACTCCATATGCTTGGATGCTTGTCCCTTATCTGCCTGTCTGCTAAGATGTTAAACTTGTTCAGGTCACAAACCATTTCTCTAACTTCTCTTGTATCCTCTCCCATGCCAGCTCCATCACTGGCTCCATAAGTATTTGTAGACCTGAGCCAAATTACTATGAGTCTATCTAATCCCATTTCACTGGTCTCAGGGCAATGGGAAAGTGAGGTTGGCCTGACCCTGGCAGGAGCAGGAGGGGACCAAGGAATCTCTATATACCCTACCAAACCTAGAAAAGTCCCTTGCACATAAATGGCACTCAATGAATGAATCATGGTCCTTACATATTCTAGCCCCTTCACTCTACAGAGAAGACACTGAAGCCCAGAATAGCTAAATTAAATTGCTTTAAATTACTAAATTAAATTACACTAATTCACGGTAGAGTTGAACCCACAACTCAAGTCTTCTGATTCATAGTCCCCCTGAAATTTTCTCATTCTTGCCTCATCCTCCTATACTCCACCAGCCTCCAATCTCACTCTCTCGGGACAGAATTAGAGCCCTGTAACATGAACCCTTTCTTTCCTGGAGCAGAAAAGGGGAGACTCAAAGAGTGAGAAAGAGTAATAATGAGATAACATTTATTGCATGCTTATGGACCATGTGTAGTAAGCCTACCACATGCATTATCTCATGTAGCCCTTATAAACACCCTAAGAATGATACCATTATTATCCCTAGTTTAAGGATGAGAAGAATATTGCTCAGAGAGGTTAAATAACTTGCCCAAGGTTGGTCGCATAACTAAATGTGAACCTGAGCCTGTCTGACTGCAGGGCTGTTTGCTTAAACCACTGCACTATACTACTGCCTCCCAGCATTAGAGGAATTCCCATGGAAGCCCTTCCCACTATTCCAGGAGCTTTCACCTTGGCACATCACTCACACTGAAGCAGGCCAGCAGTTCCATCTTGCTTATGCCAGAGCTCTCAGTGAGTTCAAAGTCTTGTGGAGTCAGCAGCACTTCCTGCTCCAGGTATTCCCCGACTGTCCGCAGCACACTGCGCCGGCCCTCTGGGTGGAAGGCATCCCAGAAGGAGCAGTTGTCTGGGAGACTGGAGAGCAGCAAGGCCTGACCCAGCATCGCTTGGGTCTCAGCCCCTCCAGCTCCTGGACCCAGGAGGAAGGTCAACAGGCGCAGGAGATAATGGAGACGTGTGGGGTGGGCAAGGGCAGGCACAGAGGACTGACAGCTTGGCAACTGGGATAGCATGCCAAGCAGGAAGGGACCAGGGGCCAGGCAGAGTGGGGATGGTCCCAGTGGTGGCAGAGAGGGCAGAAGGGGGCCCAGTAGCCCCTCTAGGAAGCAAGTGTCATTGCCCCCACGACTAATTCGGCACTGGCCTGCTAGCCAAGGCCAGAAGGGCACCAAGGCCTCATACATGGTGTCGTTGGCACAGACCATCACTAGAAAGCTGCCCCCATTTGGGCAGCGTTCCCCACAGGGTCCGGTGTAGCAGGGTGGGGAGGCAGTGACATCTGGGGTGGGGCCCTGGCACACGTGCTGAACCCAAGCCTGGTTGCTGGGGGGGCACCGCCTGTAGACTTGCTTCTCCACAGAGCCGCTCAGTCCACAGAGTCTCATTCTCCAAGAAGCAGCCCCAGAAGATCTCAGGGGTGAGGGGAACAGGGGGCAGACCTTCAGGGCAGCTGGTGGGGGTTGGGAGCAGGCCAGCACATAGCTGCTTTACCAGGCGGCGGTTGGGGCTAGACAGGGCTGAAAAGGAGAGGTTGCTACAGATTGCCTCCAGGAACTGATCAGGAAACTGGTCATGGCAGGCCTGTAGCCAGCCTTGGGCACCTGGTACCCATGAGACCGCATACCACACGGCTGTCTGGCAGATGGCAGCAGTGCTGGGAGGGGGCTGCAGGGTGGTAGGCTTGGTGTGCTGGCAGAGCAACTGGATGGAGAAGTTGGAAATGCTGTAGGGTGGTGCTGGGTCTGAGTGGTTCTTGCAGAGGGCTTCCACAGAGATGGCTCGCCGTTGGCGAGGGCTGATGTAGGCTGAGGGCTGGGACGCCCTGGGCAGAGGCACACCCGTGCTCAGGCAGTGGAGGAGGGCAGGGGGTGGGGGTGGCGATCCAGACAGAAAGCCCAGTGCCTGGACATCCCAGGAGAGGTTGTGCCGGATGCCCCTGGGTGCAGAGGGAGGAGCAGGCAGGATCTGGTCAGTTCACATTTCCTACAGCTGAAGATTCTGACCCTGGCCCAGAGCCCTGCAGAGGGTATGGCAAGCAAAGACTTTTCCAAAAATGAGGTCCCTGAGAGTATAGGTGTTACTGGTTTAAGTACTAGGATGGGGTTGGGGGAGAGAGGTCTGTCCCACCGAGGCACAAAATCCCCTAGGAGGAGCCCAGTAGGAGTCCCTTCAGTCCACCTGGCTCCCTTCTTTCCCCTTTCCTCATATGCTTTTAGGTAACTTAAACACTGCCCTTATTTGGCCTCATATCAGGAAATCTGCCCAGCAACTGAATATGTCCAACTGTGTTCTGGCACTGTTACTGAAATAGTAAGGGGTGGAGGAATCCAGCCCTGTCCTTTCTTTCCATACTCCATCTTTGTTAGCAAACATTTTTCAGATACTATGTGCCAGGCATTGTTCTAAGTGGTTTACACATAGTGTCAACTCATTTAATTCTTGCAACAACTCTGCAGTAACTCATATTATCATCCTTGTTTTATAAACAAGGAAACTAAGACATAGAGTACCAAGGTCACATGGCTCAGAAGAGGTAGAGCTGGGACAACAACCCAGACAGATATACTCCAAAACCATTAAGCCACGCTCCTCCCATCTGTTTTCTCTTCAACTCTGGAGGCTGAAAGCTTTAGCTCCCCCCTTGCAGATTTCCCAGACCCAATAGCTCAGAACTGGCCTCCTGTTACTTACCATAAGAGCAGCTGCTGGAGATTACCTAGGAGGGAAAGAGTAAGGAAGAGGACTACCCCAATCTCACAACTTCTCGCCTTGCCGAAGTCCAGCCCCGGCCCTGGCAGCACTCACCTCCCTGGCACTGCCCATTGGCATCAGGCTCTGGCTGCCCCAGAACGGAAAAGACCTCGTCCTGCAGGGAGCGAGTGACACGGAGCAACCCCTCCTGGAAGGCAGCATAGAGGGGGGCTCCCACTGTGCGTAGCAGACCTCCCCAGAGAGCCTCCTCAGAGCCCAGCTCTCCTGTTGGGGTGAGCAAACCCAACAGACCCTGTAGAAAGTGGGGAGCTGGCTCCCTCCCATTGAAGCCCGTGGCATTCGTGGGGTCCACACTGGTCTGCACCTGCACCAGTGCCTGCCAGCGTGTGCCCTCTAACAAAAGCAGCAGAGAAGGCAGCCAATCAGCTACCAGGATGCAGTCAGAAGGTCCATCTCGGGTGCATGGGGGCCGGGTAGGGGCCGGGGGCCCCCCAGGAACTAAGGCCCCCAGCAGCACCTCTGCAAGTCCACCCAGCACACCTGCTTGGTGCGCCAGGAAGTCCCGGGGTGTCTGCTCCTGTCCCAGCAGTGCCAGCACATCCCCCAGCAACCCCAGCATTGGCTCCCAGTCCCGGCTGCCTCTCAGTGTCACTAGGAAATCATGAAGCCGGAGGGCAGGGGGCTGCAGAGGTGGGGGCTCTCCCACGGGCCCCTCCCCCATTCTCCCAGGCTCAAAAGAAGAAGAAATGTTGGCCAGGAATGCAGAGAACCGTGAGCGGCTGAGTGAGCTCTGGGAAGCCTGGTCCAGAGTGGAGAGCAATGACTTCAGGAGGGAAAGACTAGGTTCCAGGGCCTGAGGCCCCATAGGGGCCAGAGTCACTGTAAGGAGAGAAACCAGAGGCCACTAAAGGGGAAATTCCTAGAGCGCAATTATTCCCTGCCTGGATCTAAAGATGATATGAGGGGGATGTTGAGCTGACTTCCTCTCATCAGCCTACAGTAAGTCTTGGCCTGCTTTCTTAACGCTCATTTACTCCCTTAGCACCAGTCTCTGCCCCTCCTCCTTGTCCCTTTATCTTCCGTTTAACCTGTTAACTCTTTCCAGCAACCATCCCCTTTATCCCCACTCTGCTCACTGCTCCTCTCACCTGCACAAGACAGCAGCAGCAGCACTAGGGGCCAGAAGCTCAGAGCCATGTTTCCAGGTGAGTGCTGGTGCTAGAGTTTGGTTATTCTCACCTTGGGTGGGATAGCCAGCTTAGGGCAGAGCCGTGCAGGCAGCTTGAGGCTCCACTGACACCGCAGTGTGATCTTTCAGGAAACAATATCTGTAACCTGACAGCAGGTTTGTCACTTGAGCCACTGAATACTTGATCCTTTGGATTTGGAGAAAGGTGTGCTTCTGTGAGAATGACCAATGATAGGGGATCCCAGGGGGCCCGTGAAGGAAGCCAAGGAGATAGCTTGAGTTAGGAGCCAGAGATGCAGATATGAAGCTGGAGAACTGGAGACCAGGGGTGAAATCTGGGGTACTGGAATAAAATATAAGGAAGAAAACAAAGGGGGTACAAAGGAGTTAAGGAGCCAGTGAAGCTGGGAAGTAGGAGTTGAGGGAATTAAGGAAGAAAGGTGGTCAAGGAGAAAGGAAGTGGGCAGCCACGTGTGAACAGAGAAGAGGAATGAAGACAGAGGACTGATCCAAGGATGGGAGTATTCAGGAAGAGGAGAGCTACTTTCAGTTCAGTATCCAGAAATATAAAATGTTAAGAGCTGGGCAGGGGGGGGTCTTCAACGTCGGACGGAACGAGGGGACGCAACGGAGGCAGGCCGGAGCCGCTGCCGTCGCCATGACCCGCGGTAACCAGCGCGAGCTTGCCCGCCAGAAGAATATGAAAAAGCAGAGCTACTCGGTTAAGGGAAAGCGCCGAGATGACGGGCTTTCTGCTGCTGCCCGCAAGCAGAGGGACTCGGAGATCATGCAGCAGAAGCAGAAAAAGGCAAACGAGAAGAAGGAGGAACCCAAGTAGCTTTGTGGCTTCGTGTCCAACCCTCTTGCCCTCCGCCTGTGTGCCTGGAGCCAGTCCCACCACGCTCGCGTTTCCTCCTGTAGTGCTCACAGGTCCCAGCACCGATGGCATTCCCTTTGCCCTGAGTCTGCAGCGGGTCCCTTTTGTGCTTCCTTCCCCTCAGGTAGCCTCTCTCCCCCTGGGCCACTCCTGGGGGTGAGGGAGTTACCCCTTCCCAGTGTTTTTTGTTCCTGTGGGGCTCACCCCAAAGTATTAAAAGTAGCTTTGTAATTCCAAAAAAAAAAAAGAGCTGGGCAGGATCCCTAAGATCACATAGACCAAACCTCTTGTCTTATAGATGACAAAATAGACCCAGAGCCGTGTGACTTGTTCATTAGATTGGGTTTACCTCTGGATCTCTCCCTGTAGCCCAAGTGAAAGTCTTACAGAGAGTTCTGAGCAGAGTAGAGATAAACTAGATAAGTAAAGAGATAAACCAGATGAAATCACTGTGCAAAGGGGCTACTAAAATCCACCTCCACTCCACCCCCCCACCCCCCAACCAACTGCCGGGATCCCATTCAAAACAGTCTAGTCTGGTCAGTGTTAGAAGTCTTTTCTCTCCCCCATTTATATATCCCCAAAGGTCTTTATCTGACACCAGCTCGAAATAGTAATTCAACACTGGGGTTCCACTCAAACTATTCTTCTTTTCCTCTTTCCTTAGAACTGTCCCTCATTCTCTCCCCCAAAACACATGCAATCAATTCCACAATTAATGTACTTCTGCCCTAGAAGAGTCATTTAGGATCATAAAATTTTACAGCTGGAAGGGACCTGAGGAATCCTCTGGTAAAAAATAAAAAACTTCTCATTTTATAGATGAGGAAATTGAGGCCCAAAGAAATGGAATGATTTGGTCCCAGGCCACGAGGGGGTTGGAGGTAATGCTGTGATTTTCCAAGGTGAATCAAAGGTTGGAGTCAGTGATATCACCTATACATCATTTTGCCTATATTTGTCCTTTGTCCATCAAAGGCAACATATCCAGTCTGAAAAGGAGAGGAGAATCAGAAGAAAATTAGGGCCTAGTTTCCCAAAAATTTTCTAGCTCCTGGTTCCAGCCTATCCTGTGATTCACTTGCATTTCTACTCTTGATTCTGTGAAACCCTCTTCTAACAAATTCCTTTTTTGGTTTTAGGGTAGCAAAAAAAAAAAAAAAAAAAAAAAAAAAAATGAGATGGCCTGGATTCAAATCCTGGCTCCAACATTTTCTAGCTGTGTATTCTGAGGCAGTTTTTAAACCTCTCTGTTTGTGAGTGACCTTTTCTGTAAAAAAAAGAGAAAATACTAGTATAGAGTTTTTGTGAGGATTAGATAATGCATTTAAATGCATCAACTACAGGTCATTATAAATCTTACCATAACCTACAGAATTGGGTGGGAGAGAGAGTAAACTACAATGTAAACTGTAATCCACGTTTAGCGGCAATGCTCCAAAATGTGTTCATCAATTGCAATGAATGTACCTCACTAATGTTGTTAATATGGGAAAACGTAGGAGTTGTGGGGAGCGGGGCATATGGAAATCCCCTGTTTTTTATGTGACATTTGTATACTCTTAAGTATCTTTAAAAATAAATAAATAAATAAAATTTAAAAATAAATGCATCAACTTTGTGGATAACACGTGTAGAATTTATTAAATAATGCTTCCTTACTGTTTTATTATGTTTGTTGTATCCTGATTGCCAAATTCAATGAATGCTCCAGTCCTAATCTTACTGGACCATTCCTTTCTTGAAATTCTCTCTTGGCTCTGGACATTACTCTAGAATGGTTACCCTCCTCCTGTCTCTTCAGCTATTCTCTCAGCCTCCTTTGCTGGTTTCTCTTCCTCCTCATATTCCTTAAATGTTCCTGTTTCCTAGATTTCTGTCTCTTTTCTTCTACTTGTATTTAATGGAAATCCTTTATTATCTCTAATTCTAGTTGATTCCTTTGGGATTCCAAGGTATACGGTCAAGTCTGAAAACAGTATTTTAGTTTTTCTTTCCAAATATTTATGTCATATTTTTTATGATAGGGAGAATTTCTAATATATTATAGATTGATGTTTATTTTTAAATATATTTATTTGTTCCTCATTTTATAGGGAATGACTAAAATGCTTTTCCTTGAAGGGAAATGTAGGTTCTTGGCTTTGGATAATCTTCAATATTTCAATTCATTTTTGTTTGAGATATAATTCATATAGCATAAAATTCACCATTTTAAAGTATACAATACAGTGGTTTTTAGTATATTCACTATGCTGTGCAACTATCACCACTGTCTAATTCCAGAACATTTCCATCACCCAAAATTGAAACCCATACTTATTAGCAGTCACTCCCAATTCTATTCTCTCCTTCCCGCAGCCCTTGGCAACCACTAATCTACTATTTGTCTCTTATGGACTGTTCTGGATATTGATTTTTATTTTCCCTATCTCAGCCCTTTTTCCATATATAATCTTAGGTAATGATTGCTGTAGAGAACTTTATATTTGCCTCCTTATAATCCACTCCATCCCTTCCTCCTTGTTTAGCACCCTTAAGGCTGGGTGTGATTGACTCAACCTCCAGTCCCAGGAAAACCTTCATTAGTGATCCCATTCACCTTAACCTTGTGACTGGTTCAGGAATGGGCATATGATATTAACTTGGTTCAATCAGAGTGATGCTCAGAACTTTGTGTGTGTTTAACTGAGGTTTTATTCACATAAAGTTTGAGAATAGATTGAGATCGTTTTGGCCCCAAATCTTAACCATACAGCTTGTTGAACTTTTACATCTGTGTATGCCTAGGTAACCACCATGCAGATCAAGGTACAGAGCATTACCAGCACTCCAGAAGGCTCCCTCATGCCCCCTCCCAGTCAGGATCCTCACTCCAATAATAAATACTATTCTTACACAAAGCTCGGGAGTTTTGTTTAATGTGTGAGAAAGGAGTCATTGTCTCTATTCCCCTGGGTATGAATAAAGTGCTATATAGACTTGGGAGCTGCAGGGAACCATCTTGCTACCTAAATGAAGCCAGCCTGAGGATAAAGCAGACACATGGAGGAGAAGAGAGACAAGAGGATTGCAGAAAAATTAAGCCACAGCTCTGATGATAGTGAATTTTTATATCAAATTAACTCTGAAGCCACAATACCTCTTGAAATTTGCAGTTATTTTATTGTTTAAAATGTTTAAACTGAATTTTTTCAACTCAGAATTTTTTACCTGGGTTAGAATCTTAGCTCTGCTTCTTTGTTATGTGCTGTTGGGCAAGTTAACTTCTTTTTTTGTTTGTTTTCTTTTGTATTTTTTAAACAAATCAATTTTTTGGATACATACTGTATTGTTAGTCTACCAAAGGGGTGCACATGCAAAGTACCAGAAATCTGTTGGCTCTTATAAAGGCTATTTATCTGGGGTAAAAGCTTACAGTTACAAGGCCCTAAAAATCCAACTCAAGGTTGCTTTCTCACCAAAGTCAGTTGCCATGTGTTGAAGCAAGATGGTTGTTGATCTCTTCCCTCTAGGCTTCCTCTCTCTCAGCTGCAGGCTGGCATACAGTTTGTCTCTCAAGGCTTCCTCTCTCTCCCGACATATGGTTCGTTTCTTTCCAAGCTTTCTATATCAGTCTTGGCTTTCTTCCCAAGGTCAGTTGTAAGCTATCAGGCAAGTGACTCATCTCTCCCCAGGGCTCCAGAATAAAAACCAACAGAGCTCTCTCTCTTACTATGTGTGTCTTCTTGAGTGAGTATCCATTTATATCAGCCCACCAAGGGGGTAGGGACTCAAGTTGAGTTACACCTTACTGGCAGAGCCCAATCAGAAACCCTAAATTGATTTTATCAGGTAAACTTAATCAGAGGCCCCTCAATGAATTTAATATAATGAAAGGGTATCACACCCAGAGGAATAGATTAGTTTACAACATAATCTTTCTCTTTTTGGGGTTCACAAAAATACTCTCAAACTGTCACACATATTAATAAAGCATACAATCCATCCAAAGTGTACAATCAATGGTATCTGGCACAATCATGTAGTTGTGCATTTACCACTTCAATTGTTATTAGAGCATTTTCATTATTTCAATAATAATAATAATAAACAAAAAACAGACAAAAAAATTCATCACCTCTCAATCTCTCTCTGCTTCCCCTGCTATATATAGCAGCTATGTCTGGCTATTCTTGTATATTTATTTATTTTAAAGCACTTTCATTGAGATATATTCATTTACCATCCAATATATCCAAAGTGTATAATCAATGGCTTTTTTTTTTTTTTTTTTTTCCCAATGGCTTTTAGTATAACCACAACTTTGTGCATTCATCACCACAAAAAATTTTAGAACAATTTCATTATTCCAAAAGAAAAACTCCACACCCCTTAGCAGTGACCTCTCAATCCCTCTATCCTTGCCCAGCCCTACATAACAACTAATCTAATATCATTTTTATTTTATTTTATTTTATTTTATTTTTTTTTTTTTTAAAGATTTTATTTATTTATTCATTTATCCCCCCCTTGCTGCTTGTGCTCGCTGGGTCAGCCAACCACGCCGTGCGGGCGGGCTTGCCTTCACCAGGAGGCCCCGGGAACCGAACCCGGGGCCTCCCATATGGTAAACGGGAGCCCTACTGATTGAGCCACAGCCGCTTCCCCTAATATCATTTTTATAAATTGATATATATTTGCATATTGTATAAATGGAATCATACCATGTAGTACTTTGTGTCTGATCTTTCACTTAGGGTAAAGTTTTTGTCTGATATTAGCATCTTGTAACATAAACATATATTTATTTGTTCAGTTTCATAGAAAAACAGTCTTATATAGGCAATATTACCTACATTCACATTTCACATGAGGTTTTACTATTTCGTTCATAATAGTACAATCATACCATATTTGTCCTTTTGTACTGGCTTGCTTCATTCAACATAATGTCCTTTAAGTTCATCCATGTTTTCATATATTTTATGATTTCATTTATTCTTACAGTTGTATAATATTCCATCGTGTATATACACAACAGTTTGTTTATACATTCATCGGTTGATGGACACCTGGGTTATTTCCATCTTTAGGCAATCATGAATAACACCACTATGAATATAGGTGTGCAGATGTCTGTTCATGTCACTGCTCTCAGTTCTTCTGGGAATTACCCAGTAGTGGTATTGCTGGGTCACATGGCAAGTCTATATTCAACTTCTTTAGGAACTGCCAAACAATCCTCCACAGAGGCTGTACCATTCTACATTCCCATCAAGGTGACTGAGTGTTCCTATCTGTCTACATCTTCTCTAGCACTTGTAATTCTCTGTCTTTTTAGTAATGGCCATTCTAATAGGTGTGAAATGACATCTCATTGTAGCTTTGATTTACATTCCCCTAATCGCTAATAATGTTAAACATTTTTTCATGTGGCTTTTTTTTTTTTTTTTTTTTTTTGCCTTTTGTATTTCTTCTTTGGACAAATGTCTATTCAAGTCTTTTGCCCATTTTTAAATTGGGTCATTTGTTTTTTTATTGTTGAGTTGTAGAATCTCTTTAAATATCATGCATACTAAACCCTTATCAGATATGTGATTCCCAAATATTTTCTCCCATTAAATCACCTGCTTTTTCACCCTTTTGACAAAGTCCTTTGAGGTGCAAAAGTGTTTAATTTTGAGGAGGTCCCATTTATCTATTTTTTCTTTTGTTGCTCATGCTTTGGGTGTAAGGTCCAAGAAACCACCACCTACCACAAGGTTTTAAGATGCTTCCCTACGTTTTCTTCTAGTAGTTTTATGGTCCTGGCTTTTATATTTAGGTCTTTTATACATTTTGAGTTGGTTCTTGTGTAGGGAGTGAGATAGGGGTCCTCTTTAATTCTTTTAGTTATGGATATCCAGTTCTCCCAGTACCATTTGTTGAAGAGACTGTTTTGTCCCATTAACATGGACTTGGTAGGTTTGTCAAAAACCAGTTAGCCATAGAGGTGAGGGTTTATTTCTGGATTCTCAATTCTATTCCACTGTGTCTATTTATGCTAATACCATACTGGGTGTATTTTTGCTTTGTTTTGTTTTTTTCTTTTTGAGATATGGGAAGCCAGCACTCAACCACTGAGCCACATTGGCTCCCCTGAGCTGGTTTTTTGTTTGCTTGCTTGTTGTTTATTTATTTTGTTTTTAGGAGGTACCTGGGACCAAACTCAGGGCCTCCAACATGGGAAACAGATGCTCAACTGCATGAGCCACACATGCTCACTAACACGCTGTTTTGACCATTGTAGCTTTGTAATCTGTTTCAAGGCCAGGTAGTGAAATTCATACTATATCACTCTTCTTTTTTTAGAATGCTTTTGACTGTTCGGGTGCACTTTCCCTTCCAAATGAATTTGGTAATTGCCTTTTCTATTTCTGTAAGGTAGGTTGCTAGAATTTTGATTGATATTGCATTGAATCTATAAATCAGTTTTGGTAGGATTGGCATCTTCATGATATTTAGTCTTCCAATCCATGAACACAGAATGTCTTTCCATTTGTTTAGGTCTTCTTTGATTTCTTTTAGCAATGTTGTAGTTTTCTGAGTATAGGTCCTGTACTTCCTTGGTTAAATTGATTCCTACGTATTTGAGTCTTTTTGTTGCTATTGTAAACTGAATTTTTTCCTAATTTCCTCCTCATATTGTTCAATACTAGGGTACAGAAACATTTTTTTATTTTTGTATGTTGATCTTGTATCCTGCCACTTTGCTAAACTCATTTATTAGTTCAAGTAGCTTTATTGTAGACATTTCAGAATTTTCTAAATATAAGATCATGTCATCTGCAAATAGTGAGAGTTTTACTTCCTCTTTTCCTATTTGGATGCCTTTTTTTTTTTTTTTTTTTTTCTTGTCTAATTGCTCTAGCTACAACTTCTGGAACAATGTTGAATAACAGTGGTGACAGTGGATATCTTTGTCTTGTTCCCAATCTTAGAGGGAAAGCTTTCTACCTTTCCCCATTGAGTATGATGTTGGCTGTAGGTTTTTCATATATGCCCTTTATCATAATGAGGAATTTTCCTTCTGTTCCTATCTTTCTTTTTTTTTTTTTTTTTTTTTTACCAGGAGGTCCTGGGGATCAAACCCAGGTCCCTCCATATGGGAGACGGATGCCCAACCATTTGAGCCACATCCGTCCCCTGTTCCTATCTTTTGAAGTGTTTTTATTAAGAAAGGATGATGGATTTTGTCAAATGCCTTTTCTGTATCAATTGAGATGTTCCTGTGTTTTTTTCCCTTTGATTTGTTAATGTGGTATATTATGCTAATTGATTTTCTTATGTTGAACCATTCTTGCATACCAGGAATAAATCCCACTTGGTCTTGGTATATAGTTCTTTTGATATGTTGTTGGATTCTATTTGCAACTATTTTGTTGAGAATTTTTGCATCTATGTTCATTGGAGAGATTGGTCTGTAATTTTTTCTTGTAGTATCTTTCTCTGGATTTAGTTTTAGGTTGGGTAATCTTTCCTCCTCTTCAATTTTTTGGAAGAGTTTAAACAGGATGGGTGTTAATTCTTCTCGAAATGCTTGGTAGAATTTACCTGTCTTTTGGACTTTTCTTTTTTGGGAGACTTTTGATGACTGATTCAATCTCTTTAAATGTGATTGGTTTGTTGAGTTCTTGTTTTTCTTGTAGTGTCAGTGTAAATTGTTTGTCCTCTAGGAATTTGTCCATTTCCTCTAGGTTGTCTAGTTTGTTGGCATAATTTCTCATAATATCCTCATATGATTCTTTTTATTTCTGTGGGATTAGACATAATTTCCCCTTTTCATTTCTAATTTTATTTATTTGCATCTTCTCTCTTTTTTTCTTAGTCTACCTAGGGGTTTGTCAATTTTATTGATCTTCTCAAAGAACCAGCTTTTGGTTTTGTTGGTTTTCTCTATTGTTTTTTTGTTCTCAATTTCATTTTTTTTTTTTCAAAGATTTTATTTATTTATTCATTTATCCCCCCCTTGCTGCTCGTGCTCGCTGGGTCAGCCAACCACGCCATGCAGGCGGGCCTGCCCTCACCAGGAGGCCCCGGGAACCGAACCCGGGGCCTCCCATATGGCAAACGGGAGCCCTACTGATTGAGCCACAGCCGCCTCCCTCAATTTCATTTTTTTTCCTGCTCTAATCCTTATTATTTCTCCCCTTCTGCTTGTTTTGGGAATGGTTTGATGTTCTTTTTCTAGTTTCTCCAGTTGTTCAGTTATATCTTTGATTTTAGCTCTTTCTTCTTTTTTTTTTTTAACAAATAGCACAATCATTACCACTTTTATATACACATGAAAAAAACACATGCTAGAATTATTAAAGTTCTCTGGTAATTACTAGCATCTCCTGTCTTCTTTTTTAATATAGGCATTTAGGGCTATAAATTTCCCTCTCAGCACTGCCCTCACTGTATCCCATAAGTTTTTTGTTTTTTGTTTTTTGTTTTATTTTTTTTATTTTTAAAAGATACTTAGATTACATAAATGTTACACAAAAATTGTAGGGATTCCCATATGCCCCACCTCCCCCACCTCCCACAACCTCCCACATAAACATCCTTCATTAGTGTGGCACATCACCCACAATAGATATACACATCTTGGGGCTTTGCCTGAGGTAGATGAATGTACATTTCCAGGAAGCACAGTGCACCCCAAACAGTATAAATTCCAACAGGCCTACTCCAAGACATATAATTATCAAAATGTCCAATGCTCAAGACAAAGAGAAAATACTCAAGGCAGCAAGAGAAAAGAGAATCATCACATACAATGGAAGCACCATCACATACAATAAGATTAAGTGCTGATTTCTCCTCTGAAACCATGTAGGCAAGAAGACAGTGGTATGACATAGTCATGGTACTAAAAGAAAAACACTTCCAGCCACGAATTCTCTATCCAACAAAGCTAGCATTCAAAAATGGTGGACTCATAGGTTTTTATATGTTGTGTTCTTGTTTTCATTCATCTCAATGTATGTACTAATTTCACTTACGATTTCTTCTTTGACCCACTGATTGTTTAGGAGTGAGTTGTTCAGCCTCCACACATTTGCAAATTTCCCCCTTCCCCATCTATTATTAATTTCCAGTTTCATTCCATTATGTTCTGAGGTGCTTTGTATAATTTCAATCTTTTTATATTTACTGAGACCTGCCTTATGACCTACCAGATGGTCTATCCTGGAGTAAGATCCATGAGCACTTGAGAAGAATATATAACTCACTGATTTGGGATGCAATGTTCTGTACATCTGTTAGGTCTATTTCTAGCTTGTTTATCATATATTATTTCTGTTTCCTTGTTGATCTTATGTCTATTTATTCTATCTAATGATGAGTAGTGTGTTGAAGTCTCCAACGATTATTACAGAGATGTTTATTTCTCCCTTCAGTTTTACCAGAGTTTGCCTCATGTATTTTGGGGCACCCTGGGTAGGTGCATAGACATTTATGACTGTTATTTCTTCCTTGTGATTGTCTCTTTTATTAATATATAATGGCTCTTATAATTTTTTTGCATTTTAAGTCTGTTTTGTCTGATATTTTTTGGTTACTGTTTGTGTGGAGTATTGCTCTTTTTTTGGTTACTATTTGTGTGGAGTATTTTTTTCCAACCTTTCACTTTCAGCTGGTTTGTATCTCTGGGTCCTAAGCTGTATTGATTGTAGGCAGCATATGGATGGCTCATGTTTTTTTAATCCATTCTGTCAGCCTATATCTTTTTTTTTTTTTTTTTTTTTTTAAAGATTTTATTTATTTATTCATTCATCCCCCCCTTGCTGCCTGTGCTCGCTGGGTCAGCCAACCATGCCGCGCGGGCGGGCCTGCCTTCACCAGGAGGCCCCGGGAACCGAACCCGGGGCCTCCCATATGGTAAACGGGAGCCCTACTGATTGAGCCACAGCCGCCTCCCCAGCCTATATCTTTTGATTGGGGAGGTTAATCCATTCACATTCAGTGATATTACTGAAAATGCATTATTTACTTCCACCCTTTTATTCTTTGGTTTTAATATGTCATATATTTTCACCTGTCTTTTTACTCTTTTGGTTATCCTTTCTGCTATTCTTGCCTTCTACATTCTCCTCCAAGCCTCTCTTTTTCTTTCAGGCTTTAAGGCTTACTTTAATATTTCCAGCAAAGATAGATTCTTTTTTATGAACTATCCCAGTTTCTGTTTGTTTGTGAATTCTTTATTCAGCAAAATTTGAAGGACTATTTCGCTGGGTAAAGAATTCTTGGCTGGTAGTTTTTATCTCTCAGTATCCTAATTGTATCATACCACTGTCTTCTCACATCCGTGGTTTCTGATGAGAAAGCCACACTAAGTCTTACTGAGCATGCCTTGTATGTGATGGTTTATTTTTGCCTTGCTGCTCTCAGAATTTTTTCTTTATCTTTGATGTTTCACATTCTGAGTAGCATGTGTCTTGGAGTAAGTCTATTTGCATTTATTCTGATTGGGGTATGCTGCACTTCTTGGACATGTAAATTCATTTATTTCATAAGAGTTGGGAAATTTTCAGCTCTTATTTCCTCAAACACTCTTTCTGCCCCCTTTCCCTTCTCTTCTCCTTCTGGAACTCCCATGACATGTGTGTTGTTGTGTCTCATGTTGTCATTCAACTCCATGAGTCCCTGCTCAATTTTTTCCATTCTTTTCTCTCTGTTCTTTTCTCCCTTCTATTTTAGCTGTTCTGTCTTCTATATCACTTTTCTTTCTTCTATCATTTTTTTTTTTTAAAGATTTTATTTATTTATTCATTTATCCCCCCCCTTGCTGCTTGTGCTCGCTGGGTCAGCCAACCACGCCGTGCGGGCGGGCCTGCCTTCACCAGGAGGCCCTGGGAACCGAACCCGGGGCCCCCCACATGGCAAACGGGAGCCCTACTGATTGAGCCACAGCCGCTTCCCTCTTCTATCATTTTGAGTCTGCTGTTGTATGCCTTTAATGTGTTTTTTTAAAACAAATCAATTTTATTAGTACATATTGATAAACCATACAATTCATCCAAAGTGTACAATCAATAGTATTTGGTATAATCACATAGTTGTGCATTCATCACTTTAATCATTATTAGAGCATTTTCATTATTTCCATAATGATAAACAGAAAACAGACAAGTCAACAAGAAAATTCTTCACCTCTCAGTCTCTGTTTCCCCTGCTGTACATAGCTGCTATTTCTGGCTATTTTTGCAGTTATTTATTAAGCAGTTTTATGGAGATATATTCACACATCATATGATCTATTCAAAGTATATAATCAATGGCTTTTAGTATAATCACAATGTTGTGTATTCATAACAAAAAATTTTAGAATCATTTTATTACCATTTTCTTTTTGGAGTAATGAAATGGTAATATGTGTTTGTTTGTTTTTTAAGATTTATTTTATTTATTCCTCCCCCCCCCCCATTGTTTGTGCTAGCTGTCTGTGTCCTGTATCTGTTTGTTGTGTGCATGTCTTCTTTTTTTAGGAGACATCAAGAACCAAACCTGGGACCTCTCATGTTGGAGGGAGGTGGCCAATGGCTTGAGCCACCTCTGCTCCAGCTTGTTGTGTCTCTCATTGTGTTTCCTCATTGTGTCTCTTCATTGCATCATCTTGTTGCATCAGCTTCCCACACGAGCCTGTTGTATCAGCTCACTGTCTTGCTCATCTTCCCCAGGAGGCACCAGGAACCGAACCCTGGACCTCCCACATGATAGGCAGGCACCAACTGTCTGAGCCACATCCACTTCCCAGTAATGTGTTTTTGATCTTGCTTATTATGTCTTTCATTCCCATGAGCTCTGTTACTTTTCTACTCAAGTTTTCTAATTCTTCTTTGTGCTCACTCTGTCTTCTTGATGTCCTTTATCTCTTTAGCTATATTGCCTTTCAACTCATTGATTTGATTTTGGAAATTTGCATGAATCTTATTGATTAGTTGTCTCAAATCTTGTGTCTCATCTGGGTCTTTGATATATTCTTTTGCTTGGGCCATTTCTTCCATTTTCTCAGTATGGCTTGTAATTTTTTCCTGATCTCTAGGCAACTGATTATGATGGTGAGTTTTATTCTGCTGCTCAATTTCTTTCTCTTTTGTAGGGGTTTAGTGGTGGGAGACTGTGTTATTGCTGTTCTTTATTTCTTGGTTCAACCTGTTCTGGGTCTTTTTTAAAAAGTTATTTCTCCCCACCCCCCTTGTTGTTTTGCGCTTGCTGTCTGCTCTCTCTGTGTTTTTCTGTGTCTGCTTGTCTTCTTTTTAGGTGGCACTGGGAACCAATCTGGAGTAGAGAGAGGCACTCAATCTCTTGCGCCACTTCAGCTCCCTGGTCTGCTGCACCTCTTATTGTCTCTCCTCTGTGCTTTTTTTTTTTTTTTTTTTTTTAACCGGGAGGTCCCGGGGATCAAACCCGGGTCCCTCCATATGGGAGACGGACGCCCAACCAGTTGAGCCACATCCGACCCTGTGCCTCTTTTTGTTGTGTCATCTTGCTGTGCCAGCTCTCTGTGTGGGCCAGTACTCTGTACGGACCAGCACCCCTTCATGGGCCAGCACTCTGTGCGGACCAGCACCCCTGCATGGGCCAGCACTCCACATGGGCCAGCTTTCTGCATGAGCCAGCTCACTGCGTGGGCCAGCTTGCTTTTCAACAGGAGGCCCTGGGAGTTGAACCCTGGACCTCCTATATGGTAAACGGGAGCCCAATTGCCTGAGCCACACCTGCTTCCCTTATTCTAGGTCCTTAGGATTGTCCCTGTTAGTTGCTCAAATCTGGGCCCTGGACCCAGGAATGGGGTGCAGACCCTCTTCCAAGGGCCTTGGGGAGGGAGGCTGTAAAGGCCACGAAAAACTTATTTAATTCCCTCACATTCACTTCCTCTGTTGGCCAGCAGATGGTGCTCTTACACGGCCTGTCAATTCAAAGCCTGGTCAGAGTGTATTGGCTGCAACATGGACTGATTCAGTGAGACAGAGGATACTGCCTGGAGGCTATTCAGAGCCTTGCAATTCAAATTTTCTGAGACAATTTTCCAATCTTTGCTGGCAGCACCCCTCCCTTTTCATGAGTAGGAAATAATTCCACTCCCCCCCTGCATCTTCAACAACCAGTCCTGGTCAGTAGGGAGCGTGTTTGAGAGGGTCTGATCTCTTTAGTTCTGTGTTGGGCTCCAAAGGCAAACAATGGCATTGCCCTACCCATCGTGGAAGGGCTCTTGGGACACAGCAGACCAAACTTATGGGTCAGAAGCTGAATCAGCCTTAGGCTATTTCACTTTCTCCAGTTTCCTGAGGAGGTGGATCCCCGAGGCCTCCTTTGTCTGTAGCCACAGGCCTAAGGCCAGAGAATTCAATGCGGTCTCCTCCTAGGGAGGGGAGGGGCGCCGACAGCTATAGCTGCAGTCTACTCAGGGTCTTAAAGTAGAGGTTCCTTTCCTGTGCCTCTCTCTCTTCTGAGCAGTGTTCAGCCTTCCCCTACACCCTAGAACTTTTTTCCCCAGGCCCGTTCTGCCTGTCCTCTAGCTATTTTTCTGTGAGAGGAGAGAGTTCTGTGTCTTTCTAATCTACCATTTTACCAGAAGTGTCCTCATTAACTTCTTTAAGCCTCAGTTTTGTGATCTCTAAGATGGGGTATTATTTTCCTTATATGGTTATTTTATGGAGTTGCATACATACTATATATATGTATATTTACATATATGTGTCATCTATCCTCGTGCCTATTAAGCACTCAATAAATGATAGAAATTTTAATAAAAATTTCTAAAGACTTGAATCATCCAACAATGGAATGGGATCCCTTCTAGGTAATAAATTCCCAGTAACTAAAATATGAAGCATCAGCTGGATAATCTCCTTTCATGTATATTATAAAAGGTTTTCTGGCTTTTATGGGAGATAGCTTAACTCTGAGGTTGCTTCTAACACTAAAAATGTTTGTTAATATTATAAGATACTAATATCAGGCAAAAATACAACCAAAGCAAAATATGGATAGTAGTATATAGTAATATATTAATAATCTTCCATTAAGGGTTTTTTAAAAAAGGAAATATTGAGGCAACCTAGATCAGGGAATAAAGAGATGAATCTGGGACCTGGAAGTAAATTATGGCTGTGAAAACACGTGGCCATGGAGACCCCACAGGATGGCTTCTGAAAGATCCCTGAGAGAACCCACATTCAGAATGGGATTTCGTCCAGGATTAAGGAAAAGCCCCAGATATTATCAAGGGGCCTTGTCATTGGGCCTCCCGGGTAACCAATCAAAACAGAAACAACTGGGATTCCTCCCCCGACATTAGCAAAGAGGTGGAATAATTAATGATTTAAAAAGCAAGCAAAGAAGCCAAATCAGCCCTGTTTTGCCTTTTCTCTCCCTGCCAGGTTAGCAGGTAAGTAGACCTGGGGACTTGTGATCTATAATGGGGACTTGTAATTTGTGTATCAGCCCTTTTTAACCCCTTTTTTAGCCTTTTTCCCCTCTCAACCTGGGACCCATATTCTGTTATTTTCTCCCATTTCTCTTCTCTCACTTTCTTAATAAACTACTGGCCTAACTGAACTGGCATGTACTTAAAATTCTTTTTTTGTAACATAGCCAAGAACCTAGAGAAAATCCAGCAACAATATATTAAGTGAAAGAAACTAACAAAAGGTACAACATATTGTTTGACTCCATCTATACAAAATATAAATACAAATAAATTAGAAAGACAGAAACAGAATAGCAGATATGTATGGCAGGGGAAGTGTAGAGAGATTGAGAGGTGATTAAGGGGTAGAGCTTTATTTTTTTTATTATTATTGCTATTATTGGAATAATGAAAATGCTCTAATAAATGATTGAAGTGATGAATACTCAACTATGTGATTATACTTAACACCACTGATTTATATGGTACACTTTGGATGGATTGTATGCTTTATTAATATGTATCAATAAAACTGATTTTTTTAAAAAAGGGCAGTAGATGTGGCTCAAGCGGTTGAGTACCTGCTTCCCACATGGGACGTCCCGGGTTCAGTTCCTGGTGCCTCCTAAAAAAAAAATCAACAAGCAAACAAATGAAAAAATCAACTCAGGGGAGCTTATGTGGCTCAATTGTTGAGTGCCGCTTCCTACATACGAGGTCCCGGGTTCAATCTCTGGCCCCCAGTACCTCACTAAAAAAAAAAGCCACTGATTTGAACACTTCTATGAAATAGAATCACTGCCCTGAGCAAGGAAATAGAATAAAGGGGCTCTCTTTTGGCCCAGAAAAAGGTAAAAATGTGTTTTTTAAAGCTTTATTTACTTAGCTCGCCCCCCGCCCCTACCTCATTGTTTTGCGCTCGCTGTCTGCTGTGTGTTCTTCTGTGTCTGCTTGTCTTCTTTAGGCGGCACAGGGAAGCGATCCCAGGACCTTCCGGAGGGGGAGAGAAACGCTCAATATCTTGCGCCTCGGGAAGCGGCTGTGGCTCAATCAGTAGGGCTCCCGTTTACCATATGGGAGGCCCCGGGTTCGGTTCCCGGGGCCTCCTGGTGAAGGCAAGCCCACCCGCAAGGCGTGGTTAACTGACCCAGCGAGCACAAGCAGCAAGGGGGGGATAAATGAATAAATAAATAAAATCTTTAAAAAATATATATATATATCTTACGCCACCTCAGCTCCCTGGTCTGCTGCATCTCTTATTGTCTCTCCTCTGTGTCTCTTTTTTGTTGTGTCATCTTGCTGCGCCAGCTCTCCGAGCAGGCCAGCACTCCTGCACGGGCCAGCACTCTGTGTGGGTCAGCTTACCACACGGGCCAGCTTACCTTTCACCAAGAGGCCCCCGGAATCGAACTCTGGACCTCCTATATGGTAGAAAGAAGCCTAATCACTTGAGCCACATCCATTTCCTCCCAAAAAAATGATATTTTGATTAAGGTTAATGGTATACAGGAGAAGCAATGTTAATAGAGTAAGCTATGGACATAATAGTTCTCAGTTAGTTACCACACTCAGGATCTCCTTACCCCCACAGAGAGGTATTTACCCACCCCAGGAAGGGGAGGGAAAGGGTGAAATCAGGGCTCTAACAGAAAGTAGATGTTGCAGGAAGTGTGTGTTGGGGGGGGGGTAGGGGAAGGGGAAGTATAGTGAAAAGTTGAGAAGTCAGATTCATGATCTGTGGAAAGGGGAGAAAACCAGGGACCACGAGCTCCTGAATTGGTATCTGAATTGTTTTCACTTGACCTTATGCCTTTCAGTATACCTTATGTCTCAGAGACAAAACACTGAGCAACTATCAGCAATATTTATTAGACATTTATACTTTGAATTCTCCTTTTCTAACTATTAATTATTTTTTGCTGGGCCAAAGATATCGAAGCCATCCATTATGGTTTTACTTGTCTTCAAAGTTCATCAGTGCCTGCACTGTAAAGAAACAGACTGTGAGAAATGTTTAGAACACATAAATGTTTGATGAAGACCAGCTTTTCAGGGTTCTAGGTTCACACACAAATCTTTAATAAACTTTAGTTTAAATTAAATTAGTTTAAATAAGTTGTGAACTCTTTGCCATAGATAAACAAGTTGATGAGTATTTAAGAAGCCAGCTTGCTACCTTCTCCCTTTCACGTTATACTCCAGGCTCCTGAGCAACAACTGGGAAGCCAGTGCTGAGGACATTGGAAAGAGCAAGATTAACCTTAGGTAACACTTTGAAATGGGCAAAGCCTGTCTTTGACATTCTGCTACAAATGCCATGCTCCAATATTATTAGTTCCTCTTATTGCCCTCCTGTGTCCCCCCGCCCCACACCACATACATTCCCTCTCCCTAATTTAATATTTATTTTAACTTTGGGTTAATTTCAACCAGGTATGAGGGAGAAAACTCAGATAACAACAATTCATATGAAATTGTAAAACAAATTACACCTAACTCTTTCAGTTTTTGTACTTTTGGGGGGAATATTTATTAATCCAAATGAATCAGCAAGTGGTGAAATTTCAGTGGAAAATCTAGGGAAAATAATTTTAAGCAGGAAGTTCTCAACTTAAACAAAACTCTGTTATTTAAATCACACCACTTTTCTCTGGCTAGGCTGACACTAGAAGGAGCTGAAAGGAAGAGTTTATAATTCATAAACCTCTTTTGGGGGATAGAGGCAGTAAGCACTTATGAGCTTTCTGTTCACTGTCTAATCCCCATGGCTGTCTAAATTGAGTCTAAGACCCTACTGCTCAGGTCTGAAATGTGACCTTCAAAGAGAAGGAACATGTACAGTAGTGCTGCCCAAATCAAGCAAGGGCCTACCTTGTCCTAATTCCCAACAACTAGGGATAAAAACTCTCCTCTTGGAAAACAATACCTCACAGGAATTGGGTGTCCCCTGCTGGAGAAGCAAAGTTTCTACGTTCTCCAGATTAGAGGAAATCAGAACATGTGCCTAGAATATAATACACCAAGCCAAGGCTTTGCCTTTTTAAGACTGAAGCAGAAATTGAGAGGCTGGAGATGCCAGAATAGTGGACACTGCTTCTCCGTCCTTCTCCCCAATTACATATGCTACTCCAATGTACTTAACTCCTGTTCCCCATGACTGCTCTAAATCCATACCTGCAAATGCTTGCAACTGCTTACGTTCCTCTAAGTTATACTGAAGCTTTTCCAGCAACTCAAAGTATCGAAAGAGTGAATCCCTGGGCCAAACAATGCGTTCATCCTGATCCATTTCCATTAGCCCAGGCAGATTCTGGTGCACATGAGTCTCCCAATCCAACTCACCTGTAAGGAGGATTGCATCTTAAAAGCATGCCTAGAGGGAGCAGATGTAACTCAAGTGGCTGAGTGCCTGCTTCCCATGTACAAGGTCCCAGGTTTGATCCCTGGTACCTCCTAAAAAAAAAAAAAAAAAAAAAAAGGCATATCTAGATTAGTAGAAGTTGGGAAGTTGGGTGAGGGCTGATAAATCCTAGCAGGGAGAGGTTTTAAAGGGGAAAGAGGAAGCAGGGAGGGAAAAGGACACATCACGAAGAGATCACTTTTTACAATGATAGGAAATAAAGAAGCTCAAACAAAGTGATTTGGCCCAGAAAAGCAGGCTGGTAGAGATAATTAGGAAGAAGATATAGTAGGAGAGCGCCTATTAAGGCTGTGCTCTCTTATAGAGGAGATGAGGAGTCTGAAGTAAAATTGAAGAGACCTTTCTGCTCACCAATATATTCAGAATATCTAGATTCAGAAGAGGAATAGGATGAGGAAGTGGAGGAAGAGGAGGAAGACTCTTCTTTTGACAAAATCTCTTTTGCTGTTGATGTAGTCACTATTGAACTCTCTTCACTGGGACTCATCTTAGAAGTTACTGACGAGTCTTGTTGATTGGCTCTTCTATAAGTGAAAGGGAAAATTTTATTGTCTCAAATATATTTGTAAGATATAGTTAGTTCATTCTTTATTCTGGTCCTGGCCCTTGCCATACCCTAAAGCTGGGACTTAAGGCAATGAGGGCCAACCTGCTCCCAAAATCTAATCTTAAGCACTTCCAACCTCAGTCGTGCCCAATCTGATAGGTCCTTATTAGTACTCCCCACCATATAGTTCCTATGTTCAATTCCAATCAGGCCTCTACACCCCCACCTTATTTTGCCAAGCTTTAGCTCCCCCCTCTATAGCCCTATGCTTATTATACCATTAACTATAGTCTTTGCCCCCTCCAATTCATCTCTTAATAGTGGAATGCCCCTGGGTAACTTTGCTAATAAAAAATACATTAAAAAATTCAATTGGCCATAGATGTGAGGGTTTATTTCTAAACTCTCAATTTGATTTATACAAGACTTTGCCTACACTTTATACTAAGTGGAATAACACAATGTATCTAAAACTTGGTGGGTAGAATTGTGGTGGAAAGAATTTGTGGGAGAAATTTCTTCTCTTTGTTCCATACTCCTCAGCCAAAACAATATGGATGAGTGAGAGTGTGAGATTTACAGTATCAAAAATATTGACCCTATTCCCCACAGTGGAATGTGCTTTCAAATGCCAGATTGTATTATTTTAATAGCTAATCACCTGGGAAAGTTTTGAGAATTTTACTGCTTTTTTGGTACTTATAGGGGTATAGTAGGGTATTTTTTTTTTTTTGCATTAATTTGCCAATTCTCTTTATTCCAAATAAAGTGACTGAAATTTTTGTGTAGTATCCAATTAAAGGAAACATTTTTTTCCTACCCCAGAGACTTATGGGTGGATATGTATGTGAATATATATATACACACATATACACATGGAGACAGAGAGACAATATACTATCTATATGAACTATGACAAAGTTGTGTACAGGGCTTAGACCAGTTCTTAGCATTAGTGTTACTCCTTGTCAAATGTATTTTAAAGTGCCTTTTTGGTGATTATTAATGCTGATCTGTTGAGCTTTGGAATGATTAGGTGGTCAGCCTTTCTAAGCTCTGAAAATGCATAGTCAAATCCTTTGATCATCTGCTGCAGCAAAGAAAAGTGTTTAGAGGTTCAAGTTTCAGAGTCCAAGCCTCTTGCTCACTTGTACAGGCTCACGTGTTCTTCACATTGTCATAGAATAGATGTGACTCATTCTGTGAGGAGCATCTTAGAAAAAAGAGAAATTTATTTTTCTTAATAGCATGTACTATTCTGATAATGGCAAGTGTGATTACCAAGTACAGTTTTTATTCCTTTTTCTTAAAAAATTGCTTTTAAAGAATAAGTGTTTCCTATTCTGAAAAAAAAAAAAAATCAATTGGCCATAGATATGAGGGTTTATTGCTAAACTCTCAATTTGATTCCATTGGTCTATATGTCTATCCTTGTGCCAATACACGTTGTTTGTTATTTTTAAATAAATCCATTTTATTGATACTATTAATAAAGCATACAATTTATCCAAAGTGTATAATCAATGGTATTTGGTATAATCACATAGTTATGCATTCATTACTTGAATCATTTTCATTATTTCCATAATAATAATCATAAACAAAAAATAAACAAACAAGAAAATTCTTCACCTCTCAATCTCTCTCTGTTTTCCCTGCTATACATTGCTGCTATTTCAGGCTATTCTTGCACAACTATTTATTTATTTATTAAGCAGTTTTATTGAGATATTCACATACCCTACGATCTATCTAAAGTGAATAATCAATGGCTTTTAGTATAATCACAATGTTGTGCATTCATCATCACAAAAATTTTTTAGAATTATTTCATTACTTCAAAAAGAAAAACTTCCCTAGCCCTACATAACCACTAATCAAATTTCACAGTTCCATGCTGTTTTGACCACTGTAGCTTTGTAACAAGTTTTAAAATCAGGAAGTGAGTCCTTCCACTTCATTCTTCTTTCTCAAGATGTTTTTGGCTATTTGGGGCCCCTTACCCTTCCATGCAAATTTGGTGATTGGCATTTCCAGTTTTGCAGAGAAGGTTGTTGGAATTGCATTGAATCTACAAATTGCTTTGGGTGGAATTGACATCATAACAATATTTACTCTTTCAATCCCTGAACATGGTATGTCCTTCCACTTATTTAGGTCTTCATTATTTCTTTGAGCAATGTTTTTTAATTTTCCATGTGTGAGTCCTTTACATCCTCGGTAAAATTTATTCCTAGACATTTGATTATTTTAGTTTTATCAATGGAATTTTTCTTGATTTCCACTTTAGATTATTAGTGTACAGAAATACTACTGACTTTTTTTTTTTTTTTTTTTAAGATTTTATTTATTTATTCATTTATCCCCACTTGGTCATGATGTATAATTCTTTTTTTTTTTTTTTTTACCGGGAGGTCCCGGGGATCGAACCTGGGTCACTCCATATGGCAGATGGACGCCCAACCATTTGAGCCACATCCGCCCCCCTAATTCTTTCTATTTATTATTATTTTTTTTAAGATTTTATTTATTTATTCATTTATCCCCCCCTTGCTGCTTGTGCTCGCTGGGTCAGCTAACCACGCCATGCAGGCGGGCTTGCCTTCACCAGGAGGCCCCGGGATCGGTTCCCGGGGCCTCCCATATGGTAAACGGGAGCCCTACTGATTGAGCCACAGCCGCTTCCCTTTTGTATGTTGACCTTATACCCTGCCACTTTGCTGAATTTGTTTCTTAGCTCTAGTAGCTAAGGTTTTTCAGGGTTTTCTATAGGAAACCTATATATAGGACCATGTCATATGCAAATAGGGGAAGATTTACTTTTTCCTTTCCAGTTTGGATGCCCTTCATTTCTTCTCCTTGCCTAAATGCTCTGGCTAGAACTTCCAGTACAATGTTGTAACAGTGGTGACACTAGACACATTTGTCTTTTTTTTTTTAATCCCCCCTCCCCCAGATGGTTCTCTTGTCTGTCTTCTCACTGTTTGCTCGCCTTCTCCAGGAGGCACTGGGAACCAAAACTGGGACCTCCCACATGGGAGGTGAGCGCGCAACAGCCTGAGCCACATCTGCTTCCTATAGGCCACGTTGTCTACTGACTTGTGGCATCCGCTCATTCAGGCATTAGCTCATTGTGGCGGGGGGGAGGAGGGGGCACTGCAGCATATAGCTTCTCTTCTTTAGGAGGCACCGGGACCCAAACCCAAGATCTCCTATGTGGTAGGTGGGCACCCAACTGGTTGAGCCACATCTGCTTCCCCTTTGTCTTGTCTTGATCTTGGGAGGGAAAGCTTTCAGTCCTCCATCTTTGAGAATGATATTGGTTGGGGAGTTTCATGTATACCCTTTGTCATGCTAAGGCAGGGCATGACTCTTGTTTTTTATCAAGCAGGCTGTTGGATTTTATGAAATGCCTTTTCTGCACCAATTGAGATGATCATGTGGGTTTTTTTTCCCTTTAATTCTATTAAAGCAGTTTATTACCTTAATTGTTTTCTTATGTTAAATCACCTTTACATACTTGGAATAAATCCCACTTGGTCATGATGTATAATTCTTTTTTACCGGGAGGTCCCGGGGATCGAACCTGGGTCACTCCATATGGCAGATGGACGCCCAACCATTTGAGCCACATCCGCCCCCCTAATTCTTTTTATTTATTTATTTTTTTTTTTTTTTAAGATTTTATTTATTTATTCATTTATCCCCCCCTTGCTGCGTGTGCTCGCTGGGTCAGCCAACCACGCCATGCGGGCAGGCCTGCCCTCACCAGGAGGTCCTGGGAACCGAACCCGGGGCCTCCCATATGGTAAACGGGAGCCCTACTGATTGAGCCACAGCCGCTTCCCTACTACTGACTTTTGTATGTTTTTTTTTTTTTTTTTTTTTTTAAAGATTTTATTT